>JAUBOC010000037.1:21168374-21179841 GCA_032275365.1 Anablepsoides cearensis | reverse complement strand
AGAGGAAGGCGAGATTAAGGGGATGTTCAGAGGCTCTCGTCTGTCAGGACTTCAAAGATGCCATCGACACTCCGTGTTCCTGCCGACGCGGCGACCAAATCTCACGCACTCCGCCGCCTCTGAGGCTGTCAGAGCTCCTCTGACATCCCCTTTATCAGGTGCGCGGGGCTTTAATCCAGACACGGATAAATAAATCAACACACGGGGGTCCCCGCTCCTCTCAGCGCCTCCTGGCGGCGGGGTACCCGCGCAGAACCAGGAAGTCATTAGTCCTCTGCCGGGGACTACAAAGACGGACCAATTACACGGTACAGAGGGGATAATTAATGCGCGTTGTCAAAAAGAATAAAAACGACAAGATCCAAATTAACCAATCTGCGGCGCAGTTTTCCTTCTCCTGGCAGCCGCTTCAGACGGAGGAGAAGAAAGAAAAGTGGCATCAAGGCGAACACCGGGCTCGTCTCCTCCTGCTCGCCTGGAAGGAGTTTCAAAGTCGTTTCAACAAACACAGAAATGTGTTGCTTCTCCCCCCCTCTCCCTTTTTTCATTTCAGGATCCATTTTGACACGAAACATCTGGAGCCGACACGATGAGAGGGTTTGAATTAGAGGTGGCGTGCGCCGGGTCGGACACGTCGGCCTGTTCCGAAAGCCGCGGGAAGCGATTTGAGGCGTTGACAATGAAATCAAAACGGTAATCACAGAGAGAGTTTCCTGGTGAAGGAAGGAAGGGAGGAAATAAAAAATAATAAAAACACACCGGCGCTGTAGCTGTCTGAGCACATTTCCGTCGGCTCTTTTCATTTTCGACAACGGCAAACGCGAAGCAGACAGAGATCACCACGGAAAAAAAAAGAAGAAAAAGATCTGTTGCTCAAGTGTTCTGTTTGTTTTTATTTATTTTGTTTTGTTCTGAAGACCAGCACGTCTTGATCAGAAAACAAAAGACGCCTCAGAAGTGACGTAAGTGGAGTTTTATTTTACACCGACGACTGACTTGTTTGACAAACATCGAGGTGAAAGAAATATCAGATGTGGTGGAAAAGAAGAAGAAGAAGAAGAAGAAGGGGGGAAACGAAAAAAACTAATTTATATCCTATAAGAGAAAACGTGAGACACCCAGGGAGGAGGGAGGAGAGGTGGTGGGGGGGTCTGTAAAGTTGTGAAAAATTAAAGGAGACGGATTCAAACTGTCCAATTTCCACATCAAACAAACCCGAGGCTCAATTCTCCTGCCTCGGAAAAAAAGGTGCCCCCTCCTCCTCTTCCTCCTGGAGTCCACCGTGTTTTTATTTTATTTAATTTCTTTATACATCTCTATCTCTCTCTCTCTCTCTGTATCTCTATCTCTATATATATAGATATTTATTTAAATATAAATAGATGTATCGGCCCTCTTCATTTCCTCAATAACCCCACTCTGTAATTCCCTTAAGCGCTGTGCTGGTTACACTAGCCACCGTCTCTCCCCTGCCTAATTATACCCCTGTGAGTCTATTAATCAACTTGTGAATTATTTAAGAAGGAGAGCTCTTCTGCCTGTAACTGGCTTTGACACTGTGAGATGGAGAAGATACGGGAGGGGGGGGGGTGTAGGTGGGCGGATGGAAGGGGAGGAAGAAAGGGAAGGACAGAAAAAGAAGATGGAAGCCGGGGGTCTTCTCGTCCCTGGAGGATGAAGCTCCTGCAACCAGACGAAACAAAAAAAAAAGGAAAAAAAATCATCATTCACCCTGTTTGTCTTTTTGTTTTTTTGTTGTTTTTATTTTTTTCTTCCTCCTTCCCTGTCTGTATTTTCATGCATGATAAACAGAAAGTTCATGAATATATGGAGTGATGGCGGAGACAGAAGGGGTGAGTGGAAAAGTCAGAGCCAAAGAGCGAGATGGGGAGACATGATGGAGGGGGGGGGGGGGGGGGCTGCAGAATTATGGAGACAGCAGGATGCACACATTTATGTCTCCACAAGCAGATGCAGCCACATATATTTACACACACACGACTTTGCATTACAGGCGGGCGAAACCGGCGGGTCCTTCGGCTGTTTGACAGCAGGCAGCGTCTCCCTAACCCCCCCGGAGCTGCGAGGTGCACGATGTCGGGTGGAGGTTGTTAAGGTGTCCTCCTCTGGTCCCTCCTGCTGCTGCAGCGTCTCCTCGTCAGAGAGGAGGCGAAGAGGCCGACCCGTCTAATGACTCCCATCGCTTCCTCTGACGCCCGGCGTCATAATGCGTCGTGCTCTCACAGTCGGACCCCCCTTTGCTTCTAAAAGTGAAAAAGTTAACTCCGAAGAGAGCGTGAAACAACTTTACCTCAAAAACAAAAAAACAAAATGAGTTTTTTATCTCCTGTTTAGTCGGAGTCGTTTGTCGAGAAAGAAATGTGCAACATGTTGCTAAAACTTTAGCACACACCGCTAGCTTTTGAGCAGTGGTGGGCTCAGTTCCCCTAAAGCACTAATAAGGGAACTCATTTTCTGATTAAAGCTTTTATGGTTTTTGCTATTTTTTTTTAATTCATTAGTGGATTTGCGATAAATTTATGAGCTCAGTTTAAAAGCACTAACTGAGGTCTTTAATGTTCTTAATGTTTAATGATCAACATTATTGTTCACAGTTGAGGGTGAAAGCTGTCATACATGTTTTTCATATGTGTGTCACTTATCTACAAGGTCACATGTGTCAAACTCAAGGCCTGTGGGCCAAATGTGTCCTGTGGGTAACCATACATGTTAACCCCTTTTGACATTTACCTGTATAAAGAGCCCCAAAAATTCGTAAGTTTTGCAAAAAAAATCCGTACAACTTGCACCCCCGCGCGGAGTGGGGGTCTGTCGGCTGCGGACATGACAGCGCTGCTGCAAAGCAGGAGGAAAGCAAAGCGCAAAAAGTTCAGAACTTATTTCTAGCAGCAGAACAGATTGGAAGATGGTTATTTGGTGTTATTTATTGTTTTTAAAATCATACAAGCTCTGACATGTTAGATAAATTTGAAAATGAGGTTTTGAAAAAATCTGTAAGAGTTGAAAATATCCATAAGATTGCTCTATACGTACGTATACCTGCAAAAAAAAATCCTTATAACTTACAGACAATCTGTACAACTTGACATGAATGAGTGACTCCCATTTGGCAGAGTGACAACATTCTGCACACAGTAAATATTTTCTCATGTTGACTCGGAAGAATGTTTATGTTGTTTAATGTGTCAGCTGGTTTATATTACTGCTTTAGAATTAGCTTTTGCTAAATTTTTCAGCGCATTAGTGCTTTAGAATTAGCTTTTGCTAAATTTTTCAGTGCATTAGTGCTTTAGAATTAGGGGACCTAAATGTTTTGAGTTGGTGCTTTAAGGTTAGTGCAAATAATATTTAGATTAGTGCTGCCCACCGCTGCTTTTGGGGTCATTAGTTGGTTTTGGGTCAAAAAGTTTAAAACATAATAAGCACCAATAGGCATAGCTAACTTAGCTTCACTAACTCATAATATGCTAACTAAAAATATAACTTTGCTAATGCTAAACATGTAAAAATTAGCAGAAGCTAACTGCTAACTGCTAAGACAAATGAGTCTGCGTCACATCTACTTTGAGTTGAAGACTGACACAAACCTATTGATTTTTTTAGTTAGCTCTTAGTTTAGTTTGAGCTCAACATTAAGTTTGGTTTCCTAAGTTCTAGCTAGCTAAAGCTAATAGCGGTTAGCACCAGCTAGATGATGCAACTCGATTTATAATTATATAAGGTTATTTTTAACCCAAGGGTTTCACACAGTTTGTTATGTGATGAGGATTATTTTCATCTTAATATCTGTAAAACTGACTGAGCTGGAGCCATTTTTGTGTTGTATTTGTGGCGGTCAGGTTGACTTAAAGTTTAAGCCCAATCTTAGTTTATCTAGTAAAAATAAATAAACAGCCGTATTCAAGAGAAAATATAAATCTCTTTTTGTAATAGCTCTTTTTTCTTCATGAGATGCACCATGACACCAACTAACACACCAACTGACTAGAAAAAATATTCACGCATTTCACAAATTTGCCATCATTTCAATGTCAAACATTGGCAGAAAACCTAAATATTTTAATCTAGATTTTGAAAAAGAAACAATTATGAGAACCCAAATGGTAAAAAGATTCCAATATGTTTATTTCTTTATGAAAGTGAAGAAATTCTTCATTAATACCTCAGAAAATCCCATTTTTAAATATCCTAACCATGTTTTTTTTTACTTCAGTTACACTTGAGTAAAAACAGATCAATCAGGTCCACACAATATGGAATAAATCAGGATTTAATAGCTAATAAACCATATATTTTTGGTAATTGACCTAATGTGTAACAAATTAATAACTAATTATTTGTTGACAACCAGCACCTTTAATCATGATGAAACAAGTTTTGTGTCTTCTGTTGAAAACTAAAACTATGTTCATGACTAAAAGGTTTGTGGGTTTTTCTATGTTCAGCGCCTCTGGCATGCAGAAATGTGTGTTTTCACAAAAAGCGCTCTCACGTTTTGTGTTTGTGCGAGAACATATAAATGATGAGCAGAACACCTCATTAGGCCCAACCCGCTCCGTTGTCTGCAGGGGTACAAAAAAAGTCCACGTGGCTGCCGTCTCTGCGGGATTTTTATTAAATTAATAAAAAGTTGCTCAAGGCGAGCTGTACCGGCGAAGGC
This sequence comes from Anablepsoides cearensis, assembly GCA_032275365.1. Lineage (NCBI taxonomy): Eukaryota > Metazoa > Chordata > Actinopteri > Cyprinodontiformes > Rivulidae > Anablepsoides > Anablepsoides cearensis. The sequence continues at coordinate 21,175,160 of JAUBOC010000037.1, read as the reverse complement.
CCAGGGCTCGGCTGTGATTGGCACTCTCCTCCGCCCGGCCTTCTCTCCGGGGTCCCGCCTGCGTTTGCTTTAACTAACTGTCCATGACTGAGGAGCCGAGGCTGACATGAAGACCCCCCCCCCCCCCATGTCTTCTCCCTGGATTCCCCCTCCCCCACGCCCCTCTTTCGTCCGACTGACTTCTTCAAAACGGGAGTTACAGGAAACCAGACGCGTCGAAACCTCCAGCTAATTCTTGTTTTGTAAACAAGTCACTGTTGGGGTAATTAATTTAAAAGAATCAATTAGTAAACCTGACAGTCTGGACCCTGGACGGGCGTCCTTACTAACAGCTTTACAGGGTTTTTCCTGCTTGATTTTGACGAGGTGAAGGGCCAAATGGAAATTGTTAAAGGGCCACTTTTGAGCCTCTTAAGCCACAATTTGTTCTCGTGTGCGTAAGATGCTAAAGCTAACTCTTGGAGTCCTTTTTAAGAATCAAAAACGTCTTCAGCTAAGTTGCTAAACTTACATCGTAAAATAATAAAAGCCTCTGTTGTCTTAATTTTTCTGTTTAGTTTGCTGGATCATTGGGTATCCTCAGCCTAAAGTTTTTTTTTTGTTTTTTTTTGGCTGCATGAGACGTCCGGCCGCAACCCCTGAATTGAGACACAACCAGAGGAAGCAGTTGTAAATGTGGTGCAAAGTGTAAAGTTAAAAAATGTCTGTAACACAATCTCTTTATTTAGCTCAGTTTCTGAGTGTTAAAAGTTTTCATACATATTAAAGTTATTTAGCTCCGTGTTCTTACATTTTGCAAGTTTTTACTAAATGTTAAATAAATCATCTAAATGTAAATGTTGTGGCTAAATGTTGAAGTTTATATTTTAATATTTTGTTATGGCATCATGGACCACGGGTACCACCCACATTGTTTCTAATGAACACATTTTAGATTTTATATATCATTTTCAGCAGCTTTAGCAAAGTTAGATGCCGTCATCCTGCGACAAAAGCAGTGTTGTAAAGTAACTAAGTACAAATACTTCTTTATTATACTTAAGTAGATTTTTTGGGTATCTTTACTTGAGTAATTTTTTTCAGCCTACTTTTTACTTCTACTTTTTTATTTTTGCTTGTTTTCATTCCAGCTTGTTATTGTAAAAAAATAAATACTATCCATATAAACTGTGCATAGAGTGAATTTAACTGTGGTTGAATGAGAAGTATAAATATATAAAACTCTGATACTGTTATTAGTTTGTACACAAACAAATCATGTCACACTGCAGCAGGACATAATCATTAAATAAAAGTACTGTACTTAAGAAGTATTTGTATTTGATGAATTATATTATTGCATTTGGCTGCAGCCCTCAGATAGATTTTCATTTTGGGGATAAGGTTTGTTCAGTCTTGATATATGTATATAAACTGAAACAGCTGGACTAGTGCATCCTAAATTTAACATAAATTAATTATTTTAATACAATAACACAATATAGTATTTTCTGCATTTTTTGGGGAGGTCACCTCCTAATAAATGTCATTAACAAAATTCTAAGTGTGGTACTTTATACAACACTGGACAAAAGCAACGCTAACGCTGCTAACACTAGATTTAAAATTCAAAATTCAAGATTCAAAATGTGTTCATTAAGAAAACATGGGTGGTACCTGTGGTCTGGTTGTTTAAAGTGCAGCTAAGACACTGAAAACTGCAGGTTTGATGTCTTGTAGGGCAGCATTACCAGCATTAGCATTAGCAGCATTAGCAGATGCTAATGCAGAGGTTTTGTTCCATTCTGAAATACATAAACGAAAACTTCAACTTTCAAGATTTAGCTTTTATCTTTAGATTTAGAATTTAATATTTACATTTTTTTTACATTTAGTAAAAATGAGCAAAGTGTCAGAACAGTGAACTAAATAAGAATAAAATTTTAGAAAATTATTTAAGTAGGATTTTACATTCAGAAAGTGAGCTAAATAATGAAAACCTGTTAGTGATATATTTTAGAGTTTTATATTACACTCAATGCCCCGTACTCCTAAACGTGAAGTTAAAGGCCAAGAAACTTTATTCACATCAGGAGTTAATTATCATCAACCTGAGAGACGGGGGAGACTCTTGAGGAAAGACGAATCTAGTCTGTTTAAGAAGAAACTTTAAAAGTCTTTATGCGGAAAACAAAAAAAAACACTTTATTTAGACTACCGGCATTATGTTCCAATTAAACACAAAAAGAAAAGTCAAACTCTTTGGAGGATCTGCATATTCAGAGAGGAAGAGAGATAAAAAAAACAAAGGGAAAAATTAAAATATATTATCATCTTTTAAGAATCCCTTTAAACAAGACAAACACAAACAAAACACAACAAAAAAGCCCCTCTCTGTCTCCCGCTCCGGCTCTCTCCGGCTCGGCTTGGCGACTCTCTGAGGAGGAGGAAGAGGAGCTGAGGCTTCATTTGCATATAAACTGCGAGAGGCAGGGATTGTCGTCGACGCAAGGAGCGCGAAGGGAGAGGATTTTCATGTGCAAATTTCAGCCTTACCAACTCTGTGCATTATTATTTCATCAGCGCCTGAGAAGGAAGCCCCTACGATCCTCCCCAAACCCCCGCCGCCGTCCCCACGGACACGCCGAGATCCAGACCAAAATCCCCCCTCATAGCTCCTCTTCCCCAGAAGGCCCCACTGCTGAGTAGCTGTTTACACCGAGGGCCCGCCACGCAGGAGGAGTCAATCCTGCTCCCCAGATCAGATAAACCGCGACAGGAACGCCGCTTCTGACCAGAAAAATCGGTGTTGCTTTGGCGTTAATTGCTTGTAAACTGCCGGGGCTGGAGGCTCGCCGGCTTTCAACTTTAAAAAAAAGGGAAAAAAGGAGATTACAGCCAATTAGCAGGAGCTCAGAAAAGCCGTCACCGCCTGGGGAATAAGTGGCTGATCTCTAATATGGGACAGCTGTGAGCAACACAAAAAAAAAAAAAAAAAAAAAGGAACAGTCCTGGATTTGAGAACACACTTGCAGGCGCCGCTTTCAGAAAACACGCACACGCCGTATGAACTCGCATTTAATCTCACATGAAAACACAAAGAAAACCTGATGGATGACAATAGCTGCAAAAGAAGTGCCATTACGAGTATGAAAAATAAATGAGTGCCTAAACGGCGAGAACGCTCCCAAAGTGACAAAACGGGAACAGGAGAGGCGGTAAATATGTTTTAAAAGGGGGGGAACGTTTGCAGGGTTGTATTTTATCCTTTTAAATCAATTTGTCAAGTTTTCTCCTCGGGAGCGGTGTAACCAAAAGAGCCGAGCGCTTCCACCACCCCCCCAGCCCCTGTAAACTGCCATCTTTAATTTCTTTGTCTGACACTTTGCCACAACGCACCGGAGACCCGAGCGAGAGGTGAGCGCGAGGTTCAAAGCCCAGATGGGAGCGGAGCCTGCGTGCCTCTGAGCAAGTGGATCATCCCGCTCGCTCTCATGTCAAACAGAAGGCGGGAACACGAGTCGAAAGATCTCCGCAGGCTCCGTAATCTGCCGCGATTTGTGCCGAGCCCCGCGACTCCAGCGCGTTACGAGTCGCTCCTTTCCTTTTCTTTATCTTTCCCCGTTTTCATTCCGTCGTGTGTACCTTTCTGTCAGATTGCACCTTCAGCTGCACCACGCCGCCGCAGCAGCAACAGTCCCCCCCCCACATCGTCCCCGCGCACATTAGCAAAGACAGCTGTCTGCCAGCAGTTCTGTTTTCAGGTAATGACATGCAGCCTCACCTGAAAGACATTATAGAAGGGAAATGTCTTTACAGAACCAAAAGTGGGCCTTCTGTTCAGCAGTTAGGTTTGTTTTACCGCTGAAAGCTCAGTAAACTTCACCCGCCACTTTCAGAACAAAATAAAGATTAGCGCTCTTTCATTTGTCACCTTAAAACCGGAAGTTTAAAAGGAACTATTATACGGACACAAAAGTTCAAAGGTAGTTTCATCTGACCTCTGCACCTTCTTGTTAACCCGCTAACTAGCAGAACTAGCTTCTCCTTTTGCTAACATTGGAAATGTTAGCGTACCGTTTAGTTTCCACTAAGTTGGCTTCCTCTAGTCCACTAAAAACAATCCTAAGTGTAAAACTTCTATTTTTATGCCATTTATCCCAAATAAAAAAAAAAAAACTCTCTCTTGCAAGCAGTGCTGGACGTGTCTGGCACTGTGTAACAACTTTAGCAGCTAAACTTCAAGCTAAGATATAAAATGTCATTTAACAATGTTTAAATAAGTAGAAAATTTGACAAAGTGTAAAATATGATAAAGAATTTGTTATTAATTGTTTGACTAACACAAATGGTATTTATAAAACTACAAACGCTATCAAAAAAATGCTTTTATTCTGAAAGAGGTTACTCAGAGCTATAACTCTGGATTGGACTGGCCGATGTTTCCCACATGATCCCGCCCACCTTCAAATTAAACCAATAGAATCAGACTAACGAGTTTCATTAAGTCCCACCAGTTTTCAGTTTGAAGACAGTGACTGCTAACTGTCTTAGCGGTTAGCTAAGAATTGATAGCTGTTCAGTTGGGGTGAGTAGCCGCCTCTCCCACTTTCCAACAGGGAATTCCCACTTCTCAGTGCAACTGGGCCACAGCAAAAGTAGCTGACAAATATGCAGAAAATGGTAGAATAAAATGGAGACATTAATACATCTTTGAAGCTCTCATGGGCCACAGAAAATGTTGTGTTGGACCACATTTGGCCCGTGGGCCTTGAGTTTGATACATGCTCTAAATAAACAAACACTTGTCCTGTTAAATGGGGGGCAATAAAGTCTGATGGCCCACTAGGCTTTTAATACGATGGAGGAAACACTGGATTTTTTAAAGCAGTTCTGGATTGTGGAATATTCTTTATAACCCTACAGCCGTGTGGAGAGTTCCTTGGTCTTCATGATGTCCCTTTGTTTGGTCCTTACTCCTCAGATGTGTTGGAGTGGAGTTGATTGTGCAGTATCAGAGCAGGTGAGATGATTTGACCTTTAGGACTTGTTCCCTAAGTCTGATCAGCTGAGCTCAGTCATTTACGGTCGACAGAATTGAAATGGCAATTTTTTTAATCATTATTTCCCTGATCGTCAACTCGTCTTATTTCTCTTAATTTTTCATGCAAATCATTTTGTAAAATGAGACGCGCCGTGCTGTTGTTGCGCTCGGGGGAGTGTTTGTTCATAGCTTGACCCTCTCAGACGAGTCAACAGCTGTTTTCCGTGCGGCTCGGCGGCAACATCGCCATCCTTCAAAATGATGGCTTTTGCCTTTTATTATGCTGCAGTTAACCGAATCCTAATTAGAACTAATGGCTTGCTCGTTAAAAAGCTCTACAGCTAATTGGCGTGGTGAAAAGCAAGCAGGGAAACGCCACAAGGGGGTCAGGAATAAAAAAAATATTGTGAAAGCTGTAAACAGGGGGAGGCTGACCACAGAATGCTGCTAACTTTCTTATCAAACTGAATTTTTAATTGGGATAATCAATATTCAAAGCAATGGATTTAACACAGTTTATATATCCATCATGCATCATAAATACTTAATGCTTTAAAAAATCTGAAAACCCCAACACTCCTTAAATTTTATTCCCTAAGTCTATAGCAATCTGGCAAATCGGTTCTGATTAATTATAAATTGAAGCATCACGGCACGGCTCAGGATTCACAAATTGCTTACGCGACGGGTTGAACATGTTTCCTTTTTTTTCTCTCCTGGTATTTGCTTTTATGCAAAGTTATCTGCTTCAATTCACAAGTTCTATTCGATCTGAGTTTCATTTAGATAACACTCAAATAAACCCTCCTGAATCTGACCACTGCATTCAGGCTGCAGTAATTTACGAGTCACATTCATGTCACCAGTTCACAAGAAATATATAAAGGACTATCTGTTCCTCCAGGCTGTCAGGTTCAGTTTAAATCATGACAAAACATTTAACTTTTATTTTTCTTAAGAGGCTCCTAAATTTAAATGTTTTGAGTTTGAGTAAAAACAGATTTATTGATGCTTGAGCTGCTTTATTACCTGTGAAAGTCAGTGTTGTTTAGTGAAAAGCCAGGATAAGGATTAGCTAAAGGACTACAATGTCTTGCTTAATGTTAACTGGTTAAAATGTTTAGACTTGCTAAGGTTAGTTAGCTAAAGGTTAGCACAGGTTTACTTACATTAGCTAAAAGGCATAATATACATGCTAACATCAGCTAGCCAATAAGCTGAATATGCATGCTAACATTTGCTAGTCAAAAAGCCAGGATATGCATGCTAACAATGCTAGCTTAAAAGCTGAATATGCATGCTAACATTGCTGGCTTAAAAGCTGAATATGCATGCTAACATTGCTGGCTTAAAAGCTGAATATGCATGCTAACATTTGCTAGCTAAAAGGCATAATATGCAGGCTAACAAATCTAGCTAAAAGCTGAATATGCATGCTAACATCTGCTAGCAAAAAGGCTGAATATGCATGCTAACAAATCTAGCTAAAAGGCTGAATATGCATGCTAACAAATCTAGCTAAAAGGCTGAATATACATGCTAACAATACTAGCTAAAAAGCTGAATATGCATGCTAACAATGCTAGCTAAATAGATAATTACACATGCTAACATTTGCTAGCTAAAAAGCTGAATATGCATGCTAACTCTGCTAGCTGAAAGGCAGAATATGCATGCTAACATTAGTTATATACAGGGTTGCACATAATTTTTTTGGTCTGGTTCTCAGGGGAGAACCTGGGGTTGCTGCTTGGTGCTCATAT
>JAUBOC010000037.1:21144780-21157280 GCA_032275365.1 Anablepsoides cearensis | reverse complement strand
CGGGGGGGGGGGACCAGGAAGAAGAAGAAGAAACGCTGGCATAGATCAAAACTATTTGAAATCCTCAAAATGAAGAATTGCAACAGACCTTAGTTTTACTGTGGGGGTGTGTGTGGGGGGGTTATTAGTGTGGAAGTCTAGCTTCTATGCTTGTATACAAATGAAGACTCTCCATGAATAAAACATCTAAAACTGAATGTGTAGGAATTTTAACCGTAGCGGAAAGCATGAAAGAGCCAGAAAACTAAAACTAATTGATTCAGCCACTAACAATATTCTCATCTTTAACAAACTCCTGCAAATGGATTTCACAACTTGTTTGCCTTTATTAGACAGAACCTCGCGCCGCTGCTGCAGCTTTTGGCTCGACGGTGAAGTTGCTCTGCTTTTGTTTACCGTCCGGTTAATGAGAGATAACGTCCCTTCGTTGACAGGATAGCAGGTCCGGCGCCGCTACAATTCCTGCAGTTCTCCAATTACTCGGAGCGTGTTGATTTATTATTATTATTTTTTTTTAAATATGCATTTGAGAACGTCTGCATCAGATAACCAGAGGCCGTGCTGTAGGGCTAACCGGGCAGCGCTGTAATAAATGAAAGGTCTCGGGCTGTTTGACAAAGTACCGGAGGATTCGCTGGGGGCCACGAGAGGTCATCAGATTCATCCTGACACGTTGTGGATTTAAAAAAAATAAGCTCAGTCAAAACTTAATGTTGTTTTTCGTCCACTTTTTAAACCATGAGATCAGAATTAATTACAGGAGCTCCAGATAAGTTTATTTAAGTTTAATACGTGGCTTTCTGTAATCCGTGAAGTACAACAGGGGCGGAGCTAAACTGATGCAAGAAGTGGCCACAGGGCGTGGCCAAGGTGTTATCTAGGGGGGCACATATAAATAAAGAAAACTACCCTGGATGGTGAATTTGAGCTAAACGCTAATGCTAATTTTACATTAAACACACAGCTGAAAATGTATAGTAGTAGCCAAGAATAATTTTAAACAAAATCTGAATATAAAATCCAAGACCTAAGACTTTTTTACTGTGTTGTAATCCGGTAAGGTGGTAGCCAAGAGCAATCCTCATGTTGTTGATGTGCACCCAGATCTGATTAGGATGTAATTTGTTTCGACTGCAGACCAACGATGGTAAATGTGGCGCCACGGGTGGAGCTAGACCACGAGACCAGGTGGTTATGGGGCGTAGAAAAAGCCTGATGTTGGAACCATCGGGTCCACAAAGACCAGACCCTTCAAAGAACGGCTCTTTGAAAGGATCCAGATCTTGACGAGCCATTTGTTTCATAGAGTTGTTTGATTCTGAACGAGTTCACAAAGGCAGATAGTTCACGTAGGCGGAGCTTCCTGTGATGCTGTACTCCACCGCTCTGCTGGTTTTCTGTGAAAAAGCGAAAGAGGAGTGATTCTGTGTTTAAAAAGGAAAAAATGTATTATTAAATATACGTCGTAAGGAGCTTTTCAAACAGTTCTGCTTGATCACGAATGTAGTGAGGACTAGCTGCGAAGGTTCTGATCCCGGGAGACAAATCACACCAGGAGAGGATCATTGATGAACTCCATGACACATGGACTTATATCCCATACATTACTTTTAAAATCCCCTAAAGCATAAAGCACATTTATATTTTGTTCATCTGATGGGAAAAGAATCCGACATCCAAAGAATTAAATCAACTCTTATTGTCACAATTAAGCAACAAAAATTGTTTCATTTTGTTTGAATAGTAATTTCGGACGTCCTTTCTCAACATGATATTCTCGACTCTGGCTGAACTTTTTCCTCTCTGGCGAATGCGCTGAGTTTTGTGTGATTGGTCAGAAGTTCGTAAACAGGTTTGTTCACGCAGGAAAAAGCACTCTTGGACAGCGTTGGACGAATTTTGCTTCAACTCTTTGGCCCGTTCCGAACAACAAAGACAGCTGCTCCTCAAAACTATCCAAGGCCGTTAGAAAGTACGTTCCTCTATATCCTATATATCCTATTGTTCCTCAAAGACCCCCTTTCTTCCAAGCCAAGCTGAGCCCCCACCATCCCTCACCGCCCCCCTACCACAAAAACACTTGCAACCTTTACCTCTTTATTTAGATAACACAAGAATAAAAGGGAAAAGTTACAAGCTTTTATTTTGAAAAGAAAAACAGAAGAGATGAGTTATAAAGAATTTTAAATATTCAAATATGCTTGTTCTGGTGATTTTTATACACAAAAAACAAATTGATATTGAACCACTGATCTATACCAGTAATTCCCAACCTGGGGTACATGCACCCTTTGGGGTACACAATATTACAGGGGGTACATGGAAAAATTTCCCAGGTGTGTAAAAAAATAAAATAAAAGTAGGACTGGGATATGTAGGTTTCAGCATTGCAGAAAATGCAGACGGAGTCTCAGAATTAACATGAAATTGAATCCTGTATAAAATGTGGAATCTCACGGAATTTGCTCATTTTGTTGAGTTTCTGACGTATTTTGGACGCTGCTGTTTTCTGCACCTGCCATTACCTGCTTCATTTGTTTAATTACTTATTCACTTTCAGGGCAACATTTTTATCTTTAGGCTTAATTTGATTTGAAAATAATAAAATGCCTGAGAATTAAATGTTCTAGTGGATTAAATAAATAATTTTCATTTAATAATCTGTTGTTGTAAATGAAAGTTTCAGAGAATCATTACCTTTAACAGACGGGTTACTAGTGGTATGACAAAATGGCTCAGGGAGTACACAAGTCTAAAAAGCTTGGGAACCACTGATCTGTACGACGCTTCCAGACACGTATAAAGAGTCAAATGGTCAAAAACGCATGGACGGAGACAGTAGATATTGTGCACGATGTGGCGTTCTATTCGGGACTAAATGGCATAAAACACTTCAGAGTGAAGTTTCCCAGGAGCTGGACTCTGTGTCGACCATGTGACCCGTTAGTCGACTGATCAGCTTTGGATCGAGTATGTTTGGCTCTTTAATCACAGAAAATATCTACATACCATAACAAATACCCTCTAACTTTGGGTTTATGCAACTTTTTCCACCTGCAGACAGACTAAAACAGGTCTCTGTACTTTGTGCTCCTATTTGTTCTTAGTTTATTTGATGGGTCAGTCAGACACGATGAACAGATTCACAAGATTGGGGTCTAAAACTGTACTTTCCTTATTTCCTGTGACGGCGAACCACTTCCTCTCAGCAGCCCTGATTAGAAGCATCTCTGCTTGATTAACGAGGCAGAGCCGAGGCCCGAACATCAATCCGTCTCAGATAAGATCTGATTGACGGGCAGGCTTCTCACCCGACGGAGGTGGCGACGCAAAGGGCGTCCGCTCCCCGGCGCGGCGCGTTTGTTGCGTTTTGACAGGTGCAGCCAGACGTTCAGGATCCCTGGCGGAGCCCGGCGCCGTTTATGCAGATTAACACGTCAAGAGCACAAACGAACAAACAAACCGGAGAGCACAAATCAGGCGTTTAGCCCGAGGCGACGCCATCATTAACAGATTAAACAAAGCGACTAATCACGAAAAACAATCGGAAGCGGAGGGTGTTAAAAGACGCCGAAGTCTGGGGGGTAAAAAGCTAAGCTGTCTTAATTATTCTGTGACGGACAAACAGAGGATTCAAAACAAACAGGAGGACGGAAAATAAAAATATTAACTGTCAACACAGTTTTCATCTTAATTATTTGTGACGATTGGGTACGAAACTGGAAATTTAATCAGCTTTTATTTTCTAAAGCCAAAGAATCGCAGACTGAAACATAAACCTCCAACTGCCACGAGTTTAATTTCTTATGTTTCTGCAGTGAAGATACTTAATTTACAGTTTATATATGCATCTAATGGAAGTCAATGAGATTTAAGAGAAAACCACAGTGTTAAAGAAGACAAAATGTGTCTGTTTTGATGCATAACTTGTATTAAAAAAGTAAGACTTTATATGTTTATAGGAAAAGTTAGATATCAGGAATTTTATACAGCTCAAAGGTTAGGGTGTATCAAACATTTTGTGGTAAAAATCTTCAAAAGTTCAGCTACAACTGTGAAAAAACTACAAAATATATGAAAACACCACTTCAGTTATTTAAACTCCAGCTTCCTGTGATCAGTTTAAACTTCGAATGATCTTCGAATTTTGTCTGTGCTGCAGTGCTCCAAAGATAAACATGCACTTTCCCGATGGAGAGTTTTGAAGTATTTTTCGCGTACGAGTTGAAAATTGTCACATAAAAACAGAAGAATAACGACTGACGATTTACTGGACCGTTAAAAAGTAAAAACTCAAACTTAAAAAGTTCATTTAGGGATGGGTTTACGCATCGAGGCAGGTATCTTCAAAAGTTCAGATATGATTGTATAAAAACTACAAAAGATATAAAAACACCAGTTCAGTAACGTAAACTCCGGCTTCCTGTGACGCATTTACCGTAAACTTCGAATGATGTCCTTTAGGTAGCTCTTCCAATGGAGTCACATGTTTTAAACAATTTTTTACTTGCGAAATTTTCTAAAGAGGAAAATTGCGATGCAAAAACAAAAGGATAACAAGCGATAACACCCGTAATTAAGACCTTCTGGACTGTTAAAATATAAAAACTCAAACATTTGAGTTTGGGCTTTAGCATCGAGGCAGGTATCTTTGGAGAATCCCCGAGGTCATCAAATCCATGAGACTCTGGTTTTTTGACACCAAAGACAATCTTTCATCCTTTGAAACCCAAACGAGACGATGCTGTTTTGTTTGAAAACACCGACATGTTTTTAATATTTAAATCTACGATGTGCCCGGCTCAACTGCTTCGTTCCTGGACGTGTCGCCTTCTACACGCCGGGCCTCCTTTGACCTTCACGGCCGAGCCGCGGCCCGAAACCTGGACTATTGATTTCTCTAACTATGTGTTTACTCCTCGCCTGCACACTTTCCCAGCTGCTTGGAGAGCATGGTTCGCCCCGAGGCGATCAGCGGGGCTCAGCTTGTTCCAGTCTTTGATCATCGTTCAGCCAGCGGATTAACATATGCACGCTCTCTTCCTCCCTTTGTCGCTGAGGTTGATAATAAATCTGCAACCCTTCCTCCAGCTCTCTCTCTCTCTCTCTCTATGGTACGGGACGAGCCATGAATCAATCACCCCCTCCTCTGCTTTACGCCTCGTGTCCGACATGGATGCAAATCACAGAAAGAATAAAGCTCTGCTTATTATAAAAAAAAAACGACTCAACAGCAGGTAACGCTGGTGGAGAAACAGGAGCTAAAACAGACGAGATTAACCGATTTCCAAAAAAAAAACAACTAACTAAGCCTCGTCCACTTTGCCAAAGCTAAAGAGATCTGGAAGCTAATGAAGTTAATTAGAGGCATTGTGGGAGGTTAAAGCCTCGTCTCAATGAGGGGGCAGAGGTTTGAGCTCGTACCTGCCCTCGCTGTGCAGTAAGTGTCCTCATTACGACCGACTCCAGCCGGAAACCCGTTAAAGAGCCGAGGCTTGAGGGGTTTGGTGCAAGTAGGGCACCAGAGGAAGGAAGCAGGAAGCTTCCAGGTAGCAAAGAAAGCCAATCTGGTTCCTCTAACAGCCACCGTTCCCCCGTCGCCTCCTCTTATTTATTACGACCCAATTATATCAGCGTGGCGGCGTGAGGCGGCGAGAGGCGGCGAGAGGCGGCGTGGCCTAAATGCCGCCACGCTGGAAACTCAAAGAGCTTATGTTTCGGGAGCCGCGTTAGCGTTTAGCTACGGCTCCTGGAAGCCATCGGCGAGGCGAGGAGGACACGAGATGAATAAAAATACAACATGATTGACAGGAGGAAGGAAGGAGCTTGGACGAGTTCCCCTCCTCCTCCTCTTCATCATCGTGCTATAAGCGAGGCGCCATGAAGGAGACGCTCAGGAAGCAGTAACCTCGCTGACCTGGCAACCCCAAAACACACTGATGAGCGCTTCCTTCCCCCCCGCAGACATGACACACGTCGATCTCTCGTGTAAAGCTGCTCAGGTTTAAGCAGTAAAACTGCTGCAACAGTTGTTTGATTTGATCGGAGCAAACCCTGCTTTTCTTTCTGGGTTGTCTCAAATCCACCAAACGAGCAGAAACCTGGCAAAAACCAGAACCGCGGTCCTAAAACTCTTGGAGAATAATGCATGTGATTTCCAGGTCCTGGAAATTTGGAAATTCAAATGAATTCTCGGGGCCAGCTTCCCTCCTCGCCCACCTTCTGTCGAGGCCTCGCCGCTTCCAAGTCAAAGGACCATCCTGAAGGTTTGAATTAGGAATGGGTCGTTATTAATTAAGATTTCTTTTTTTTGTGCTGACGGGGGGGGAGGGGGGGGGGGGGCTCCCGAGGCGGCAGGCGGTGTGGATCTTTGGCGCTGACCTGGCCCAGCAGGGGAAAGAGGCTGCGTCTTTGAGGTAACGGTGGAGGCTAGAATGAGAAAAATAAATAAATAAAAGAGGGGGGCTGGCTCCATGCCGACAGCCAGGCCTGCCACGTCTGCGTGCCCGCTTTGAAGTGTCACCTTGAGGGAAGAGCCGGTGGCCGGGAAGCCGGGAGGGCGGGCGGCGCGGAGAGGAGTGGCACCGTTGGCACCGTTAGACACGGAGCTTTAATATTGCATGGGCTCCCGTCCATCTCGCTGCACACTCAGGACATTCCTTCTGCTTGATTTAGTTTGAAAGTAGATCTTTGTTGTTTTTTTTTTTTCTCCCCCTCTCTTCTTCCCTTCAGCGCGCTCTGGCTCAACACCTGTGCTGGTTTTGTGCTCATTCCAGCCCCCGAACAAATGTCAAGCTCTGCAGTCAGAGGAACTTGAACAACTCCCTGCGTTATGGACGCTGACACTGTGGCAAAGCGAGGCTGAGCCGGGGGGGCTGAGCTGGGGGGCAGAGCCGGGGGGGGGGGAGGGCAGAATCTCCTCGAACTGATCCTGAACCTCAAATGTCGACGACTCCCGCTCCTCGTCGCCATTTTGAGTGAAGTTCCCTCCAAAAGTTAATCAAGTCAACCAGACGACATGTGGGCGTAATTTGCAGGGGGGGTTGGGGGGCTTATGACCCCCACAATAATTTGATCCAGTCATTATGAACCACAATAAGGTAAACCTAAAGTTACCCTCGCTTTCTCTCATCAGGAATGTTCAGAAACTGAGGTAAATTTCTGCTTCTTTTACATTTTCTTATCATTTTTTTGCTAAACGTGTCGCCCACCGCTTCCCGCTCGACCTCTTCATCGCCACATCATCGAGACGTGGGTTCGACGAAACGCGGCGGTGAGGTGTTTTAAAGAAAAAAATATATTTTTTTAAAAACACTGCGTTCACTTTAACAACCGTCCCAGTTCACAAATAGCAGTTTTTAACTCCCCTGATTAGCTCTGACATCCGCAGCCTTTCATCTCGTCCTCCATCTTGTTTTTTTAATCAGATTAACCCAAACGGGCATCCTTTAATGGCCTCTTTTTTTATTTTTTATAATTTCTTTTTTTTTTAGGAGAGCTGAAAGAGGAGAGATAATTAAAATAATTAAACCGCTGGGACCGGTCCGCTCATTTCATCTCATCTTCTTCTTTTTTTCTTCTTCTTTTCTTTCGCCTTTAAGTTCTGCTTACTGATTCAGGATGGAGAGAGGGGGAGAGAGAGAGGGAGGGAGAGAGAAAGGCTCATCATCTTCGCTTAATTGCATTAAGTCGACTCTCGGAGGCCCAATTTTTCCCCTCCAAAACTGACAGCCAGCAGAAAGATGTGATCTGGAGGAGCACGCCGGCCCGTCTAAATCTGGAAGCGGGGGGGAGGGAGGGAGGGAGGACGCCGTTTCTAAACAGCCTTTATGGAGCAGATTTATTTAGTGAAGTTTATTTTGCATAAAGAAGGCCTAAGATTAAAAAAAACAGAGAATAAGGGGGAGTATCCCTTTTTAAGAATTATTTATTCATGAACTTTTAAGCTTTTAATGAGGACAAATGAAGCCGTTTTCCACTGTGTCAGTATGTAGTAACCAAAAATATTCTTGTTTAGCTCCTTTTTTTTTCTTCCTCCATCGTCCACGAGGAATAAACACTTACATTTAATAAATATAACTAGGAGATTGTTTTGATCCTGCATAAATATCGAATTTTCTGCGTTTTGATCGGCGTCTGCGATGATGATTTATTTATTTTCAGTAATCTTCGGAGCAGAGGCTAAATTCTTATGACCGCCGCACAAAAACAACAAATTATAAGGTTTTTTTTCTGTACTTTATCAGAATCTTTAATTTTTTATTCAAATGGAAACTTTCCTGTTTAATTTATTCTCCTTCCAGCAGACGCAAGCGTTTCTGCGCCGACAATAAAAGGTGTACATACCCTGAATATTATAATCACTCATCTTTACACAAATTCAAACTTTCCTTTCTGTCAGAGGGAATCTAATGAATTCTTTTTTTTTTTTTTTTTTTTTGTTGGAGTGCAAACTTTCTACAAGCTCCGACGTCTCTTTTTCGCTTCATTCAGATCATTTTCACAGGGCTTCATTTTCAACTTGGCATGAAGGGGAAAAAAATAATAAAATAATAAAAAAAAAGAATCCCCTTTGCTGGAAATACTTAAGATTTAAATTTTCATGGAATCTTTGAGAACATTGAGGAGCAATTTCACATTTGCACTGACATCTAATTTCTCAAGTAGAGTCTGAAAGCACAAATTGCCAACGATTCCCTGTGTGCCCAATTATCCTGCATCAATTTCCTTGACCCTGTGGAATGCTGGTAAATTAAACATACTACCACTTTTTTTTTCACTTTTGGACTCCGCTGCAATACACACGCAGCCGTTTGATAAACTAATCAGATTCGGTTGGTTATATTAATAAAAAAAGAGGGAGTTGGAACAAAAAAAACTGAAATATTGTTTTGTGGAAAACTACAAATTTATCCTAAAATCTCAGACTGAGCGACCTTTTCACCCTAATTTGTTAAAGATGTGAAAATAAACAGAAAAACTAAAGAAAACTGCAAATTTAGTGTTTTTAGAGCCTAAATAAGGTTAAAAGAAGTTTAAATAAAGTGTTTTCTTTACTAAATGAGGTTAAACCACATTAAAGCACATAAATGAATGAAACATTGAAAGACTCACCTGAAACGTGCTCAGCCTGCAGCTGTGGAGCAGTCTGCACCTGTTGATCCAGGTGATTTTAGAGCAACAGTGTCCTCTGCTGGGAAATAAACACAACAAACATCAGCTCTTTCAAAATAAAACGGAAGATGAAGGAAAAAAGGAGGAAACAATCCTAAATATCAATGAAACATCTGTTCATAAAGAATTAGACTAAATTTAGACAATTTATCAGTTCTTCTTACTAAAAATCTAAATGTAAATATTATTATAAATCTACAATGAGCTCTTTGTGTGGAAGTGCAAACAAATTACTAACAGATCCATAATAAATATGTTTATCAAATGTTTCAGATCTAAACATATTTCATATAGAAATCAACATCTAAATTTAGTTATTTAGATAAAAGTTTGTATCTAGAAATAAATGTTGATACGGTTCAAAACCTTAAAAGGTTTCTTTTGACCTATTTTCAAATTTACAACTTTTCATTTGTTTTCTAGAATCAGATCCATGAAGTGGAAATTTAGATTTCAAATATTTAAACCTACACGACACCTACTAGGGATCTTAGTTATTTCTATTTGTCCAAATTTGAATCTAGAAATCATCTTTGTTCTACCAGAATATAAAAACATACAGAACTGGTTTAACTAAATACTGGATCTTTTTATTTCCATTAGAAATCTAGATTGAATCTAAACCTATAAAATGTTTTTAGCATCAAAGAGAATAATTAAAACTTCCTTTTTATCTAGTTAAATATAAACTAATCTGAAAACATTTAGTGCAGAGTTCTTTTTCATAAAGAAACTGATCAAGTTTATCTAAAAGTTAAAAACATATCCAAACATATTTACTACTTTCTTTGTCTAGAAATGTGGATAAAATATAGAAATAAATCTGGAAATTATTGAGAAATATTAACATTTCTCCAACATTCAGCTGCAGACCTTATCAAATAGAAATTATTTAGATCTAGATGAATGTATATCTATATCAAGACTTTATTAAATGTAGAAATCTGAGCAGAGATCTGGAAAACATTTAGTCCCAAAACGCAGAAACTTTAGAAACTGAGAGAAAATAATTTAAAAATGCAGAAAAGCAGCGCTTTTCTGGTTATAATTTTTATTTAGGAATAGAAATGATGTAGAAATGAAGATACGTCTACAACAATTAGATCTAGATATTAGTTAAATTAATGAAACAATTAATTACATCCAGAAATGTCTTTAAATAAATCAATCTTTTTTTTTAAAGAAATATGTCCAGAATGAATTTAGATGAAATATCTGGGTTTAAATAGATAAAGAGCCTCAGTAAGTTGCTGCTCAGCATTTATCAGGTTGTTTTTTCTGCTTTTTATCTTGTTTGGTTAAACTTTCCCACAGATATCAGAACTGAGAGGATTATTTATAGAAGCTGAACTCAATAAAAATTAAAGTAAATTAAATAAAAAGCAGAGCAAAGATGGAAAGGAGGAAGACTGAGCTGTAGTGCAAAACATCGAAGACGATCTTTATTGTTCACAGTTAAACACAAGCCACCGCTTCAAGAACATCCTGTTTGCTTCCCGAGCAGAGTTCTGGTTCCGTCTGTTTGTGCTGATTGGACCCGCGGTCCAGGTTTGCTGTAGTTACTGAAGAGGGTTGTTGAACATGCTTTAGATAGCGAAGGCAGGAGGAAGCGACAGCAGGAGTTCCCAGTGGACAACAGGCTTCTGACGGCTTTCATGATCAGTTTGACTCTTTAGAAAAAAATTAATAAAAAAAGACAAAAACAAAGAAAAAGTGGATTATCAGAACCTCGGGAAGGAAACCCATCGGACCCGTTGAAACATGATTCTTTACACAAAAAGAGGAGATTTTTGTGTCGTTTAAATGTAATAAAACAGCTGCAGCTGAGGGTCAATATGACATTTCATTAAATTAAACTATTTATTTTGAAAAGTCTCTTCGGTTTATGCTTTTATTTTGTTAAAACCTGTTACGTTCTTAGTGTTTTAGTCCAGGATGGATTAAATTCCACTAAAAAGGAACAAAAAAGCAGATTGGAGGTACTAAAGAAGATAATTTCCTTCATGTGGCGCTCTTCAAGGTGAAATAAAAGCTGACTTTTTGGCTGAAGTGAAACAAAAGATTCACAGTTTGACACGTACAGAACTGCATGAGCTTCCTGTTAGCTTATCGTTCAACTCATCACTGGATGTTTTATTCTTTTAAATGATTAAAAAAGAAAGAGTTTTGTTGGGAAATCCTGCTGTTCACTCAGAAAACGGGACAAATAACACTGAATGCCAAAGATTTGTGAACGTTGTGTTTTTGTAGCTTTTCTCTCAAGTCTTTCCCCCGGTTTTCGCGGCCCCCCCTAACTGTGCTCGTGGTGCGTTTCGTTGTAGTCCATGATCTTTAGCTGCTGCTGCCGAGGGCGCCCTGCCCCCGCCTGGCCCCGCCCCCCAGCCGGCCCCGCCCCCGCCTTCCGGCGGGGACTTCCCTGGCTGTGGGTCCGCTGCCTGGGCTCGGACGGGGGCTCCTTGGCGGGCGGCGGGGGCAGCGCGGGGTGGGCGGGGGGCGGCTCCACGCACAGCTCGGTCTTCAGGCCGTGGGCGAGGCCGGCCAGGCGCGGCGGCGGCGGCTGGTCCTCGTCACACTGGCTCTCGCTCTTGTTGCGGAACAGCTCGCGGGCCTTCATGCCCAGGAAGCTTTTGGCGCTGGGGTACGAGCCCACGGTGAGCGGCGCGTCCGAAGCGTGGGGGCAGGACCGGGCGGGCTCCACCAGCAGCGGCGGAGGCGGAGGAGGAGGCGGGGTCAGGTCCTGACCTCCGTTCATGGAGCTGGCCGCAGACTTGGAGGAGTTGCTCGCCTTTGGTTGCCTCGATGTTAAAGTGCTGCCGTTGCCCCGGGGGGAACCGTGAGGCGACCTGCTGCCCGCCGCCTCGCGGGGGTGAACTCTGCTTGGTCCATCTGGCATCACCACACTGGAGGTCCAAACAAAGACAAGAAGAAGCAACAAAAATGAACAAATCTTTCCAATAAAACATCTACAATTCTCACTGTTAGAACATTTAGCATAACAACCACTAAAACCATAAAACCAGTGGTGGGCAGCACTAATCTAAAAAGTAGTTCCACTAACTCTAAAACACTAACTCAAATATTTAGGTCCCCTAATTCTAAAGCACTAAAATAACCCAGTCGACCCATGAGTCACATGATGTAGGGCTCTCCCTACATCATGTTGCTCTTATTAACATTCCACAGCTGTGTTTGAGTTCATATGTTGGTGGAAACGTGACACATATATGAACAAAATGAATGACAGTTTTCTATAGCCTGATTCACAAGACGCGTCGTTCCGGGCCTGATGCGTGATCTGTCCCCCATGGAGCATTCAGAAAAAAGCA
>JAUBOC010000037.1:21106761-21119205 GCA_032275365.1 Anablepsoides cearensis | reverse complement strand
CCCCAATAAGTTATGCCCTTGGTATTAGGGTTCTGAGGGGGGGCCCATGAGCCTCAGAGCCCAGGGGCCCCTAGGGTTACTAATCCGGCCCTGTGCTTACCTCATGTGGAGTGAATCTTTAATACAGGTCTGCTGCCTGAGTCAAATAGCCAACCAACTCTTCCTCTTGTTGGAATGACCCTCAGCTACTACCACACATGATTATAGGTATATATCCATATAACTGGCAAAGTTGAAGCCATGTTTGAGTCAACAGAAGTGAATCAGATGTTTATATCTACAAACAATGTCTGAGTCTTGTTTTTCCAGTGGTGCATGAGATATTTTGCTAACAGAGATACAAGCTGACTCTGAAGTTTGACGCGAAGTTTTAAAATCTTAGATTTTTAATGCTCGGTTGGCGTTTGAAATAAAAGCAGCTGTTTAGTCCCTAAAGGGGTAAAATTAGCAAGAGGCTAGCTCAATCTAAAAGTAGCAAAATGCAAGCTAAAAGGTGAAAACCGTACAGGAATAGCTAAAACATGGCAAAACAGCTAAAGGTATAGCAAAAAGTTGTACATAGTAAAATGTTACACGCAGCAAAATATTAGCTAAATGTGGCAAGAGGCTAGCTGATTCTAAAAGTAATAAAAATGCCAGCCAAAGATAAAAATATCAAAGGGTTAGATAAAAGTAGAAATAAGCTATCTAATTAATGCAAATGACTCGCTAAAAGCTATAGCAATAAAGCTAACAAAAATGTTGAACAAAGCAAAACTCTACCTGTAAGTAAAATAGAAGGCAAAAGCTAAAATTAGCAAGACGGTAGAGAAATGTAGCAAAAACCTAGCTAAAACTAAACTTAGCAAAAGTCTAGCTAAATGCAACAAAAAGGTAGTTAAAAAGTAAATGCAATACTAGCTAAAAAGCAAAAATTGGGTAAAAACTAAACAAAGTGAAACCAGGAGCTAAATGTCAGCTAAAAATTAAAAGTAGCAAATAGTTAGCTAAAAGTGTAACGTAGTTTTAACCTAAAACAAGGCGCTTTAGTGACACTTGAAACTACATCACTCCGTGTAGATAAAAGTAAAGGTGCTTTATTGGTCATCATTGCATGTTCCCATACAATGACGAAATTTGTGCTCTGCATTTAACCCATCACACATGAGAGGTACCCAAGTGGAGCAACGGGCAGCTATGTGAGCGCCTGGGTGTTGGGTGTCTTGCTCAAGGACACCACGACATGTGGGCATGGTGGGGAGTTGAACCTGTTACTTTTGGGTCCCAAGCCGACTGCTCTACCACTACACCACAGCCGCCCCCACCACAGCTGCCCCAAAGTAGTAAAAATTCAGCGTATTGTAGCAAAGGGCCAGCTAAAAGCAGCAAACGTTTAATTAATACAACTGCAAGCTAGCTAAAAGGTAAATGAATAGCACAAGCCTAGATAAAATCTTTAAGCAGATTGCGAGCTGTAAACAGCA
Organism: Anablepsoides cearensis; assembly: GCA_032275365.1. Classification (NCBI taxonomy): domain Eukaryota; kingdom Metazoa; phylum Chordata; class Actinopteri; order Cyprinodontiformes; family Rivulidae; genus Anablepsoides; species Anablepsoides cearensis. Next base: position 21,117,742 of record JAUBOC010000037.1, on the reverse strand, counting down.
AAACATCAGCTAAAAGCCAAAAGTAGCATAATGCTAGCTAAAATAGCAAATACATATAGAGTAAAGTTTAACTTAGCTACTGGCAGCAAATGTTAGCTAAATGCTAAATTTAGGAAGACACCACAGAAATGTGGCAAAAAGTTAGCCAAGTATAAAAGTAGCAAAAGTCCATTTCAAAGTAGCAAAGGGCTAACTAAAAGCAGCAAAAGTTTAGCTAATTGTAACAAAAAGGTTGCTATAATATAAGTAAACACTACTAGCTAAAACAACAAAAAGCCTAGGTAAAAGCTAAATAAAGCAATGTTTTTATTTTAACTGAACATGGTGCTCTAGTTGTGCCTGAAGTTACATCGTCACTCCATATATGGTAATCATGGCCTTCTGTTTATGATGCATTCGTACTATCAAGAATTGTATTTTTTCAGGCACTAAAAGATGTATTTTTTTACTAAAACTTTAGCTCTTTTTCGCACCACAGAGCCTCACATGGCCGAGTATCCGCCTTACTACAAGCCCACGTTCGCCTGGGATCAGCTGGCTTCCTCCTATGATCTCCGCCAGCTGAGCTTCAGCCCCACGGTCCTGCAGCACGCCAGCAGTCTGTACGGCCCCCACATCAGCCGCAGCCCGCCGCCGGAGCAGCCCCTGGACTGCAGCACCCACTACTCCCCCACTTCCAACACCTACCACTGCATCACCTGCGACAAGGTGAGCGTTGGGTTTAGGTTTCGCTCCTCTCTGTCTGAGCAGAAGAAGCGGCCCTTTGATGACGGTCTGACCGTTTGTCTTCAGGTGTTCTCCACCCCTCATGGGCTGGAGGTCCACGTCAGGAGGTCCCACAGCGGGATGAGACCTTTCGGCTGCAGCATCTGCAGGAAAACCTTCGGCCACGCGGTCAGCCTGGAGCAGCACATGAACGTCCACTCTCAGGTCCGTCAGGGAACTCATATTTAAATGTTAACCGTTGTGGTTGTGACCGTTTTTTTAATGTTTAAACAGGCAGTGATAACCGTACAGCTGTACTCAACACTGTCATCTGGTCAGCTTTTTTATTTCCTCTTAAAAAATGCATTTTGTGTGTTTTGTTAAAAACGTGGCACATTTTCCCTGCCAAACAGCTTTTTCTGCTGTTAACTCTTGTTGGGGTTTATTTGATTGGGTGAAATAAGTCTGAAAAAATTAGACATTTTGGACAGGCAATAAACAGGCACCTCGGTAGCATGTGGAAGAACCATATGCAGCCACGAGAGCCAAGAATTATTGTTACGATGACTAAAATAATCAACAAAAAACAGGTTTTCCTAAGTTTTCAACATAAATGTGTTTGACAAAAGTTCACAAATTTAAACACAAATCATTTCTGTCAAGTCAAACTATTTTTGATTTAATATTTTACATGAATAAATGATTTGTATGCTGTAACACTTCCTGTGCAGCTTGGGGAACTTCCTGCAAGCGGTGGTGGGCACAGCTAACTAAAGTTAGCTTCTCTAATCCACAATCTGCTAACTAAAAATGTAGCTTTCATAAATGCTAAACATGCAAGAAAAAACAAACAAAAAACAAAACAACAACAAAAAAATAGCTGAAGCTAACAATAGCAGCTAATCGCTAGGCTAACCCCAAAGATGACTGTCACACGTATTTGTGTCCTTCGAGCTGAAAACTGGTGGGACTGACACAAACCTGTTGATGTTAGTTAGCTGTTAGCGGACTTAAAGTTGGCTATACCTAATTTAGCAGAAGCTAACATTAGCATCTAACTGCTAACTGTCAAGAGGACTGTCACTCAGTCTGCATCACACATCATCTCATTCAAGCTGAAATTTGGTGGGACGGACACAACCCGGTTGATGTTAGTTTGTTAGTTAGCTGTTAGCAAACCTAAACTTTTCAAAATATAATTTAGCACTAGCAGCTATTTGCTAAGTGGATTATCATTCAGTCTGCATCACACTTCATCTCCTTTAAGCTGAAATTTGGTGGGACTGACACAAACTGTTTGATGTTAGTTTGTTAGCTGTTAATAGACGTAAAGTTAGCAAAATCCTAATTTAGCATATGCTAATTGGTCCGCTAATAGTTTTTATAAAACTTGTTAAAAAGCTTTGTTGGTAAGCAAAAAATTTGTTCTGCTATTAGCTGTTAGCTGATTAGCGGAACCATGCCCACTGCCTGAAGGGATATCATTATTTATTTTTTGTGCTTTTTACTCTTTAACCAGGAGAAAAGCTTTGAGTGCAAAATGTGCGGGAAGTCGTTCAAGCGCTCCTCGACACTCTCCACGCACCTCCTCATCCACTCCGACACGAGGCCGTACCCCTGCCAGTACTGCGGGAAGAGGTTCCACCAGAAGTCGGACATGAAGAAGCACACCTACATCCACACAGGTAACCCCCTTTCTGATACCTGTACCCAAAACGCTGTCGTCACCCGCTTTCCAGGTGCAACACAGATAACTTGTTTCCAGGAGCAATATAACTGCTGATAAATCAGAAAATGAAGCTCAAACAAATTTCCTGCAGATTTGCATATCTGGTTTTCCTGCTTCACATCTATAAAAGGAAGTATTTTTAGTTGACAGCATAAGTTTGACAAATCTGAACAATGACATGATTCTTTGGTGTTTAGCCTCTGATATAAACTTAAAAAAAGAAACACCCGTCAGTGTTTATATTAATAAAAGAAATCCTAATCACAATGTATAACTGTAAGTATTGTTATTTTTCTTTTGCTCTTTCTTCAGGTGAAAAACCTCACAAATGCCAAGTTTGCGGGAAAGCGTTCAGCCAGAGCTCCAACCTGATCACCCACAGCAGGAAGCACACGGGCTTCAAACCGTTTGGGTGCGATATTTGCTCAAAGGGCTTCCAGCGAAAGGTGGATCTGCGCCGGCACCACGAGAGTCAGCACGGCATGAAATGAAGACGGACCGATAGCCTGAATGTTTGTACATATTAGATTTCTAATTAAACAGGAAAGTGTCATTAATGCAGCTTAAATATCATGTTTATGGACGTTAGAAGAAGAAGCTGTGACTCATTCTGGGAGTTTAACTGAAAAAACAAAAAGTTAAATGTAATATATTGAAGTATTTTTTTTTAAAGAAGTGTATAACTGGGAGTTGTATGGGTATCTTTAGATATTTGTCACGTTTACTTTTGTACCTATTTGAAAATGTCTTTTATTGATATAAATTGTTGATAAATAAAAGCTAATCTGAGATAGAAATCCTTTGTGTTTCTGTAAATCCAAAGCCTCAGGCACAGTTTGTGATGTTAATATCTTACCTGGTGCAGATGGTTAACACAAAAAAAGTAAAAACTGAAAGCTAGCTTCACTAACTCATATACTGATAAAATAAAAACATAGCTTCACTATTGCTATACATAAAAAAGTTAGTGGAAGCTAATGCTAAACAAGTAACAAATTAGCGGAAGCTAACACTAACCGCTACTAGCTAACACTAACCACTAAGATTACTGTCACTCAGTCTGCGTCACACATCTTCGGCTTGTTGGAGCTGAAGACTTGTGGGACTGACACAAATCTGTTGTTAGTGTATTAGTTAGCTGTTAGCTAAACAAGTAGTAATTTGCAGAAGCTAACAATAACAGCTAATTGCTAACCTCTAAGATGACAAATTACCCAGTCTGCATGTCTTTGTCTCCTTCTAGCTGGTGGGACTGAACCAGTTAATGTTAGCTTGTTAGCGGACTCAATGTTAGTAAAACCTGATTTAGTGGAAGCTAACTGGTTAGCTAATGGTTTTCAAAGTTAGTGAAAAAGCTAATCCACTGTTAGCTGATTAACGGAACCATGCCCACCACTGCTGTGATGGATCTTTGACCTGTTCTGGATGATGTACTCATCAGTGTTTACATGTTTCATCTATTAAACTTTATTTCTTCAATCTGAGGTCATTCAAAGAGCTATCTACAACATGTAAGATACTGAATATTCATAATCTCCCCAGATAATCAACCTGTTAAATACATAAATGAATTATCAGCTTTTAACCAGATATATTTGTTGTTGTTTTATTTTAATGAGAGTGTTTTGCGCTCGCTTCCTGTGCAGGCAGGAACTGTTAAAGTAGAAATCTGTTGCGTGACCAGATCTGATGTGTCGCCGAATAATCCTGCAGTCTGATAACACACCTGGAACGACATGCAAATCCACGTCAGACAGCTGTTTGGGCTCGAAAGCAGAAGGAAGAGAAAGTTAACAGAAATGTACCGTAACTCTAAACTGCAGGCGGGCGGGAAAAATCAGCTTCACAATCTCAGTTATTTATTGCAACTATGAGGAATTTTGGCTTTACGAACTTTATACCCATAAAGCCTCTTTTTCTGCTTTTTGAGTTTAATGGGGAAACAGGGATTAATAAAGTTCTGTGGAAAAGGGGACTGATTACTTTAGTTAACTGTCACCACACCCTCCAGTCTGTTGGACTTACTTACAACAAACAAATGGCAACACACCACCTTCCTCAAACACCAAACCTGTTAGTACATCAAGCTGCTCGAGGCAAATCACATCATCACATGAGCGTTTAAATCTGACAAGAGCTGCAGACGGACGTCCTGTTTTAAAATATTAAAACTTCTTTTTGTACCTCTACATAATTGTGTGATTGTTACGATTCTCAGTATAACGTTTTTCGGCATTTAACTTGGTGTATTTCAACAATTTACATATCAAAACATTCAGCTCATTTATGGCATGGATATTATGACTTTTGGTATTTCAGCAATTTATACTTTTTCAGCTAATTACCTTTTTCTGCCATTTTTTTCTGATTGAAAATGAAAGGGTTGTGTTCAATATCATTAAAAACCCTTAAAAAAGTTCATGAAACTTTACTGCATTTTCTTTTCATTCTGATTCTTCTTTCTTCAGCTTCTTTCAGCTTTTAGCTTTTTTCTTAACTTTCAGCTATCTTTCTGCTCCTCTCAGCTATTCCTCTAATAAAATAAATATTTTAAGACTTCCTTTAGCCAAATTTTGCTTATTTCAGCTGTTTTTTGCCTTTTAGCTAGGTATTTTCAAGCATGGTCTTTCTATACCTTTCTGTTAATTTCAGCTTTTTCGGTTATTTTTCTGCTCCTCTCTGCTATTCCTCTAATAAAATAAACATTTTAAGGCTTCTTTTAGCTGATGTTCTTTCATTTAAGCTGTTGTTTGCCTTTGTAGCTAGGTATTTACAAATGTGCTCCTTCTGCATTTTGTGTTAATTTCAGATTTTTCAGCTATCTTTCTGCTTTTCTCAGCTATTCCTCTAATAAAATTATCTTTTTAGGCTACTTTAGCTAATTTTTGCTAATTTCAGCTGGCTTTTTTTTTACCATTTTAGCTAGTCATTTTAAAGCATGCACTTTTTGCACTTTTGTTGTAATTTCATTTTTTTTCAGCTACTTTTCTGCTAATTTTGGGTGCTTTAGCTACATTTTACACCAAATTGCATCTTGTTTGTACTCTTTTTTTTCGGCTGATGTTAGTGTTTTTTACTCTTTATTCACCATTTGTCTTCTAATTCAAAAATATTTCTGCTTCTTACAGTCAGCTGTTCAAATTTAACTCACATTATCAATTTTCTAATAAACAATTTCAGCTACTTCAGGAGCTTTCAGGAAAAATCTTTCAGCGTTTAGCATTCACACAGGATTTTCACAGGAAATTCAAATTCTCTAGTTTAAATACGTTGTATAGTGAAAGATGCAGGTTTACGTGCATTTCTATACTTTTACACGCCTCTGTTGCAGAAATCAGAGGCTGAGAGGAGAACAGCCATGAGGGCTTACTGTCTGACAAACAAATCTGAGGTCTCTATATGCAAAATGTGTTGGCAAATAGGCAACAGGGTCAGGGTTTGATCCTCCAAATCAGTTAGACCTGCTGGAGCCATACATGGGAGTGAGGAAGAGCAAATCAAAACGTTGCACAGGTTGTAGCGACGAGAGGCCGAGGATCACGCAGGGTGGGACTGAACAAACAGGACGTAAGTCCTGAAAGAGGAGGAGCTGCGGGGGGTGGGGGGTAGCCCGGGGAAAAACGGGAGAAACGTAAGGAAGGAACCTGAAACATTCCTTCACACTTCAACAGGTGGAAAACAGCTTAAAGCATCTCAACGGGGGCAATTAATTAGATTTAGTTCAACTTATTTGTGTGAAACTCTACCTGAAATGTATGTTTTAGGATTTTTTTTCTATTAATATTATCAGAATTACAACATTCCCGTTAAGAATAACCAGAAAAATGCCTGAAAATAACTGTGACCTGCAGACTTGAGGCAACACGAACTTGTGTTTGTCTGCCTGACAGATGCAGGTAAAGAAGATAAAGCAGCAGAGCTGAATTTGTTTTGCAAATCTTCCCATGCAAATGAGCCCTGGCAGGTAGTTTGGAAAGTCTGCTGAAGGACGGGAGGATATCTGAACATGCCCCGGGCCTCAATGATGAATTTATTCCAGTCAGAGTGGGAGATTCCCAACAAGCTCCGCTCTCATTCCCGGTTCCATCAAAGAGCTGCGATGGGACCTTAAATCACTATTTTCTGTTTTCAGATTGACATCAGCAAACAGAGTCTACCTCTGATCGACTTTGGTTTCCACTTAAACTCATCCGTTTATTAAAATTTTCATTCCTTAATAAGGAATCTATTAAAACCTGACTTTCGATGTTTAGTTTTGCAACCAATAAACGAAACAGACCAAAATTATACATACCCTGGAAGTTAGGACATTGTCTAAAATGTAAATAAAATCCAATTATCTAAAATCTGCAACGGAGCTTTATTAAAAGTTGAAGCTTGAAAAATGTATCATTAATAGGAAAAATAAAGGTCATTTTGATTTTGTTTAATCAGAAATGTCAGATGTTTCTGAATGAGAAGGCGTTAATGCACCCCCATACCATCAGAGAGGCAGGCTTTTGAACTGTCTGCTGATTTTTCTCCTTTTAGCAAAGAAAATATGGTGTTTTTAGTTTTCAAAACCAATTTCCAGTTTTGATTTATTTGACCACAGAACAGTTTGAAATGAGCTTTTGCCCATAGACGGTGCCAGCTTCTCTGCATTGTTGTCTTTGCAGGATAGAGCTTTAATTTCCATATTTGGACAGGATGGTGAATTGTGTGCACAGTTTCTGTTGGTGAATCCTCAAATGACAAGCAGGCCATCCTTCACTTCCTGGCAGAATAATCTAAACAACGATGAACTGTCAGCATATTTCCTCTGCGTGACTGGACGGACGATGATGACTGGGGGGGTTGGAGGTGGTGGTGGTGGGGGGTACTCTGCTCCATAAAGAGTTGTGGTCCTGCCTTCCTTTAGATAAGGGCTGCGGTGACGACTGAGCGATGCTCACGCCTACAAAATGTCATTCAAAATCAAACAACTAAAAAAAAAACATCAATCAATGTCTCATGGATGTGGTTTCCAGGCATGTTTTTTTTTATTTTACCAGAAAAACTGTTCAGTTTTTACTGAAACCCAAAGAAAATAGGGGGACTTTTTAAAAATATTTTAGCTGTTTTGAATTAAAATTTTATTTTGAAACATCCAGTTACTGAAACAGGATCCGTCACCTGTTAGGTGAACTACTGCTGACATTGTGTGGCTTTAGAGTTAAATATTTACATATATTATAAATATAACTGAATGCATGGCTGTGATATGTATATGTCATAGTTGAATTAAAATAGTAACTAGCAGATAATGATGTGAATTTATTAATAAATCATCGGTAATGCAAGGTCACATGAATTTAAAGTTTAAGTTAACCTGATTCACCTGGCAGACTATAGAGTAAAGAGCACAAGTTAGCACAATAAAACAACCAGCAACATCACCGTCATTTTTTATTTTATTTTATTTTTATCATCTCCGAAAATGCTTTGGATTCACACAGGTCAGCTCGTTGCTCCAGTTCAATAAACATCCTTAAACATTAGTGACTCGGTTTGCCTCTAAGATCCAATAGCTCCCCGGAAATGCACGTGACTCGGCTCAATGATTTGGTTTAATCATCCCTGTAAAGGCAGATGACTCAGTTCAATGATTCAGTTCAATAATAACCATAAAGGCAGGTGACTCGGCTCAATGATTTGGTTCAATAATCCCTGTAAAGGCAGGTGACTCAGCTCAATGATTCGGTTCAATAATTTCTGTAAAGGCAGATGACTTGGTTCAATGATTCAGTTCAATAATAACCATAAAGGCAGGTGAATCGACTCAATGATTTGGTTCAATAATAACCATAAAGGCAGGTGACTCGGCTCAATGATTTGGTTTAATAATCCCTGTAAACGCAGGTGACTCGGCTCAATGATTCGGTTCAATAATCCCTGTAAAGGCAGGTGACTCAGCTCAATGATTTGGTTCAATAATCCCTGTAAAGGCAGGTGACTTGGTTCAATGATTCAATTCAATAATCCCTGTAAAGGCAGGTGAATCGACTCAATGATTTGGTTCAATAATCCCCATAAAGGCAGGTGACTTGACTCAATGATTCGGTTCAATAATCCCCGTAAACGCAGGTGACTCAGATCAATGATTTGGTTCAATAATAACCATAAAGGCAGGTGACTCGGCTCAATGATTCAGTTCAATAATCCCTGTAAATGCAGTTGACTCGGCTCAATGATTTGGTTTAATAATCCCTGTAAATGCAGGTGACTCGACTCAATGATTCGGTTCAATAATATCTGTAAACGCAGTCGACTCGGCTCAATGATTCGGTTCAATAATATCTGTAAACACAGGTGACTCGGCTCAATGATTCAGTTCAATAATCCCTGTAAACGCAGGTGACTCGGCTCAATGATTCGGTTCAATAATCCCTGTAAACGCAGGTGACTCAGCTCAATGATTCGATTCAATAATCCATGTAAACGCAGGTGACTCGGCTCAATGATTCGGTTCAATATTCCCTAAATGCTCCATCGGGACAATAATCAGAGATACTGGCAGTGAGTTGTACATAAATCTATGTTTACATAGATAACTTACAGTCAACACAAGTTAATAGTTTAATTAATTTTTATTTAATTCAGTCATTTTAAGTTTTTGTTCCATCATCTGCAAAGTGTTTGTTGTTATATTAATGTGTGATGTTATAAAATGAACCTTTATATTAATTGATGTTTATAATATTTTTTTTAAATGTGGGGTTTCGGGTGCGCAGCGTGAACGACTCAAGTGAACCGGGTTATTTTAGCGACTGACTCAGATGAACCATAAAATGAACTGGATTTATAAAGATTGACCAACTCTTCATCTCAGCACGTAGCTGCAGATGACATGGCTGAAGCAGCTCATGACTATGTCCTAGTGCCTGACAAGTTTGTTACGGGGCACAGCACAAACACAGAAAACTTCAACAAAGTCAGGACAGTTTTTTAACTCGATTGGGACGTTTTTTTATTTTCACGACAGGAGATCTGGTTACGCCGCTAGCTGAGCGTGTTTTGAAGTTGCAGCTCAAAGTTCACGTCACACATCAGAAACACGGCCGTGAAAACAGATTTCCTTTGCCACTGATAAACAACCAGCTGCTGAGAAGTGGGGTTGACACGGCGGGGAAGAAAAACGTGAGGAGCGAAGAGCGCTGAGGTGGAATCTCTGAGCAGCAGGCTCCTCCAGAGCGAGCTGGGCGTCGGAGGCCGCCTGATAACCTTATCATGGCCTCGCCACGCTGTAACGGCTGGAACAGGCCGGCGGCGAGACGGGGAGGAGCGGACAGCTTTCAGCTGAGATAGCAGCCAGAGACGTGGGGATAGCCAAAGTAGAAGAGACAGAGAGAAAGGACAGAGAAAACTCCAGAAAATAGATTGCTCATAAATTAGTGAACATTTACCAGAAAACAACAATTTATGGTTCCTTTACACCTTTCATACTGTTTATTATAGAAAAAACAACAACAAAATAACCAAAATTACTCATATAATCCAAGTTCAAAGACATTCCTCTCAACTAATCCCCTATTTTAGTTTTTTTACTCCCATATTTTATTTAACACATTTGAAGGTAACAAGTGCAAAGTTTAACTGTGACATCACGTCAACCTGCTGCTCCAACTAAAGAGAACCAACTTGACCTAAAGCAAACAGCGTTACATCAGATAATAATCTGACAACATCTTGAATAACTCTGTAAACACACACGCAGCAGCAGAGTCGTCTTCTTTTCCTGATGGCAGGATAATCTGTTGACAGTTCCAGGGCGGGACAGCAGAAAAATCTTATTTACTGAGGGACTTTTTCAAAAACACAGGATTTCTCAGATTACATCGGTGCATCTCCACTGGCAACTGAAATACACAGAAACGAGTGAATGATACTCAAACAGATCCATGAAGAAGACTTGTTTTTATAACGTCAAACTGATCAAAGAAGTTTGTTGTTTTAATTTGCTGCCATCTAGAGGCCAATTTTTTTTCCTTTTAGTTCTTATGGGCCTGTTTTATTCATAAAATATATACCTAAATAAAGATTACATCATTAATGTATTTATGTATTTACAGATTTGTTGTAATGTGTTTACAGATTTGCTGTAATGTATTTACAGATTTGCAACAATCACATTTTGTACAGTTTGTTTACTTTCTGATTCAACTGCCTGTCGTTTGAACTGTGTTTGGTGGTGAATGTAGCTTTGTATTGATCACAACTTATCTTAAGGTTCAACTTAAAGATCTTAAGTTAACAGAATTTAAGATAACAGGGAATTCTGGTTTGCCTGGGGCTCAAGAGGTTAAATTACATCAAATGTATTTCTGCTACAAAACGGAGTTACTTTGCTTCGTGCTACAAAATAGCCTATAAAAAACTCCTGTTTTTTATTTTATTTTTACATTTATTCTTAATTGTTTATTTCACATTTTGTAGTCATTGGTTCTGACATCAAACAAACTGTCATTTTATACTGTTTAATTTTTAACATTGCTCAATATACACTGTAATAATATTAATAACTTTATT
>JAUBOC010000037.1:21079592-21100085 GCA_032275365.1 Anablepsoides cearensis | reverse complement strand
AAAGAGGCAGAACTGAAAAGGTGAAATTTCATTATCTGAGATTCTTTTTGTGAATTAAATTAAATGAACATGTTTTGTATAGACCAGAGATGTGTCCTAACTTGTTCTAGGACCCCCATAATAGGAGACCTTTAAGGCCTCTGTCGCCTGTGAAATCCTGAAATCTGTTGTTGTTGTTTGTTCAGTATCAAAGAGGTGATTGAGCAGAACAGCGGTAAAGAGCAGGAGTGCAACGAGCGCGACGGCTGGTGTGTCCTCGGCACCACCGACAAACTGAGGGACATCATCTCGACCATGATCAAGAAGGTCGTCAGAGCCAAGAAACCAGGCAAGAAAAGCTGAAGCTATATTTAGAACTCTTCTTTTATTAAATCTGTTCAGCTAAGCTAATTAGCATCTCTTCAACCCCGAGTTTTATTTTTTATTTGTGCCATTTTCTACTATTTGTTTCCTTTCTGTTTCAACAGTTTGTTGTTTTAACCGTTTGGATGTAGAAATGTTTTTTTTTTTTGAGTTTTTAGCTGATGCCAAACACATCCACATTTAAATGACAAATCTTAAATTAAAGAAGTTAAAGGAAATCGAAAACAGGAAGTCTCTTCAAGCTCTTCAAGGGGAATGTCTGCATGTAAACAGAGCGTTGTTACAACAGCTGATAACAGACTGTAGAGAAGAATCTGATGTTTCTTTAGATTATTTTGAGTCTTTATCAAACACAGACGCAGAGTTCAAGTTTAAATAATTTTGTTTTAAGAAACTGAGACCAGAGAGTTTATTTTAATAACGAGTTCTCCTTTGATGTCACTTCCTGTTTCACTTGGGCTGAGCCAAATCCAAAAGAAAATAGGCCAGTTATGTGACAAAATGGGTAATCAGCAGGTCTTTAGGTTCTGCAGAAGCCTGTTAATCCCTCGTTACCTCAAACCAGGTGTGTTAAAGCAGAGGAGCGTCTAAAACCAGGACAGCTTTACGTAGATTTAAAACCTCTACTGCAGGCGACCACTAGAGGGCGCCTTTTTTAAGTTTAAATTTCCCTTTGTCGTTCCTGTGTTGATTTGTGGATGAGACGAAGCACTTCCTGCAGATTAGCGGTTAGCTCATCAATCTGACTGAGGTCACTCACAGAGCGATCTGCAGCAGGTAAGATAGTGATTGTTCACACCCTCAGAGATTCACTGGTAAATAAACAAACTCTCATTTTATGTGGTGAAAATGTGTTTTTATCTTAAAAACTACAATTCATTTGAGGTTTTTAAGTATTTCTGTCCAATATTTTCCTCTGTTTTATTTTTAGCCAGTGTTCAAGTCTCTAAAAAAAGACGACGCCTAAATATGAGTTACCCAGAGACGGATGATGATGAAGAGGAGGAGGAGGAGGAGTGTGAGAATAAAGATGAGGTGGAGGAGGAGGAAGATGAATTTCAGCCGTCTGAGGGTAGTGAAAATGAGATGGAGACAGAAATCCTGGACTATATGTGACAAAACGACTCGTATTGCTTGTAAAAGTTGATCTATTTCTGTAAAATGTTTTCATTTTGATAATATGAAAATAAAAGTAATAAAATCTTGTTTAAGAACTTTCTTATTGTTGATATTCATCCTTAAAATAAAAAAACAAATCATTTTTTTGACAAAAGAAGCCATTTTCCTGAAAAGACTTTCTCATATTTACATTATCTGGTCTTTATTTGACATAAAAACACACAATTATCACAAAAAGACAAAAGATTATCCCAAAGTAAAACAAGTTAACTGGTTTATAATGTGAAACATTAAATATCTTGTAAATATGGAGAGTTTACATGAAATCAATATGAAAACTAATATTTTCAGTCGTGCATTATAATTTGTAGTTCATAATTGTTGAAGAAATGAGGATTAACTTTAAAAACTGTCCTGAGAGCCTGAGTTCAGTCAAACAGCTGTTCAAACTAAACTCCCTGATAGTCGACGGCACAAACTGAAACACTAAAAATAATTTATTAAAGCTTTTCTGAAAGTCTTTTTCTTTGTTTTATGCTTTATTCATGCACGACTGTCTTATTGAAATTATTTAATATCCTGTTTTTCAAATTCAAATCAAACAGATCAGGTAAAAATAGTCAAATTGTTTTGTTTCTGTGTGAGGACTAAACATACACACATACATCTCTCACCCTCACCTGACCTCCTGGCTCAGTCCCTTCCAGTTTTTTTTTTTTTTTGTTACATGAAACACTGCTGAAGGCTAATATTTTATGTATCTTCTGACACGATCATCAGAAGATACATAAAAGTGCTTCCTATATAGTGAATGAAGGGGTCCCAAATTTATATAAGTGATTTTCTCCAGAGGAAGAACTCCAAAAGCCATCTACTTAATTTTGCTTTCCTGGTGTTTTTCCATATGAGGGCTATTATTTATTTATCATTTATTTTTTTGTCAATAATTTACCTAAGTGTATAAAAATTGGTTGGTTCTTTTTTATTCTTAGGTTATTATAAACCAAAACTAAACAGTTTTGGGGTTAAGGGAACTTGGATTTTTTTACATTATATATGTAAAAATTTAAAACATTTAATATAAGTTTTAGGAAAAGCTTTGTTATATTTATTCTGTTTTTCTGGAGTTCTTTATGTTCACATCAACCAATTATATTGCAGTAATTTCAAATGAGTGTTAGCAGATATTGATTGTGCCTTTGTACATGCCCTTTCCCATTCTTCCACCAAAATACCTTCATGTAGATCCTTTTCTTTGTTTCTTTCTCTTTGTTTATTTAATCGTGGAAATCTGGCTTCACAAAGACTTATTTAAGGTGTGCCATATGGAAAAACAATAACTTAGATGAGTTTATTGCATCAAATTTCCACAAGCGAGCGTATCACATGATGTCAGATTCAAACATTTCTTATCAAATTGTTTTGGTTTATAAACTTCCGACATGACATTATAATGTTCTAAAGGTTTTCCTGAAGGGAATTTGAATTTTTATTTGAAAGACATAAAATAAATATGCCACATTTGTAAGGAACATGCATAGAAATAATCTACTCATTTTCTTACGTTTTATTCTTAGTTTATGTATATAAGTATGTACAAAATGAAATATGCTTGACCCAGTGGGTAATAAAGGTGCTAAAGAAGCTTTGAACCATTTAAAGGTTTATTTTTTTAAAGATGCTTTTTAGTTTCTAAAGGCTGCAGATGGTTTATTGTTCCTTTAAAATAAAAACTGTAACTGATGCAGATTTTATCCTCAGCTGAGCTGAAAAGCTGCATATCTGAAAACAAACACCTTGTCTTTGAACGGGTCAATCATTAATTATTACATAACTGTCGGGTGTTTTTGTTGTTCGGGGGGGTGGGGGGGGGGTCTGCTTTATAAAAGCGTGGCCCACCATCGGCCCGGTTCTCACAGCTGAACCCTGATGGAGATGTTTGGGATTTTGGTTGCTGTTGCCGTGCTGCTGGAGACCGTCTCTGCCGCCTCCGTAAGTTTTATCCCCGACACACCGGGGCTTCGGATGGAGCTGAGGACTCAGACTGGAACATGGGGGGGTTGTAACAATGAGGAGTACAGGTAACAATATGACAGACTGATGAAAGCAGGTGGCACAACAAAACTAAGATCCATAACAGGAATTCTATGATGTTGTAAAATGACAATTTAAAAACTATGTCCATATGATGAAGTTTTTGCCAACAGATGTTTTTATTTTGAATGAAATAGATGCCATTTCTTGCATTCTGGTGTATTTTAACAGGTTATTCAACATACTTTTACTTACATAAGTAAACACTTGGTATAAATATTCTATAAAGTGGAATGAATTTGTTAAATAATAGAAACATTGCTGAGTGAACTAAGATTTTATGGTAGATTTTTACTGTGATGCCTTTAAAAGTCAATATATATTAAAAACATTTACAAGAAACAAGTTTTCTCCATTTTAAAGCCACCTCTTTTACATATTTTAAAACTGTTCGATTTGCTTGTTGACGTTTACTTTTGTGAACAAAAACCGTAATTATAAAAACCCAAAACTGTAAATAAAGACTAAAACCAGAACAATTACAAAATACATATACTGTAGCATCATCCCAAATTATTAATTTCTTTTTCACGACCAATTAGTTTCAATAAAAATGATTTTGTTCTATGAGAGAAAACTAAAGTACCTGGAGAAAACCCACTCCTGCACGGGGAGAACATGGAAACAACCCAGGAAGTTGATCTAGCAACCTTCTTCTTTAGAGGCAACAACTGTACCGCCTAATTTTATAATTATTATATAGTTATTTTATTTAATTAAAATATATCTATGTATATAACCTCCTGAGAATCTGCAGCAGGTGTGCAATCAATTTTGACGGCCGTGGTCCATTTTTCTTTCTTTTTTTCAGATAAATACGATGGTGTATTAGGGCCCCTTGGCAGATTTTAAAAAAAGGAGCAAATCTTGGCAAAAAAAAAAACAAATTTTTAGATGAATTTCAAAAATTTTATAGAAAAATTTCTCTTTTATAGAAAAGTCGTAAATTTGCGAGAATTTTTTTTTCTAAATTTTCGATATTTAAACTAAACATTTTCTAACTGAACATAAGGAATCTGAATAAACAGGGAAATATCAAGAATAAAACGCAAGAAACAAACACCAGAACCACAAATCCTAACAGTAACCAAAACTGAAACACGGGTAGAAATTTGGTATCGTCTCAGGTGTGTTAAATAATCAGAAATGATGATGATTTTCGGCTCTGTTTTTTGCAGCTGGGTGTGGTTTACACCGAGGGAGGGATGGTGGAGGGTACCAACATTCGCCTCGGATACAAACATCACATGGACATTTTTAAGGGCATTCCCTTCGCCGCCATGCCCAAAAGGTTCGAGAAGCCGACGCGTCACGCCGGCTGGGACGGTGGGTGCTTCTTTGAACTCTTCTTTAGTTAAAAAAAACATGCCGAATTTACATTTGTTCTGACAAAAGGGGAAGCAGGATGAAGCATAGTCACAATGTTGTCGTGTAGTTTTGGTAGTTTATTAAAACACACATCCAGCAGTCAAACTCGGGACGCTATCCTGCATGTTTTCCTTGTTTTTTTTGTTGGAACACACCTGATTCAGTGATTCAATCATCCGTTCATGCAAATCAGGGAAAAAGGGAAACATGCTGGATAGCCCTGGAGTTCAACACCTGTAGATCAGACCGATAACTTCTAGAAAAATGGATCCATTTTTTTTTAGTGTGGATGTTGCAAAGTCGTCGTTTTACCACAAAAAAAAAGGTATAAAACTTTCAAAACTCAAGCGACCGCGTAGGTTTCTAGAAATTGGGAACCGTTGCAAAAGGTTTTGCTACACTTCTTTCACATGTTCGTGTCCTCAATCAGGTATTCTGAAGGCCAAGGAGTACAGGAACCGATGCCTTCAGCTCAACCTCCTCATGGACGACGTCCGAGGCAGCGAGGACTGTCTCTACCTCAACATCTGGGTCCCCCACGTTAACGGCATAGGTAAAGAACTTTGCGTTGCTTACTTAATAAAGCAACACAGTGGCTACAGTGATCTCTACCCCCTCCAGTGTCCACCAATCTGCCCGTCATGGTCTGGATCTACGGCGGAGCCTTCCTGCTGGGGGGTTCGATGGGAGCTAACTTCTTGGATAACTATTTGTACAGCGGGCAGGAAATCGCAGACAGAGGGAACGTTATCGTGGTGACGCTGGGGTACCGCGTCGGAAGCCTGGGCTTCATGAGCACCGGAGACTCTAAGATGCCCGGTAGGTACCCACCATGAGATCCTCACGTTGGTTGTTCTCCTGAACTTAACCGTGTCGGATCCCGTTTAGGAAACTACGGTCTGTGGGACCAGCACGCTGCCATCGCCTGGGTGCACCGAAACATCCGCTCGTTCGGAGGAAACCCCGATAACATCACCATCTTTGGAGAGTCTGCGGGAGGAGCCAGCGTTAGTTTCCAGGTGAGAAGCTTCTAGAGAAGAGGCGTCGAAAGGGTTTTAACCGAGGGCCACGTGAGCATCGTGGTTGTGTTTAACTTAGACTGAAACATCAGGTTCCTGAGCCCCGCTAACAAACAATAACTGAGCTCTACCTGGTTTTACCTGCATTGAAACAATGTTTTAACATAGAAACAGTGTTTTAACATGTCCTCTTATAAACACTGAGAAGTACTACGTGTACGACGTACTACATGTCAAGTAAATAACACAGAATACTATTAAAAGTAAGAGAGCTTTACCCACTGCTGAGTTGTTGTGAGTAGCTGCTGGGTCCGTGAACTTTTCTCTTCTTTTTTTTTCATTTTACAAATGAATATCGAAAAAAAATTAAACGGTTAGCAATTTTATTTTTATCTTACACTCCAAAAACGGGAAAACAACTTTATTTTTCTCAAACCAGAAGTTTAACACTGTTGTTATCAAACCATTTAAGGTGGAGCTAGTTGAAAAACGGGTGCCGCAAGTAAATAAACAAACGCTAAGCTAACTGCTTTAGCATAACTGCAGACTGTATTTTCTTATATAGCTACTCAAGCTAATTTCTTTTATGAAACTATATAGCTCCACCTTAATTGGTCTGGGATGAATAAAGACGTTTTAAGGAGCTAACCAGGCAGCTGCGATAAATAAACGTTAGCCAACTTGTTTGACGCTTCTTTAACAGCTGATAGTTTGTATCACTGATGATTCAAACGGTTTCCTGGAGCTTTGGCTGCTTTAAGACATTAAGTTTTCTCCAATAGGACCACAGTGAGGAACCGGAAGCCTCAGCAGGCTCCATGGGACAGCGCTGAGTTGTCAGTGATAAACTTTAGGTTTGATGAAAAAATTAAAAGACAAACTGTTTTCTCATTTTGCTGTATGAAAGGAGAATAGAATAACCCCCCGTTTTTCATAGTTGAACCATTTCTGAACTCTCCCCCTTGGCGACAGGGAATTCACACCGTCACACTTGCAAAGTGGGAAATTTCGACTTCCCAGTTCAACTGGGCCAAAGCAAAAGTATCCTGTGAAAATGCATCAAAATGGATATTTTATATACTGGCTACATTTGAACTCTGTGCACTTCCACCTTGTGGTGGGATGCGGTCATTTCATGGGTAAAATATTCAACGTGCATTATGGGAAATGTATTTTATGGCTTTAAAGCAGCTTGTGGGCCACATAAAATGCTGTGATGGGCCACATCTGGCCCCAGGACCTTGAGTTTGACTCGTGTTCTAGAATAAAACTTTTTATTTTCTTGGAATCTTTTTGAAGTATTAGATTTATTTTGTATTTTGGCTGCTTTTTGTTGAAGGTAAGTCCAGGTCTTGTATTTGACCATGACAGTGTTTTAAAATCTTTTTTTTTCTTATTATAATTTGTGTTCATTTTCAGACCCTCTCTCCTCACAACAAAGGGCTTTTCAAGAGAGCCATCTCCCAGAGTGGGGTGGCCACATGTCCCTGGGCCGTCAACAAAAACCCACGCAAGTTTGCTGAAGAGGTACGTTTTCCTGAATTATTCCCAACAGTTACTGTAAAGATATCAGAAACCTCCTCCTCCTCCTCCTCCTCATCAGGTTGCTCTGAAAGTCAACTGCCCCACCGATGACAACATGGCCGACTGTCTGAAGATGACCGATCCCAAGGTTCTGACCATGGCGAGCACTCTCAACCTGTCCAGCTCTCCCGACAGTAAGCTCCGCGTTCACACTCGATTCAGACACTTTGAACCAAATGGACAGACCGCAGAGAGAATTATATTTACAATTCTGATCACTTTTTTTCTTGTGATGAGAAAACCCAATAATTCTCTCCCCTCTCCATCTGGCCATGATCAGTTTGTTCATAAAGAGCTGAAACTGCCCTATATTGAAGTTTCACAAATCAAATATATGTTTCACAAATCACACACTTGGTTTTAAATATTCTACAATCAGTGTAGAATAATCGAGTACAGGTTTAAAGTCTTTATGTGTTTTAGTTTTTAAACTAGAGCAGATTAAAGAGGCTCATGGTAGTGAAAACAGCTGGAATCGCCCCTTTTAGACATTTATGACAATTGTTCATAAATTTAATTGTAAGTTTCTGACTTTATAATATCAGAAAATATTTTGCTTAAATTAATCATGAAATTTTCTGATTTGTTTTCTTCTCTGAAATTTAACTTTTCTACATAAGAAATTTTTCTGTTTTTTTTTCTCGAAAATTTCTGAAATTAATCACAAAAATATTTTTTTTCCCCCGCAAATTTACAACTTTTGGAGCTCAGAAAATTTCCTTGTTTTTTCTTGAAAATGTCTGCAGTTAATCTCAAATTTTCTGAGTATTTCGGCAGATATTTGCTTCCCTTTTTTTCTTTTTAATCTGCAAAATGATCCTAATACGGCGTCGTAGATAAAAGGCACACAGACATGAGTTTAAAATGTTTATTTTTTTTGCGTTCTGTTTCGTTATGGCTGGTCTTGCTTCATTTTATCTTAGAAAAAAATAATGGATTGTAAAGATGACGTTCTCATTCATATTTTCCTTATAAATGTGGACCATAAATACATTTAAAAAGTCTTAGTGTTTACTAAAATTAGCTGCATATTTTGGCTTTCCTCGACAAAAGCACATTCAGTGTGTGAAACGCATTATTATTATTTTGGAAAACAACCTTTTAACAATATAAAAGTTAACATTAAAAGACATAAATATTAGGGATGCACTGATATCAAAATTTTAGCTGATATTAATATTGCTGTTATTGCTGATAAATGATGATACTTTCCCTTTGGGATCAATAAAGTATTTTTGAATTTGAACACAAACACACAAATTATTTAAATACACATACGCACAAATACACTGTCTTTTCTCCTATACTATAAAAACAACCAAACCGCTGACATGTTTTTCTACTTCAGTTATTTCTGGCTGCGCAGCATCACTACCATGTCAAACTGATCCCACTCGACCAAACATTTCCCTCCTGAAACAGAAACACAAAGATAAAAAGTGGGGAATCAATATTGGACGTTAATATTGGGCCAGTTTTACTTATCGAACCAATACGAATGTTCATGCTGATATATTGAGCATCCCTAATCAATATGCAGCACTATAGGAATTGTCCCATTTGCCTTTGTTAGGCCCCCTGGTGTACAACCTGGTCCTGTCTCCTGTGATTGATGGAGACTTCCTGCCCGACGAGGTGCACAACCTGTACCACAACACCGCTGACATCGACTACATGGCTGGAGTCAACGACATGGACGGACACATCTTCACAGGTTCCGACGTCCCCTCGGTCAACTCTCAGCTGGTGGATACCCCCATGTGAGTCTGACGCCTCCAAAATGAGCTTCTCCTGCAACATTTGGGTTGTTTTCCCTGAAAAATGAAAACTATTCTCCATCTCAGCGAAGACATTAGGAGGCTTTTGGGTTCCCTGACTAAAGAGAAGGGCACGCTCGGTTTGGACAACGCCTACTCCACTTACACTTTAGACTGGGGATCCAAGCCCAGCAGGGAGACCATCAAGAAAACCGTCGTGGCCATCGAGACCGACTACATTTTCCTGATTCCCACTCAGGCTGCCCTTTACCTTCACGCCTCCAATGCCAGGTGAGAACTAGAAAAATTGCATTTCCTGCCAAAAATCCTAGTGAGAATGCTTCTGGTTGGAAACTTTAGCTTAAAGCTGCTGAAATTGAGCTGAAAAGTGTTAATGTGAGCTCACTTTGAAAAGCTGAAAGAAGCAAAAAAGCCTAACTTTGCAGAAAAACAGTAAAAAGGAGCACAAATCTAGTTGAAAACAGAAAACAGCTAAAATCTAAGAGCTACAATAGCTGAATATAGCTAAAAACATCTGTAAGAAGCATAAATAGCACTAGGTAGCAGGAAAAAAACATAAAAAGTAGAAAAAACAGAAGAATAGAAAGAAGCAGATCTGTAGCTAAAGTAGCAAAAAAGGTAAAATTAGCATAAAATAAGCTAAAGGTAGCAACCACAATTTGAAATTAGCACCCAATTAAAATAGTTATAGTTGAAAAATAGCTAAAACAGAAAAAAGCAGAAACACAATCATAAAATTACATTAAAGGGGTCATTTGTTGTAAAATAACTAAAACAACTTAAATTTGAAAAAAGTTCTAATAGCTACAAAAAATGTGTATTTAGCTTAAAAAATAATTTTATAACAGCTGAACATTAGCTAAAATTGCTGCAAACAGCTGAACATAGCAGAAAACATCTATAAGACGCATAAATAGCACAAAGTAGAACAAAAAAAGCACAACAACTAGAAAAACAGCAGAAAGAAACTGATCTATAGCTAAAATGGCATAAAATAGCTAAAATTAGCATAAAATAAGCTAAAGGTAGCAGCCACAAGTTGAAATTAGTACCCAAATAGAGAAAGTGTTGTACGAATTTGTAAAACTAGCTGAAAAAAAGGCATGTAAGTACAAAAAAGAGATAATTTGTAGTAAAATGGCTAAAACAGCTGAAATATTTAGTAAAACAGCTAAAACGTAGCTGGAATTTTTTCAATTAGCATAAGGAAGCATAAGGAGCACAAGTTTGCTGAATTTAGCTGGAAAAAATTGTAATAGCTACAAAAAATGTGTATTTAGCTTAGAAAAGCTAACTTTAGCTAATAAAAGCTAAACATTAGCTAAAATTTCAGCAAATAGCTGAATATAGTGGAACGCTCCTGTAAGAAGCATAAATAGCACAAAGTAGCATAAAAAAGTAGAAAAAAGGAGAATAGCCGAAAGAAGCAGAAGTTTAGCTGAAATAGCAGAAAAAAGCAGCTAAAATTAGAACAAGGTAGTGAAAAAAGAGCAGAACCAGAACAAAAGCTGTAAGGTGCTGTTAAAATTTACAAACATTTTAAAGGAATTTAAGGATGTTGAAAACAGCTCCATTCATTTTCAATGACAAAAAAGTGGCAAAAAAAGTGAAATAGCTAAAAAACTATAAAAAGCTAAAATACCAAAAGTCATAGCAACCCTCACATGAACGAGCTGAAGATTTTGATATATGAGTTGTTGAAATAACACAAAACTCATCTCAATAGTGTGAATGCTGTGAAGCGTTCACACAATAAACCGTTTTTATAGCCGAAGCTTTTGGGTGCGGCTCTTCAATAAACTGTTTAACTGTTCATTTCTTCACCAAAGCACCGGACGCACCTACTCTTACCTGTTCACTGAGCCCAACCGGTTGGGAGGCATCCTCTCGCCCTTCCCCGGCTGGTTGGGAGCCGACCACGCCGACGACCTGCAGTACGTGTTCGGAAAGCCTTTCACCACGCCGCTGGGTTACTGGCCACGCCATCGGAGCGTCTCCGGTTACATGATCGCCTACTGGACCAACTTTGCCAAAACTGGGTACGGTTAAAACAAAACCGAACTAGAGAACGGCTTTATTTAGAGTTTCTGATCCCTTTTGGTTGTGTTTTGCAGAGATCCAAACAAAGGAGACCTGAAGGTGCCTGTCACCTGGCCCGCGTTCACATCCAATGACCACAGGTTCTTGGAGATCAACTCTAAGATGGACAACAGTTCTGTGGGACAGAAGCTGAGGCTGCGTTACGTGAACTTCTGGACCAGTGTCTTCCCCAACCTTCCTGTAGTCGCCTCAGAATAAAAACCTATAGGATTGGTTTAGAGAAAAATAATAATAAATGTAAGAAGGTTGCAAAGCATTTTTTAAATTTGTTTTGGTCTTGTTTGTTTTATTCATATTTATTTTTTTCGATTGTCATAAAAGGCCTATATCGCCCACCACTATTCATGTTAGAGTAGGGATTCAGTTATATTTAGTTCAGTCCTTGTAAAGAACAATTTACACAATCTCAAAATGGGATGTAGGGATGCTGACATGTCGTCAGCAGCTGCTGCCATTTTTCTTCCCAAACTGCTGTGACCAGATGTTGCAAGACTGCTCTGATCTTATTTCCTGCTGCTACGTTATTTCTACGAATTTCAACAAAACGTTCCGACATCAGGGAGTTAGCTACAACGTCGTCTTCCAGTTTTTAATATTTGTCAATGTGTTTTGAAGAGACACTTTTTTGAAAACAGGATCAAAGTAAAGAACATTCTAGTGAGCCTTAAAGAGATAAGCTTCCATGAAGAACATTATTTTATCTGCCTTTGTTCTAAATTCGATAATGATTTGAAATGTCAAAGTACGTTTTTTTAAATCCGGAATAGCGCTTGATAGCAAAGTGTGTCAACGCTCGTCTTCATCACTTGACACATTTCACATGATGTCATTGGTTGAGGAGCTTTGTTTACAAAATACACGTCCATGTGGTTTTTAAATTGTTTTAATTTCCTTACTTTGCAAGACACATTAAGTTGATTTGATGCTGCAGTTTACCTTGTAATATTTTATACATTTTCTGTTACTTTTGCATTGGCTATTATTAAGTTTTATTAGTTTTTTAGGAGACAAGATGCTTCCTACAAAACCCAGAATGTGAATCTTTTCCTAAAATTTCATGACGATATTGTGAACAATAAGGAATTTATGAGCAAAAATAGGTAAAAACAAGGTGAAATGGTCACAAAGACCCCATTGGTTCTGCTTTGAACTGCAGCAAGAAAACGAGCTGATTTCCCCTGAACTGAGGGTCTGCAACCTGTGGCTCTTTGAAAATGAGGCCAAACATAACAGAATCATTTTGTTTGTTTTTACACTCACAACAGAAATCAATTTTTACGCAAATATGTGACCAATAAACAAAAACATGTTGATTAGCTCATGCTAGCGTGTTGTGTACTTAAATAATCCAACTTCTTTCTATGATATTTCTCTCAAATCAACTACATAATAAAAAAAAAATTGAAAAAAAAAATGCACCAGTTTTCATGAAATTTGGTATAAACTATATATGGCATTTTTCTTGTTTACATTAATATAGTATTTTCATTTGTCCTGATGTATAAAAATAATAAATAATAAAATTCACAATATATTCTTTTGTTTATAATGTCACCTCCACTGGCCGTAAAGGTTCCCGAAATGGCCTCGAAAAGGCCCACGGACCACCAGTTGATAATTACAGTTGTAGCTTGCTTTGCGGCTCTGGATACATTTTATTAGTGCGTGGAGTAGCTTAAAAGGTTGCAGACCCCTGACCTAAACAAACAACAATAACTTCCCTCATATTTGAGATAATCACATGGTTTTGGTGTTATTTTGTATGGTTTGTAATGTTCTTTTGGAATCCGCTGTCAGATTTATCATTGGTGGAGGATTTAAAAATTTATCCACATCCCTATATGATGCTACAGATGTTGGGCCTACCATATTTTTACCTAAAAATAGCTATTTTTCTGTCTGCTAAGAATGTAATTCGTGGAGTCAGCCGCTAGGGAGAGCTCGCCCATTGGCGCATCCACTTCCGGCTTCCGGTCCTTTTACTTCAATGGTTCACGTGCGGAAAAGACTCTAGCGGGGTGGGGAAGAACAAGGTGCGGGATGTGAAGTAGCCGGCGGCAACATTAGATCCACGCAGAGAAAACAACCGAAGGAGGAACGGGAAATAAACGCGTGTCGGCGTTAAAATATTGTTATCAAGGTTTTAGGTTTCAGCGTGCGCTGCCCGGCGGAGACCGAGTGGAAGTGGTGGGGGGGGAAAGTTCGGATCCCACGAAGCAGCGCGTGGGAGTGGAGCGCAGGATCGTGACTGACTGAGGCAAGCTCCACTGTCTGTCTCGTCATGGCAGGTAACTCATTTGAACCTTGACACCACCGTGGGCAAACCGTGAGTTTTTTTCCTCATCTCCAGTCTTCGTCCCGATAAGCCCCCGACCCGGTGAGCGGCCGAATGTTGGAGCGGCTAGCCAAAACTCAGCTCCGCTAGCTTTAGCTAAAAGCTAACAACCGAAATACAATCGTTTTCTTCTCTTCTAGATTAAAACTTCGCAAAAATAATCTCTGGTAATAGCATCATTAAGTAATTTTTCTTTGCAAACTAGTACGGTTTTTAGCCAGAACATGCTGCTCCGGTTCATCAGTGACGCCAAGTTAGTCGTAGCTGCAACGGCTGATTCATTGATGCTCCTCCTCTCTGGTCTTAAAAACACCCCATTTAATTAAATGGTCTATTGTTCAGGAAATACACCGCAAAGCTAGAGATTTAATCTGCAGTGTCCACACCTTTTTTTTATTATTATTATTGTTTTGAAGCTTTCTCAACACGCCTGAGTTAGCTGGCCGGACTAGCTAGGCGAGCTTTTAGCATTAGCGCGAACTTTGACATTCATGCCTACACGGCAGGTTAGCACTCCGGGCCCTCTGCTGCAGACTCAGCTGGATGTTTTTAGCGGGTCTCTGTATAAATAAACAAAAACAATCATATAGACTCTGTTCTGCACATTTAAAATAAAAGCATTTTCTTTAAATGAGCTTGTGAACATCCTGTTTCGACTCTCATGCGTTGCGTTTCATTCATTAGCCTGATCCTGAAGGTGGAGAGAAGGGTGTGTGCACTCTTTAAATGAACATGAATCCTTATGCAATGCATTCTTTTTTTCTGACATTATCTTAAAGCAAACTCATTGCACATTGCAATCTACTATGGCCATATTTGTGGGATTATATCTAGATGAAACACTCTGCATTCCTTTTCCCAGGTACAGTCAGGACAAAATGTCCCGATCAGCAGCACCAGCTTTTGCTCTGGCTTTTTTGTTTTTTGTTGTTTGACTTCAAAAACTCAATGATTTGTTTTGTTAATTTTATTTTGCTGGTCTGCCTCGACAATGAGATCAGTTTGGGTTGGGTAGGAACAGATGATGGTGTGTGAAAACCTGCAGGAATTAATCTGCTCTCTTTTGCAATGTTTACAGAGATCGCGTCCAGGCGAGTGTTTATACTCGAAGAAGTCGGCGTGTGTTTTTCAAAATCCTGATCCAGATTTTAAAATGTACTTTTTAAAAAATATACTTCACAATCCAGGTTTTTCACATAGACATTGGAAGCTTTAAAAACAGTTTGTTTTCTCTTGGGGTTGTTTTAAAGCCACGTAAACTATTCATACCTAGAGCTAACAGTGGGTGTGGCCCCTTTTGCGCTGCTATTGGCCGCAGCTTAAAAAATGTTTTGAGAAGCTGTTCCTTATGAAGAGAAATTGAAGAATACCCAGAGGTACTGGATGACAGATTACACAAAATCTTTCTCCATGGTCGGTTGGCGCTGGCCAGAGGTCCAGGAGAGAAACTCGGATGCCTCGGATCCCAAGGCATTCCCAGACCAGAGAGGATATATAATCCTCTCAGTGAGTTCTGGGTCTCTTCCTAAAGGGACGTGCCATACTCAGATACCCGGACCACCTCATCTGACCTCTACTAGCCTTTGAAGGAAACACATTTTGTCGGCTTGGTTCTTTTATTCTTTCCAAACCTCGTGACCAAATGGTGAGGATTGGAGCGCTTTGCCTTTCGACTCGACTTCACCGCGACCGACCGTGATGACGCCTTCATTACTGATCCGTCGATCCATCCCTGTGAGCGCGATGCCTCCACCCGAAAGGAAACCCAAAACTAAACTGAAAATCATTAAATTCTTGTCTAAGTACAGCAGAGGTATTACGACTTTTTTTTTTTTTTTTTTCAAACCTGCTCGGAAGAAAAAGATTCTTCGTCTCAACTTTTAACTGACTTTTGCTTTATTTACTGTCTATAAAATGTATTCTTGCACAAGCTTTAATAAATCCCTGCAGTTTGACGATGGAACCTAAAAGGCATGACGGTTTGTTCTGGACTCGGAGCTTCTCCTGTTGCGTAACAAGTCCTAAATAAGCAGGTCTTATGACTTGTTTATACTGTAAACTGGATTTAATTTAGTGGTGTGGACATGATTTGTACTTCCTGTACCAGGTATAGGTTCTGTTACATGTGTGGCTGAATAGATTGCAACAAAAGTCTGTTTGCTTCAAGGCTGAGATTTGCAAATGGTTTTAGAGGATGTGAGCCGGTCCAGTTTCACTTGCCCTTTTTGTTTTTGTTGTTGCCTGAATGGATTGGTGTAATTTGCACACATGAACAAGGTTTAAACACTCAGATTTAGTTGTAATTTTCCTTTTTTTCTTCTCTAAGGTCCTGGAGGTGACATGCAGTGGTGCTTCTCTCAGGTGAAAGGAGCCATTGATGATGACGTAGCTGAAGGTATGTGCTATTATTTATATTTACGTTACCGTAAACCAAACCACTAGGGCTGGGTAAAAAAAAATTGATAATTCGATCTGGATCTATTTTTATTCAAATGTGGGGAAATCGATTCATGTAGCATGAGATTGATTTTTCCCCATTTGTGTTGTGTGCAATGAAGCTGCGTGTTTTTATGTTGTGTGTCACTCCTAGCTTTACATCCTGTTGATGTTCAGTGCTAACGTTAGCGCCCAACAACAAGTTGTCTGGAGCTAAACCAAAGAAATCCTAACAGTACCAGCTAGCGCTGCGCAGTATATGCGGTGGACAGTAAAAAAACGATACAACGAAGTTGGCCTACGGTAGAACTTTAACTTCTACCGTAACTGACCTCTGTCGTCAGTTACATCATCGCACCTGTGTGCTGCACGTCATGCAGAACAAAGCGTTAAGGACAAGTTAGAATTAGTTTCTACTATCTGCAGAATTACTTCTTTTGAGAATGTCTTCTATATCAAAATAAATGTGTTACTGCTTGATATCTTTAACTCATTTAAAAATCAGTCAAATTGAAATGTCAGTCGAATCGATACCCGGTCCTACCACTGGTGATTTACAGGACTCTTTGCTCCGTCCTGCTGTTGATGACACAAGTAGGAAAATTTTAAAGTTTCTCAACTCTAAGAAATCAAAGCGAGCTTTTAATGTTTCAGAGAAAATCCAGATTTAATCTTTAGTTTATGTGCCCACATGCCCTCTTGTCTGTTCTGGTTTTGGCTCTTGGTGTTCTTAGTGTCTCATAAAGTGGACTTGAGCCAAACTGCTTTCAGGCCGTCATGGACGTAGCGTCACGTTAGCTCCTCCTGCAGCGACGGCAGAAGCTCCTGAAAAATAGTTTCAATGTTTTATGTGTGTAATCAGGTTAGTAACTTTAAGATGAGCTGCTGCTCTGTTAGGTATTAAAACAGGTGTTGGAGGAGTGCTCTCTGTTCAAACATGTTTTGACTCCTTAAATCGGCTGCATTACAACGCCGGTCAGTCGGTGCTCGGAGCAGGTTAAATCCATGCTACGCCTTAAATGTTTAAAATTATATTTAAAAAAAGACGAGACAAATGCTGTGTTTGAGATGATGTAAAAAGGAAGAAGTTCTCAAAGCTTTTGGGCCTGAGGGGGTCAGAACGAGCACAAAGACCCCTTTATTATGATCTTCTTGGACAGCGTCTTTCTGCTCCAGCGGGCGACAATGTGTTCACACACATGAGTGTGTTTGAATGTATAAAGTAAAATCTGGGTTATTGATGATTAACATCCCCCCGCATCTCAAACCTACATATCCAGTCATGGTCTGTGTTTTATTTCTGTGTACTTATAAAATATGGTCGTCGTTTTGTTCTGTAATAAAAGCAGCTTCTTTATTTCCACAGCGGATATTATCTCCACGGTTGAGTTCAACCACACCGGGGAGCTGCTCGCCACCGGAGACAAAGGTGGGCGTGTGGTCATCTTCCAACAAGAAATAGAGGTAAAACACTTGACTGGACGCTATGTGTAAAAAAGAAAAAAAAAATATATATATATATATATTTTGTCCTCGGCTCCTGACAGAACAAGAATCAACCTCAGTTCCGGAGCGAGTACAACGTTTACAGCACCTTCCAGAGCCACGAGCCTGAGTTCGACTACTTAAAGAGTTTGGAAATAGAAGAGAAGATCAACAAGATCCGCTGGCTCCCTCAGAAGAACGCCGCTCAATTCCTGCTGTCCACAAACGGTGAAGTTGTCTCTTTGAAAAGAACGCAGGAGCAGTTAAAGTGTTCAGAACACAACTATTTTTAGATGCAAACTTCAATTTTTGCAAATGCAGTTTAATGGGTTTGTTTAAAGTAGGTGTTCTCGAGCCATTTGGGTCTGGGGACCCCTTACAAGGGCTAAAAATATTCCAGGGACCCCCTTATAAACCCCATGCTGTTTTAAAAGAGAATTTATTGTCATTTCAACCCCTAAATTCTATGGGAAAATATATTTTTTTAGTTTTATTATGTTTGCTTTATTAGTTCATTGCTCTCCATACATTTTAAAAAATAAAAACCGAATTAACATTTTAGTAAAAACTTCTGAGGACCCCCAAGATATCTCTCGCGGACCCCTGGGGGTCCAGGGACCCCAGTTTGAGAACCTCTGAAAGTTTGCAGCTGTAGAGCCGTGATGTTTCATTTACTGCTATGAACATAAGGTTATATCACAAATGTGTTTTTTTTTTGTTTGTTTTTTCTTTGGACATAAGTGAAGTAAAATATGAGTGAAAAAGCTGAGAACAGTGATGTAAGATTCTGCAGTGATGGATGCATCACATGTCAGCAGGGTTTTAGGCAGGATTTTTGAGGAGGGAGTCAACACTTTACCCTCTCTCCAGCCCCGGGGCTTACAAATTTTACGAAAGCTTATAGAATTTACGCAGGTGAAAAAAGTTACGACCGGATCGTTAAGTGTGAAAACAACACATACCAGCTACTGTAACATCACGACCCACCTCCTCTGTCCAAGTCAGCACAATTTATTCCTTGTGTCCTCTTCTGGCTTCAATAAATAAATGTGGTCGGCCCCTCTGCCGCTTAGGAAGTGTACAAAATGTCCAATAGGGCTGGGCAATAATGGCAATAATTTGATGATTAATCCCCTGGCATGTTGTAGTCAATTGACCAATTTAGTGGGAAATATTTGCTTTTAAATTGTGTTGATCGATAAATAAAATAGTTTTTAGTGTTTGTCATATTTGAAGCTGCTGGCATTAATCATATTAATCGTCATGTGCCAAATAATGTTTTTTTGATGATTAATTGCACACAATAAGATTATGCACAACCATAAATTCAAGTAAAAAAAAATACTCATTATTGTTAAATGTTTGTGTTTGAAAAGCTTTGCACTGCTCTGACACTAAATCCCTGTTTTCTTGTGGCTCAGATAAGACAATAAAATTATGGAAAATCAGTGAGCGAGACAAAAGACCGGAGGGCTACAACCTGAAAGAGGATGATGGACGATACAAAGACCCCAACTCCATCACATCACTGCAGGTCAGTCAAAATAACCAGGTTCTGACGCTCATTTGATTTTAATCTTAACGAACACCGACACACTCACTCAAAGTGTTTTATATTTCAGAGCTTTGTTGCTGTTTTTCCTGCTCCAGGTACCAGTTTTGATCCCGATGGACCTGATGGTGGAGGCCAGTCCTCGGAGAGTGTTTGCCAACGCTCACACCTACCACATCAACTCAGTGTCTGTGAACAGCGACAACGAGACCTACCTGTCTGCAGACGACCTCCGCATCAACCTGTGGCACCTGGAGATCACCGACCGCAGCTTCAGTATCCTTCAGCCGAAGTAAACTAGTCCTGGGTGAAGATGATGATGTTCTAACTGGTCAGCAGGTCTCAGAGCATTACTCCTCCTTAACCCTGCCTCCTCCAGACATCGTCGACATCAAACCGGCCAACATGGAGGAGCTGACGGAGGTGATCACGGCATCGGAGTTTCACCCTCACCAGTGCAACACCTTCGTCTACAGCAGCAGCAAGGGAACCATCCGCCTCTGCGACATGAGAGCGTCTGCGCTCTGCGACAAACACTCAAAGTGTAAGAACCTGAACAACCTGGAGGTCAAACGCTTCAACGCGCTTCTTTATTTTCATCCATGTGTTTCTGCTTCGTCTCAGTGTTCGAGGAGCCGGAGAATCCCAGTAACCGCTCCTTCTTCTCCGAGATCATATCGTCCATCTCTGACGTTAAGTTCAGTCACAACGGGCGCTACATGATGACCAGGGACTACCTGTCTGTGAAGATCTGGGACCTGAACATGGAGAACCGACCAGTGGAGACGTATCAGGTGAGAGTGTTAAACTGTATGCATGTTCAGCGCTTCTTTATACCTGCAGCTGTTCAGCATTTAACTCAAGCTGTGGTTGGACAAAATTATATCGTCAGAAAACTTTCACTGGTTGTTATGGTTTGTGCACAAAGTGGACTGAGCGATGATTTCCCCAGTAGTCCCCTCAGTGGTTAGGGTTAGCTGCTCTTGTTACTTTTAGCTTCTAGCTAGTCTTTATCTACTTTTAGCTAGTGTTGTTACTTTTCTATTCTGGCTAGTATTTATCTAATATTAGCTGTTCACTTTTAGCTTCTAGCCACCCTTTTGCTAATTTTAGCAAAAAATTTTTGTAAAGGTACATTCAGACCAAACGCGTTTTGAGTATCAGGAGCGTCTGGTTTACATGCAAAGTCAATGGTGGACGCGCGTCTAGGGGCGTCTAGCAGCCGAGCAGCGCTTCTGGCGCGTTTTGAGCAGCGCGGTA
>JAUBOC010000037.1:21062261-21076182 GCA_032275365.1 Anablepsoides cearensis | reverse complement strand
TCGGGTTTTTTCTGAATGCTCGTTGGAGGACTGAACACGCATCAGGCCCGGACTGAGCCGTCTTATGAAAGGGGCTATTACAATATCAAGATTGTTGCCTGCTTGTATTTTGTTAAAACTTAAAGCAACATAACAGAGGAGAGAATGAAACACATTTTAAGGACAAAATAGGTAAGAATAATTTATGAAAGTTTTTACTTTTAATGGCGGTATGTGTTGGTTCAAAAGCTGCTTCTTTAAGCTGCTCCCTGGCGGTCTTCACACGGCGGAATCCAAATCTGGCCTTGGAGGCATAACCCTAAGAAAAACAACAACAACAACAAAAATAATGTCAAATGCTGATTTAGAGCTGGAATTGAACTGCTGGTCTAGTTAACTGCTAGTGAGGAACTTTCGTTTTCAAAGCGAAACCATCACTTGTTAAGAGCTTAGTCTGTAAATGTCTCAACCTGGTGAACTAATCATTAAACTTAAGTGACTTCATGTCTGTAAAGCTTGAGTGAAAGAGTTCACAAGAGCTAAAATAAAACCTATAAAACTTAAAACAGAACTGTCATGGTAGTGTTTGTTGTGTATAATTGCTCTGAAACAATCAAGTATACAAACTGAAGTAGAAGTTGTTAAGAAATCCTAAAAGTTGTTTTTTTTTTAACAAATTTATAATTCATTATGAAGGCACCAGCA
This sequence comes from Anablepsoides cearensis, assembly GCA_032275365.1. NCBI lineage: Eukaryota > Metazoa > Chordata > Actinopteri > Cyprinodontiformes > Rivulidae > Anablepsoides > Anablepsoides cearensis. Next base: position 21,075,498 of record JAUBOC010000037.1, on the reverse strand, counting down.
TAAAGGGACTTGGTCTACGGAAACTAATATTTAAGGTGAAAATTAAATCTAAAAATCAGAAATTCAATGGCAAACGATTAAATTATTATTATTGATTGTGTCATTTACTAATATTTTTTTCCCCAGACTGTTATCTGTTGCACATTTACACTTTAAACACTGATTGTATTGTTCCCTTTCTTGATGTTATTATTGTATTGTTCCCTTATGATGTTACTATCTCTAATTTGATCTCCTTTTTTCTTTCCAAATGTGGTCTTTTTTTAACCTTTATGCCTTATTACTTTGTTAGTGTCCTTTAAGTGCTTATTCTTTTTCATGTGGTTGTCTCCTGGCATTCAAAGTGGTTGGCAAAGTAAGAATTTCATTTCTCAGGGAAACATGTTTTCATCTGTGTATATGACAATAAACACTTTGACAGTTGAGCAACCAGAATAGACAGATAAACATCAAAGTACTGCATTCCAGCTTGAAGACAAAGCCTTACAGTAACAGTACCTGCTGGGGTGTAATCAGCGGTGTACCGGCCTTCAGGGTGGGCGTTCTCAGGGCTGAGAAACCCTGGGATAGCCCAGGACGGAGCCCGACGAGCGGGAGACTCCTCAGACACGTTAGCCTCGCCACCAACATGTTCACAGTGTCTCTCTAATCTGTATCCGTCTGAAAAATAAACAGAAAGCACGTAATATAAAAGCGGAATGTAATGATGTAGGTCTGTGGATCATTTCATAACAAAAGTCAATGTGTCCTTGGCAAACATTTACTTAAAGTAAGGCCAGAAAAGCAGTAAACACATAAAATACATTGTAATAATATTAACAGTTATGCCAGAACTGCAGGCGATTAAACTGACAGAGCTAACAGTAGCAACGTTTCCTACACAAGCTGGCAACAAACTAGTCCCCAAATTCCTCCTAAAATGGCAGTAATTAGACGAACTAAACAAAAAAATATATAAACAATTACATACAAAGGTATTTAACAGTAAATAAATGCTCATTACCAACAGCAATGTTCGGCGTTCACCTTTCCAAATACAAATGCGCAAGTTTCTGACGCAAGTGTTTTGCAACGCGCTGATAGACCTTCCGGAAATTTCTTCGTCTTGCGTCATCAGTAAGCGACACAGTTTGATGGGCTCGTTAATTGAATAAAAATAATACAAAATGCTATAACTCTTACACTCCTCTCTTAAATAACTGTCATCAAATCGTCAAATAGCCTAGTAGTCTACATAAAAAACGAGCTTGAGGGATTTCCATTCGTCCACGATGTTGCGGTTTGTATTTTTCTCCACTAGATGATGCTCTAGTTCTTTTTATTATAATTACAAAAGCAACAAAAAAAGTTTAAATCTGGTCTTAAAATCCCCACATTTCTATTTAATTTTAGACCAAAACCTCAATTTCTCGCCCATTTGTTTAAAAAACACTTTTAGTGTATAAAGTTGAACTTTGCATCAGTTTAGTTGAGGGTCTGTGTGAGGGGGCCGTGTCACCGCGCGCCTCCTGCTCACAGCTCCGCTCTTCAGAACCGAACTTTTTTTTCTCTCCCATGCGATTCAGCGAGCTGCGACTCTTGGACAAAGTTAATCTGAGCTAAGCCTAGTCAACATGTTTTCATCTGTCTTTCGTGCTTTACGAAACGAAGCCAGCCCAGATGCATCTTTTGGAACTGATTGTTTTTTTCCCACGCAAATGATTTGAAAATTAATGAAGTTATATTTTCTCTCCCGAGTCGCACATTCAGAAGAGGCAGAACAAGTGGATGGAAAGCGGGACACCAGAACCCAGAGCTCATTATGATGGTGGGTTCTTTGAGTTTTTAAGAAACTACTATAAAAACTGCAACCTGTTGTGCATCACATTAAGATAACGTTATGTAGCCTCTGTTTGATGATTTCAATAGGTCCTAATGACCTATTATTGTAGCATATGCAGACTTTACAATCCTCTTGCAGGCATTGGTTCAAACTTTTTCTTTTGGTTTACTTTAAATCAATCAATTAGTTACTTCTCCAAAGTTTGATCAAAAAATCTTCATTGGTTTATGAGATATTTTGCTGACAGAAAAATGAGTTCACTACATCAGTTTATAACATGTTTTGAAGCAAATAAGTTGTAGAGTGTAGCAATCAAATTATGTTTTGGGGATAATGCTCCGCTACTACCTACAGCTCTGCATGTAATGTACAACTGAATAACCAGACAGAGTCAATACATTTTCAGAAGGCTGCCACAGCTAATTTACCTTAGAAAGTACAAAATAGCTATAACACCTACTTTACGGACGTTGAAGATTTGGTGTGGTAGTAGCTGAGCCTTGTCCTCAACACACTGCTTAAGCATATCACAGTGGATGACATCATGCTGGAGTCCACTCATGTTCCTTTAATAGCCTTTAATAGTTTTAATCTAATTGAGCTTATTTTGACAAATAAATGTTTTAAAGTTAATTTATCTGATCGTAATGGGGGGGGGGGCTACTATGCAAAATTGACTTTTTGAACTTTGTAACATCATCTGATCAATCCTTGAATCTCTGCCTAAAGGCTTGCTGCTACAAAGCTCCGCCTATTTACACAAAGCTCCTCCCTGGAGCTCAGTCTGCAGCTGAGCTTCCGTCCCCACAGAGCACCCCTCCACAGATGCATTGTTGTGAAGATGTGCTGAAGTGGGAGTGTCTGAAACAGTGGGAGGTTCTTAAAGAGACAGAGGCCAATTTCAAGACGTTTAGATGATGCAAAGTCAAATTTATTTTTGATATATACAGCATTTCCACAACAATTAAAGGTAGCAGTAGTAACTTGGTTGTGGTATAAAATTAAACAATGTGCCTGGAAAATACACAATGCCCTGCCCTTTAAGCAAGCAGATGTAACACAATGATAGAAAAGAGAAAAAAAACTCGTATTGTTAGAAACTTTTCCTAATCTGGAGAATACATGTGAATGTTTCAACAATGCAACTTGTTATAGAGATAAAAAAAACAACTTATTAAATTCATCTGTTCTGAAACTCTAATGAACACTTGGAGTACTGTTCCATGTAAAGCAGGCTTGAGTGGCTGCTGTTTAATTTGTCTTCACAAAGGATTTACATTAAATAAGAGGCAGCTATTAAAACCATTTGTAACAAGATGATAAATGGTGCACCAGCGGTTTTGTTATGAGCAGATGATCAAACGTGTCATATGCCTCAGTGGTTTGTGAATATTCACGAATGTCAGCTCATGTGGGGCTTTTTTTCCCCCCACTTCTCTTTACACAGCAGATGCAATAAGCTGAGATAATTGGTGTACATCTAATTTACTATATAAATGACAAAACATCTGACTACTTATTTACTTGATGAATTGTTGATGTGGAATATTCTTTTCAATCTTGAAAAAGGTATACATTGAGCTGCACAGCTGTAGAAAGAGTTCTATAACTGTGTTATTTGTCAAACCTTTCCCCCTTGTCATAATTAGTTCAGAAAGAGTCGTTTTAAACTACAGAGCAAATAGGCTAAGATCTCCTGTTAGCCCTTACATTTCTTGTAATTTGATGAGTTGTAACATCCAGGGACTCTGTCTCCAGCAGGATGACATATGAATGACCCAGCAGTTTATGTTCTGCCGTCTCAGCCCTCCAAAAAAAAAACGAGGGTCCAGAATCACTCTTGTGCAAAGGGACCTTTGTGGTTGTGGCATGCAGCAGGGTGGTGCAAGACAGGCCTGACTTTTGAAAACACGTCTCTGCACACAGGCTGTTCACCTCTTCATTACAAGCTGCTCCACGTCCACAGAGCTCCACTGGATCAGCACACTTCCTGTTCCTGCTCATGGAATTTCACAGCCAGTGTCCAGTTGTCCTCTGTGTTTAGACTGCTAGTTTTGGACCTGCTCCTGTGCTCACATAGGCTCAAGTCGCTACAGGATACATGAACATTTGTTGACTTCAAGACACTCTGGACTGCCAGAATAAAAACAAAAGATTTATCAGGCCTGAGACAGATGATTAATACATATGCTGCTGCTGTTTAGCTCCATCAAAGACCCTCAGTTCTATAAAGAGGGGGTATTATGTGAGATTGACTTTGAGCTTTACATTAGCCTCATTTATAAGACAGCTCAGTCTGGGACTGATGTGTGTTCTGTCCTCCTCCAAGCATTCAGAAAAAACACGAAGGCGGAAAGGCGAGTAAAGTGAGCCCGCCTTTGATGCCCCACTGAGCCCCCAAGCGAGGTAGTATCAGAGGCTGAGCTGGGCTGACTGACTTGTGAAAAGCAACCTGCGGTTCCGCGTTCAGAAAATGATAATGAGCTGATGACATCAGTGAGCAACTGCAGGATTGATCATCTAATAGATTTATTATCAAGGTAATATTAAAGATGACACTGAACAGCAACTTTGTAGTTAGTTTTAAAAATTTTGAAGCACCGGATTACTAAAATCCGTTAATTCTGTTGGTTTTTGTGTGTGTGGGCACGTTTTAGCTGCATCGTGGGAAACCATTTTCCTGAAAAAGTCAATGCATGATCTAGGGGTGCACCGATTCCAGTTTTTTTGCCGATCTCCGATCTTTAAAAAGTCTGACCTTCTGATTCCGATTTTGGCCGATACTGATTTTTTAAATAGCTGACACTGTCTGAGGGAGCTCAGTCTGTAGCCGAGCTCCCTCCCCACAGAGCACCCCTCTCTCGTAGCACTGTTGTGAAAGACATGATGAAGTGGGAGTGACTGAAACAGTAGGCAGATCTTAAAGAGACAGAGACCAATTTCAAGGCTATGATGCAAAGTCAAGATTATTTTTGATACATCATTTTAATAACAACTGAAGTTACATGATTGATATAGAGAATTGAACTATATGCCTGTAAATTACATAAAAGTAAAATGTCCAGGAGAGAAATCCAGACATATCGCTCTCTATCAACACTCTTCAGCTCCTCCTGGGGGATCCTAGGGTGAGTATACAATAATTTCCAGCAAGTTTTGGGTCTGTATCGGGATCTTCTACCAGTGGGACAGCCCTAAAAATCCTCCAAACTGGAGAGTCAAAGTCCCTTGATCCTCTTAGCAATTCTTCAAGTGTAAAGATCTGGTTTATTATTCAGGTCGGAAACTACACCGCTCCCCCTGAATCTGAGGTTTGATAAAACTACTATTCATGCATTTACTTCCTTTCATTTAGATTTCGACACACTTTTACCTGTCCTAATAAAACAGCTGTTAATCATCTCCAGCTGATGCAAATCTCTGCAGCAATGTGATTTTTATCTGTGAAAAGTACTTTATAAAAACACCTTTGGGGACCTGTAAGTGCTGATTAACACAAACAGATTTTTGATGCTTTGCAAAATTTCTTTGGATGGAGGCGGCTGTATCATTTACTCTAGCTGTTGACCCATTCATTACCAGGAAAGGTGTAGGCAGGATTATGCTGAAGATTAGTCAGGGATCTGAGTCTAGTCGCCATTATCTTCAAAGCGAAGCAAAATTAATCTTTGGAGAATGTGAAAAAGACTCAAACAGCAAACAGGTGCAATTAAGCCTAGTCTTATCTTCATATGACTGCCTACTTCCTGTCAGGCTTATAAATACCTCAAGTGCCCCCGCCCCCCGCTCTACGACCACCACAACACACACCTTTTTAGAAAACTACAATTTATGGCTCCTCAAGGAGGCTGTTCCCTTTCAGTTTCAGGCGTAGCACACTTACACCTCTCAGCGCTCCGACATGCATCAGTCTCAGTTTAGGGCACAAAAGCAGAGTTAGAAACTCGTTTCATGTTCTGACAATGAGTAGGAGATGGTAGTTTGGACATCAGGGTGCTTTGCTGCCTACGTCTGCAGGGGGTAGAGAGTATCACTTTTAGCCAGACAACTTGTGATTTAGTTTTTTTTTTCCTTTTTGGCAAGCAACTTAGCAGCTGTGGGATAGCATTTTAATTGGAAAGATTGTGCTTGATTGTAGTCTGCCACTGACATGTCACTATACTCTCGTGGTTGTTTTTCTCCTCAGTTAAAAAAAAAATCCCATCCCACTAACATAAAGGTGGCTGCTGTAGCTCGGCGGCCTCTTAAAGTGCCTGTGACATGCCTATCCTTCAAATACAAAAAGTCAAAGAAAACATCTTTATTATTAAGAAAATTGACATAATACACATGATTTTACACATTTTGTCTCATAACTGGCCTATTTTCTTTTGGATTTGGCTCAGCCAAACTGAAACAGGAAGTGACATCAAAGGGGAACTCACTAATAAAATAAACTCTCTGGTCTTTGTTTATTAAAACAACATTATTTAAACTTTAAGTCTTCTTCTTCTCTCTTTGATAGAAACTCAAAATAATCTAAAGAAACATCAGATTCTTCTTCACTGTCTCTGTTGTCAGCTATTGTAACAACAATCTGTTTACATGCAGACATTCCCCTTTGACATCACTTCCTGTCTCTTCACATGCAAATATCTCAACAACAGTTCATCTCAGTGGCGTGAAATTTGTTTTGCAATATTTTATTATTGTTCTCTTTCCCAAAATGCGTTCACATTTATTACAGAAAATTGATGTCACAGCCACTTTAAATTCTGGGGCTGCAGGTTTGAGCCCAGGAAGGGCAATCAGCATAAAACAACTACCAAATATTTCATGCAGATTTGCTTGCTGTTGCAACCTTTGCAGAAGGGAGCAGCCAAAAGAAAAAACAAGTCTAAGTCATAAATAGCGTGTCTCTGTGTGCAGCAGCCCCCAGTCTGGCATGGTGGGTGGGCATGTTCTTAAAATGCACCAGTGCACTTAAAAATGACAAGGACTTCCTCACAGCTTAGGTTCCGTTGTAACACACCAGTTATTTTCAGTTCTTGTTTTCAGGTATATAATAATTTAGTCTTTGGCTAAACACTTCCATCTTATGTTTTACAGAACAAAAGGCCTCAACAAAAAGAAACGCACACCCTGAAAATTAAGGAAGTCCTTAGAACATAGACAGCTGACTCAGCATCACAGTGCAGTTTTACGCTTCGTGTGATAGCATCAACTTCCTCCCGGTGGTAAATAAATATCACCGTGTGGTAACAGAAAGTTTTGAGTCTTTGTCTTTAAATAAGCAAAAATGTGTGGTTGATGGTTTTTTCGTTGTACAGGCTGAAGCATCACCTACAAGACGGAACAGAAACAACTGGAAGGCTCTTTAGGAAGGTAACTCACAAGATTGGCAGAACCTATTAAGTCGCAGTGTGGGACATAATCTTCAGACAAGAATGAGGATCAAATACACCATGCCCATCGTCTTCTTCGTGGCACTTGTCATAATTGAGAAAGAGAACAAGATAATCTCGAGGTAAGCCAACTTTAGCATTGGTTGTAAATGTAAACAACAAGGCTGTGCTACAACAATAACAGGACTGTGTTTTTTTCAGGGTGTCCGAAAAAATCACCTTGAAGCACATCCCCCAAGACCCTCTACAGCCAAGTGGTTTAGCCCACATTCTACTGAAGCACAATGCCTCCTTCCCTTCCCTCAGCAAGGAAACTGTGCTGATGAAGCGGCGCCTGGAGAACTACAGCGAGCACCAGGAGGTGACGAAAAGGGGAAGGAAAGACGTTCTCCTGCTGGCCACCACCCGGACCGGCTCCTCGTTTGTGGGCGAGTTTTTCAACCAGCAGGGCGAGAACATGTTTTACCTGTTTGAGCCGCTGTGGCACGTGGAGAAGATGTTGACTCTGGACACCGGGGGCACCAACGCTACCGCGTCTGCCAAGGCATACCGCGACGTCCTCCGGCAGCTCTTCCTGTGCGACTTCTCCCTGCTGGAAAGTTTCTTGGAGCCCCCTCCGGTGAACCACGTCACCGCGGCGCTTTTCCGCAGGGAATCCAGCAGCTCTCTGTGCGAGGAGTCTGTCTGCAGCCCTGTCGTCAAGGGAGTCTTTGAGCGCTACCGCTGCAAGGCGAGACGCTGCGGGCCCCTCAACCTGACTATGGCATCCGAGTCTTGCCTCAACAAGGAGAACAGGGTCATCAAGTCTGTTAGGGTCCGCCAGCTTGAGAACCTTCGTCCGTTAGCCGAGGATCCACGACTTGACATCAAATTCATCCAGCTGGTTCGGGACCCTCGGGCTGTGCTGGCCTCGCGCATGGTGGCCTTTGCTGACAAATACAAGAACTGGAAGGAGTGGGCCATGGGTGGGAGCGCGTCCCTTGACTTTGCGGAGGTGATGAAGCTAAAGGGGAACTGCGACAACATTAGACTGTCTGCGGAGGTTGGCCTCAGACAGCCGCCGTGGCTGCGCGGCCGCTACATGTTGGTGCGCTACGAGGACATCGCTCGATTTCCCATGAGGAAAGCAACAGAGATGTACAGGTTTTCGGGGATCCCCTTCACCCGACAGGTCAAATCTTGGATTCTGAGGAACACCCAGGCCTCTAAGGAGACCAGTGGCGTGTACTCCACACAGAAAAAGTCCTCAGAACAGGTGGAGAAATGGAGGTTTAGTCTGCCGTTCAAGATAGCCCAGGTTGTGCAGAAAGTGTGCGGGCCGACGCTGAAGCTGTTTGGCTACAAACTTGTCAGCAGTGAAGAGATGCTAACAGACAAATCTATAAGTTTGATCGAGGACAAAGTCTTTAAATCTTTATGGACTTGAACAAGAATGAACCCTTATTGAAAATGCTGGAAAAACTATATTTATTAGGATTTTGTTTTTTATTCTAATACAGAGCTTTATATTTTATGTTGAGCTTCAAATTTTTTATTGTTCTTATATAACATGGCTTTTTGAGAAAGTTTAGATTTTTTTTAAATGAAAGTTCAGGCTATTAAAGCAAGAGCATTTGGAACAACTGTTAAACAAAAATTTTAACAAACAGAGAAAAAACGGAACTATTTGTATGCTTATTTTTTTGCACTGGACTCTTTATGAAATTCTAATGCTGCTGTTGTGTCTGCAGTTGGACTACTTTTAAACCACTTAATCTAAAACTTGTTTAGTAACAGCCTTAATGTCAAAAGGGGAAAGGCCAATGTCTTGCCAATACTTTCTTTTAGGATTACTTAGTGATGCTTTATGCAAATGTGTTTAATTGTTCTTGTTTTCAAACTGGTTGAATGTTCTGTTCTTAGTTGTTGCAGCAGTTTTTGCTTATGCCATTTATTTTTTGTTTGATGTATATAATTTGGTCAAAAGTGGCTGATTCTGATAGATGTTTGGATCCATCAGCTAAAACAGGTGTTTGTACTGTTAGCTAACATTCCAACTGCAGCTGGTTTGCAGGATTGTGTGAGATTTATCGACAGGTCTCTGTCTGTTGACACAGATCCTCTGGCAGGTGATGAAAAGAGGCCCCGACGCTTTGGCCCCCGACAGAATACTTACCAGTTTTGAGTTTTTTTTTCTTGTGCATTTTGTCTGCTGCAATAAATCTACCTTTACAACAACTACAAAAGCGGAAATCCAACTTTTTACACGAAGAATGGCATTCAACAAAATCTTTTGAATGGTGAAAATTAACACATTTCCATTTTTAAACAGGGTTCCCACGGTTCCTTGAAATCCTTGAAAGTTTGTGAATTTAAAAAAAGGATTTCAAGGCCCTGGAAAGTTTGTGAAAACAGCCAAAAATTATACTTGTCCTTGAAAGTCCTTGAATTTTTTGAGGGTATTGAAGTTTTCTATTCACATGACTGATTTTCTTCATCTGTAAAAACAAAAATAATAATTTTAAAATACAAAAAAACCCAAACCTTACATTTGTTGCAGTGGATAACTCAGGATTACAGTAAACTGACGTGGCTTTTAACAAATAACGTGAACCATAGTCATAGTTTTAGCCAATCAGAGCAGAGTAGGGCGGGTCGTTCTTTCTGAGTCCAGGTGAAGCACCACAGCTCCTCCTGTCCTCACAGAGGGTCTGGACATGTTCACATCCCCTCCTCCCAAACTGAGCCGCCCAACCTCCCAGGACATAATTACACGTCCATGTATTGTCAGAATTTCATTGATTCTGACTCAAAAACTTCTATACTGTTCAGTTTTTCATTTAATTTACATGATATTAAACCTGTTTATTGGTAACATTCTGCAGTATTGCTGTTGCGCATGGTTCGTTATTTTGAGGAAATTGGTACTGGAAAGTCCTTGAAAGGTCCTTGAATTTAATGTTGACAAACGTGTGGGAACCCTGTAGTACTTAGCTTTTTGTTACTTCTAGCTGATCTTGTTACTTTTAGCTTCTAGTAGCCTTTTTCTGGCTTAACTTTCTAGCTAGCCATGGGCTACTTTTAGACAGTCTCTTTAGCTTCTAGCTAGTCTTTGTCTATGTTCATCTGGTCTTGTTACATTCATCTTCTAGTTAGCCTTTTACACATTCTAACTTTTAGCTAGCCTTTGGCTACTTGTAGTTGGCCTCATGACCTATAGCTTTTAGCTGGTCTCATTAATTATTGATTCTAGTTAACATTTTGCTACTTTTAGCTGGTCTTGTTACTTTTAGCTTCTAGCTATTTTATGTCTACTTTTAGCTAGTCTTGTTATAGCTTCTAGCTATTTTATGTCTACTTTTAGCTAGTCTTGTTACTTTTAGCTTCTAGTTAGCTTTTTGATGTTTTTAGCTGGCTTTACTTTCTAGCTAGCCTTAAGCTACTTTTAGCCCGTTTCTTTACCTTTAGCTTCTAGCTAGTCTTTATGTTTACCCTGTCTTGTTAAATTTATCTTCTAGTTAGCCTTCTGCTACTTTTAGCTGGCCTCATTTCCTGTAGCTTTTAAGTTAGTCTAGTTGGTTTTAGCTGGTCTCTTTACTTATTGCTTCTAGTTAGCCTTTTGCTACTTTCAGCTGGCCTTTTGTTTTAGTTTCTAGCTTGTCTACTTCTGTTGATCTTGTTTTTAGCTTCTAGTTAGCCTTTTCTACTTTTATCAGGCCTCACGTCGTTTTTAGCTTCTAGCTAGTCCTTATCTACTTTAAATAGTCCTTTAGTTTCTAGTCAGCTTTTTGCCACGTTTAGCTGATCTTCTAACTTTTAGTTTCTAGTTAATCTTTTGTTGGTTTAGGCTTTTAGCTGCCCCTATACTACTTTTAGCTGGCCGTTCGTCTCTATACTTGTATGTGGTCTTGTCGCTTTTAGCTAACCTTTTAGCACATTTTGCTGACCTTTTGCTACTTTAATCTAGTATTTTGTTATCTTTAAACTTTTAGTTAGCTATTGGCTACCATTAAAATGATACTTGATACATTTAGCTTCTTGGTACCCTCTTTCTACTTATTGCTGGTCTCATGTTTGTCTCAGCTTTCAGCTAGTCCTAGCTAAGATAGCTAGCTTTTGTTATTTGTGTGCCTCTAAGTGGAAACAAATTTTTTGATTTTTCACAAAGTCATTTAGAACTCAGAAAATGCCATTTGTCTTGTTATATTATTTTCTGATGTAATCTCGATTGTTAAGTGTGAAATTTCCTTTACATTTACATACTTTAGTTTTTACTGTTAAGATTACTTGTATGAGAGCATTTAATACAAGTGGGTTAATTATATGTCACATCGGCGTGCCATAAGCATAAAACCGCTTGTGTTACGTCATCGCCTAGCCCCGCCTCTGCGCCGCCGTGATTGGTCCGCCTCCGATGCTTGTAGGCCAGCAGCTAACCTACGAAAACAAACGGCTTCGGCTGTGCTTCAGGTTCGCTGTTTTCTGGAGCACAGGGCTGAAGACGAGCCGCTCGGTGGTGACTAAAAGCACGCCTGGATGTGTAGAGATAGAGGCTCGCGTTCTGCGTTGACCTGAACCCTTCATGAAACCCAGCCTCCTCACCAGGAACGACAATGTCCGACGCTGCTAACGTTGCTCCCACAGACAACAACGGAGACTCGGGACTTAACGGTGAGCGAAGTCGCAGCTCCAGAAAAAAACCCGCCGTTTGATTATATCTCTGTTAACATCTTTAAGCGTGTACTTATAACTGAAATACATTTTATGAGAGCGATATTTTATTAAAGGTTTACATATTTGCTTTAGAAAATCTATGTATTATCGAAGCTTTACCGAAGGGGGCGGGACTAGAACTGTGTTCCGTGTATTTATTGACAGTGTGTGGACCAATAGGCTTGCAGCAGGCTTGATTGACAGGTATGGGATCCAATGTGTGATTCTGATGGAGGCTGGAGGCGGGCTGAAAGCTTGTCAACAAGGATAGATGGAAGATATCTAGTTTTGAGCAGTCGAAGGAGATAAATACTTGATATTCTCAATAAAATAAGCTGTTACAATCAAAAATATTTATATAAACGTCTTTAAAAAAACTCAAAATAACGCAAAGGGTACACATATTTATCATTAATGTATTTTCAAATTCTCAGATTGTCAGAAAATGGATTATATTTTAGCAAAAAAGGCCTTTTTACCATGTTTACTGGGGATTTACATCATCCCAGACATCACCTTTTAAGTGCCACAGCCGAGATGTAAATTAAGACCTGCATCGATCACTGGAGACATAAACAAAAGGGTGTTTATTACACTGCTGCACTGACTCAGACAGGCCAGGGCCTCTGGTGCAGGTTTTACAACACTATTGGGGGGGGGGGGACTTGGCATGCTATTTATGGTCACGACACGAGGACAGAAGGTTGGTGGGAGAAGAACAGGTTGTAGGAGTGAGAATTACATGGAGTTTTGTTAAAACTCTGAGCAGGAAATACACTTTGTCACGTATCCCATAAAATGGTCATCTTTTGGTCAATAAATTATCATAATATTTATATATTTTCATTTTTGTGACTGTATTTAATGAACCACTGGAAATTTAATGGAATGTAATGGAGCTTTTGGCGGCAATTCAGTTCAAGATGGCCGCCACAACTTTTTTGTCACTTTAGCAAACTCAAAGTGGATATAAGTCAGTAATTATTACAAATATTGAGTTCAAATTTGGTGTGGTAGTAGCTGAGACTCATACCCATAACATAGCAAACACCATTTTTTTATTAATTTATTTTATTAACCACTCACTGGCCTTTAATCGGACCATTGGGGTTAACTCGGTTCAAGATTTCAAGATGGCCGCCACAAAAACAGTCTGTAGTTTGGTCAGATTTGCAGATACTGAGCTGGAGTTTGGTGTGGTAGTAGCAGAGAGTCCAGCTGATGTCGTCTCTTTGGCCAGAATGTTCGGCAGCGTTGATGTGGAGACAATGGACTGCGGTCTGTTGTGTAATCTGCTGGGATGAGCTCTGAGCTGATGGGGGGGGGGGGGGGGGGGGGG
>JAUBOC010000037.1:21046430-21062251 GCA_032275365.1 Anablepsoides cearensis | reverse complement strand
TTATATTTACGAGGCTTAAAGAGTCTTCTTCCTCTGTTTGTTGTTTTAGATAAGAGTGTTTTGATACTAGAATCTTTTCTCCCCACCCTGAAGCCAACCTGCCCCCCCCCCTCCTCCCCACCCTGTCTGTTCATGCTGCAGCTCACGTACGAACCGGGACAGAGTTATATTTCCCAGCTGAGGTTTCCAAACACACACACACACACACACACACACAGACGAGCGTTTACTGCCGTCTCATCGCGCAGCAATAAATAGACCCCCGATCCTGCAGCTCAGACCGACTTGTTGCCTCCCTCCAGCTCAGAATCAGGAAATAACTGTTGACATCTTCCTCGTTTCCCTTTGGCTTCTGTGTTTCCTTCACTTGGTGCATCGTGGAAACCTTTAGGAAAAGTACAAGGAGCAGTTATGTAATTTTGTTTTTAGTCTTTTTCAGCTTTAAGCTAAATTGTTTAGCAAAGACTGTGAAAATGAATGAATGAATGAATATTAGATAAAAAATAAATGCCACAAAGTTGTCAAAAAGGCTTTTTTTAATTAATTTTTGCCATATGTGTCCTTCTTAAACATAAGGATAGAAATAAGCTGAACCAGGAAATAGAATAAAACAAATATTTGGGTTTTTAGAGATAAATCCAAATTAAAAAAGAAAATTGTATAAACTATGGACATTATCATGACTTAACAAGTCCTCAATAATATATTAAGATAAGTTTTAATTAAACAGTGTTGGCTACAACCTTCACACAAACATTTGCCCCCCCAAAAAAACTTTTGAACTTGTGTTTATTGTAAATGTTTCAACTAAAATATAATAAAAAGGTCCAGAAATTATTAAATACCTTTACAAACTATACATTGGAAAGAATTCAGCTGGAATTGTGTCATTAGGTTTTTTTTGTCACTCCACATGTGAGGAGTAAACAACTACAAGTACAACAGTCGTGTTGGAGAGGATGTGGTGTTGAAGCTCATCACACTCATATTTTCTGATTTTTTTTTTGTCGTATTATTCAGCCTTTCTGGACTCTTTTTTTATTACAGTAATACAAAATGTACTGGGATACAGTGTCCCAAAAGAAAGTACTGTGATGTTTTTGGGAAATATAACCAAAGTAGTACAGGGTGAGGACCAGTAACGATCCTATAACTGCAGCAAGGAAAGCCATAACAAGAGTTAAGAAAATCTGATTAATGACTGCAATAAAAATAACAATATATTTTTTAAAAAAGGTCCAGAAAATAACTAAGAAGTCTAAAGTGAGTCTGAAAAAAAAAACATTTAATTCTTCCAGAACAGGAAGTAAGTGTTGGTTTATCAACACAAGTTCAGCTTCAGCCTGGTTTCATTTAAGAAATCCTTTGAGATGTTTATGATCTCTGTGTGCGGTTTTTATTTTTTACACATTTTTTTTCCCTGCAGGGTCCTGGGTCGAGCTGGAGATGAACAGAACCCAACAAGCCCAGTCGCCCTCGCTGCCCCTCCCTCAGGTGGAGGAAGAGGAGGCCATAGCGGGGGGGCTGGAGCACGTCCCCTCCTCGTCCTCCATCCACAACGGGGACATGGAAAAGATCCTGCTGGACGCCCAGCACGAGTCGAGCCGCAGCAACTCGTCCTGCGACAGGTCAGAGACACGGCCGGCTTCAACGTGCTTCTAATCAGATTTTCTCCTTTTTTAGTTTATATTTTTATTTAAAATGTTCTGTTGCCACATCGGGTTCTTGTGTAATCTTCAAGGCTGCGGTAAAGCAGACCTTATCTGTGAGCAGGACTGTCAGCTGTCAGTGAGTCACCTGAGGATGTTTCCTTCTGTTAGAGATAAGATGATACGATATCAGCAAACTGCTCTGAAACAAACTGGTCGAATATTCAACTTAGCTTTGTCAGCTTCCACTTCCTGTAAAATCCAAACCACAGTACTGTACCGCTTTTATCTATAAAGCACTTTAAACAGCACAGGGTCAGCCAATAAAAGGGCTACGGAGGACAGGATGAGGTGCTTCCTGCACACCGAACACGTCTGACCTGAAGGAGAACAAGCAGCCAACTGGGCGCGTTTTGGATGCTCAAAACGTAGCTTGAATATCTTTTATTTATTTTAACTCCATCCTCTTTTGCTTATTTGATTTAAACTTATTTGCCTTCCATGGACCCCATCACACCACTCTTCTAGCGGAAAAATGACATCAATAGAAATAAGTGGAGCTGGATTTTAATTTGTGCAATAAGACAAAACAGTCTTGTTGTTGTCAAGAGTTTTCAATACAAAGAGTTGGATGTTGTCTTGATATTCGTTAAATTTTATATATTGGGAAATGGATATGTTAAATTAAAAAAATAAAGTTTATCATTAAAGGTGAATTTTGGTACTGATTCTGTACTGATATTTGTACCGAATCAATTCAAATATCAAAGGTACTCATCTCTAGTCTCAGAGTTGGGAGGAGA
Organism: Anablepsoides cearensis; assembly: GCA_032275365.1. NCBI lineage: Eukaryota > Metazoa > Chordata > Actinopteri > Cyprinodontiformes > Rivulidae > Anablepsoides > Anablepsoides cearensis. The sequence goes on along the minus strand of JAUBOC010000037.1, from coordinate 21,059,799 downwards.
GCTCCTGTAGACGTTTTATCAAATGATGAATATATTTCTGTTAGTTTAATATCAAAATGTGTTCTTAGTCAGTGATTTATTCATTGTTTTGTCTTTTTGTTCATATAAAAAGTATTTTTTTTAAACTCAAAACAGTGTTTTAACGTGAATCAGCTACAAAACGATGATGTCATCGACCACGACCAATCAAACGTACGAGCCTAAGCAAGATGTGGGCAAAGTTTCTAAAAACTGACTCTTAAAATAAAAATAAAAACATTAGCCTGATGTTTGAACATGGTGAGGAAAAACATGAGTCACTTCCTGGTTTGTCTTCAGCCCCCCGCGGCCCCACTCCCCCCAGGACGCGGGACAGATCATGTTCGACGTGGACACGACCAGCAGGAGAGACAGTCAGGTGAGAGCCTCTGGTTTCTCCAGCCGTCCTTTTTTTTACTTTTATTTTTTAAGATTCCAACCTGTTTGTTCTGACAAAGTTCTGTCTTCTTCTTTAGTCTGAAGAGGACGCCTTAGACAAAGAGAGGGACATGGACATCCTGATGAAGGACGCAGACTGGGTTGCTGACTGGTCCAGTCGACCGGAAAACATTCCCCCCAAGTAAAATAAAGAAGATAAAAACTCATGTTTTACAGTTTTATTAGCGCAGAAGTAAAATGTGTTTATTTAAAGTCCGTCCATCAGCTGTGTCTCGTCTCGTCTCGTCAGGGAGTTTCACTTCCGTCACCCTCGGCGCTCCGTGACGCTCAGCATGAGGAAGACGGGAGCCATGAAGAAAGGAGGCATCTTCTCCGCCGAGTTCCTCAAAGTCTTCATCCCCTCGCTGCTGCTATCACACATCCTGGCTCTGGGCCTGGGGTAAGACCACAGCCGAAGACTCTTTCTGCTCCCGTCTGGAGCCGAAACTTTTCCTTTCTGTTTGCAGAAACCTTAGAGAAAGATTTCCAATAATAGTATTCTGGAAAAAAAAATTCTTGTTTTCTCATTTTTGCACAGCAAGAATGTGAACTGATATTTTTAATTTCTTTGTTATAAAACTTTTTTCTTTACTTTTCCTCACTGAGGTAGGTTTTAAAACCTAAAAGCTTTTATTTGTTCAACTTTCAGTGTCTCTGTTAAAGTTGTTTTAGATATAATCAATCATCTACTGATGCTTTGATCACATCTTTACTGATTTTTACTTCTTCCTAAATCCCAGGTTTTAGATTTTACATCTTACAGCAACTTGTCCATCTAAAATATAAAACAATGGATAAAAAATGTAATATTGATATTGAATATTGATCGATTTTGATTAAACTAGAGGATCTGCATTTCTTGCTAAAATGCAGCATGATTGCTTAATGCTTAATGATTTCTGCTGAAGAAGCTGAAATGTTTTATAGCAAAACTGTTAATGTGAGCTAAATTTAACCGCTGGCTTTAGCTGAAAGTAGGAAACCAAAAGTGAAAAATTGTCAAAAAATGAAGAAATGTAGCTAAAAATTAGCACAAACTTTAAAATTTTACCACAAATTTGTTTAGAAAGAATTAAAAGTGGAAATTATTAATAAGTTGCGAGAAGTAAAAAAAGGTGAATTTATTAATAAAAATGAATAAAGCTGAAATTTAGACCAAAGAAGGTAAAACCATCAGAAACATGACTAACCTGTGACCTTGAACATTGATTATTGAAATGAGCAGACGGTGAAAGGAGAGTAAAAAACTCACATTAGTGCATAAAAGTTGCAAAATTTTTAAATTTGCTGAAACACCTGAATTTATTTGAAAAATAGCTTAACCATAGCTGAAAGAGCTGAAATAAGCAAAAAGTAACAGAAAAATAATTTATTATTGAAATTTTATGGTTTGAAATTAATATTATTTTTTTTTAAATAGGGGCAGTTATTAAGATTTCTTCTTCTTCTATTTAATTAGTATTTTTTTGTTTAATGTGAATTTGTTTGGTTTTTAGATGAAATGAATAAATAAATTATAAAAAATAATAAAAAGCACACATTTGCTGAATTACTGTAAGCATCAAAAGGTAGAGTTTATCACAAAAAGGTGAATTTAGCTGAAATAAGGACACAAAGTTTAAATTAGCAGAACAATATATAAATTATAGCTAAAATAGCAAGAAATCACTAAAATCAGCTAAATGGAAGTCAAAGGAAGCTGAAACTAGTCCAAGGAAGTTAAGAAAAGCAGAACAAGAACAAAAAGTAAAAATCTCAGAGATTTATAAATATTTTAAAGAGTTTTAAGGATGTTGACAACAACTACAATCATTTGCATTAAGACAAAAAAGTGGCCTAAAAAGCTAAATATGTCAAATAAAGAAAAGCACTCTGGATTTGAAAGTTAAGATGGCTGCCACAGCTAATTATAAATGGCTTTAATTCAGCTGTTTTATAGAAAAATTGGGCTGAAATTTAGTGTAATCATAGCTGAGAATGATAAAAAATATGCTGAACGCCTGTCACTTTTTATTCATTTATTATTCAGAGGATTTAGTGTAAAAGTGGAAGAAAACAATGTTTACAAAAAGCTAAATGCGACTCAAAAATTCAAGATGGCCGCCACAGCTAACTTCAAAAGGCTACAATTCAACTATATTAGACTTAACATTAAATTTATTGTGGAGTGAGATGGATCACATGCTGATGGTCGATTCTAACCCCAAATTAAGCTAACTGCTAATGCTAAATATACAAATAGCTATAATTCAGACACTTTTAAACATATACAGCTGAAAATGTAAACAGTACAGTATTATCAGAGAACAATCTGTAACAAAATGTAAATACAAATACAAAACCTAAAATAACCACTGGGGAGGCCAACCAGGTGCCACCTCTCTGGCCCCGCCCCTGTCTGCAGGAGCTCAACGTTGTTGAAAAATCACAAAAAATATACAGAAATAATCTCAGTAGTTGGAATGCTTTATAGTGTTTACACAATGAGCTCACCAAACTGCAGATTTAGAGTAATCTTCTGCCTTCTGGAGGTTTTAACGTGATATAAAGATACATCCTGTTAAAGAAGTTTTATAAATATCTGCTGGTGTCTTTATGGTTTGTTTACAAGAAACTAGACCCACTGAATCCTGATCCTGGTCTATAAGGGCCACTGTCCTGCACACAAAGGCCAGCAGGTGGCGGCGTTGCCCAGCTCCAGGCCCACGTCAGCTGCTGGTTTCAGCTGCTGCACACCTGCTGGCCTCAGATGGAGCTGGTGTTAGCGATGACACATGGTGCTGTAATCTGCTGCGTTCAGTCCGATAATGTTGAACATGTCGGGGGTCATTAACACGCTGTCGATTGATAAAATCCCTGCTGGACACTCTGGGTTCACAAACACAACCGTAGCCTTTAATAATGATGATGAAGACGTGTTTTTCTCTTCCCTGTCAGTGTGTACATCGGGAAGAGGCTGACCACGCCCCCGGCCAGCTCCTTCTGAAGCCCAAACTGAAGAGAAGTGCCTGAGGAGTCCACGCCGGAGGAAGTTTCTGTGTCTCATCCTTCTGTCCTGCCTGCTCCCCCCTCAACCCCCCCACCCTGAGATTTGACATGTTCTCAGGAGAAACCTCCTCCTCCTCCTCCTGTTTTTCTTTGAATCACCTGGTTTCTGTCTCCCTCCCTCCCTCCTCTCCAGCCTTATATCCTTCAATTAACTGTCATGAATGATCCAGGTCCTGTTCTCCCAGTGGGTGGGTTTATAAGGGGGGTGTTGTTTAACAGAGCAGGGCTGTTTTAAAGCTGACCACAGATTGTGCCACCTGCACCAGTAGCCCCCCCCCAGCACTTCAGTCCTGACCAAAATTCACACAGACTGAAAACGTGATCATGCCTTTTTACTGAAAGTGGCCATTTTTTTTATCAATATGATAAATTACAAAAAAAGTAGCACAAACTATTTACCTGAACCCGTTTTTTTGTTGCCATTTTAAGACGATGAGAAGAAAAAGCCAATCAGCATCTTACCTGTTGCAGATGACTTTTGGAACAACCCCAACCGAAGTCACTTTCAATCATTTTACATCAGCGTACAAATAAAATCACAAACATGTTCAATTAAATTAAATTTACAGCCGTTTTGATGCCTAAGTAACTCAGAAATGGGAATATTTGAGGCTTGAAATGTTTAAAACTTTTTAAGAACCGATGATGTTTACAGGTTTATTAAACAACTTTATTTTAAGTTAAAGTTGTTTTAAAATAGGCGTTAGGTCGTCACTCAGAGAGCTATCTGCAGCAGGTAAGATATTAATTGTTTATAATCTGAGCTGTCCTGTTTAGTTTTTCTAGTGATCAGATGTTGCTTATCTTCACATCAGAGCTCAGTAATACATGAAAGTAATATTTAAGGTACCTTAATTTTTTTTTAACTAAAAAAAAGGATTTTGCAAAAAATAAAAATAGTTTACTTTTCTATCAGCAGATTCTTTGAAGGTCTGAAGTTCAGAGATGCTATTTTTAAGGACTGAACATCAGTAGTGTTGGTCCGTCACTCCAACGAGTCGATAAGTTTGTTAAAAATGTTGAAACTCCGTGAAGTTGCAGATGAAGGGACTCCAGTGTCTGAAGAAGCGCAGAACGGTGACGTTCAGGTGATGCAGGTGGGAAGTAGCAGATTGAAGTTGGAGCTTAGACGCTTTTTTTAAACAAAAGAAAACGTTTTCAGATTTAGCTGAAGCTGGATTGCGGTCGATTTTTTTTTTTTGTGAGAACAGAAACTAGATCGATGATGGTTGCACTCGACGCAACGTAAACTAGTTCTGCCAGGAGTTACAAGATTGGTGAGGCTCTTAAACGCAGTGAGATGGAAACTTTTGCACAGTCTGCAGCAGCCACTCAGGAGTAAAACGAAACATTTTCAGTGTTTTTTTGTTTTTTTTTAGCTTGTTTGTTTTCTGCCCAGCGTCACACTGACAGGTTTGGACATGAAATGAGTGAGTAAAGGCGATTGTAGCCGTCTTTACTGATAATTTTTATTTTTTACACTAAGTTTGTTTGAACCCGCCCTGCTTCCTCATCAGAAAACACTTTGGTGTTTAATTTTACAGAGAAAAGATTTAAGGATTAGCAGGACAAACAACTTTTATTTTGAAAGTTTCTTGTCTCTTTTTTTTAGTGTGACCCTCGAGCTTCTGCTTGTTTCTCTTCCTGCAGCTTTTAAAGCTGATCCTTTGCATTCTTTGGACTTGTGTTTGTGTTTTTATTTTTGTTTTTCCCTGGTGTCGGAGAGGGTTGTGAACACAGAAAGCAAATCATGTTTTTAAAAAGTGCTGAAAAACAACGATAAAAAAAATGTTTCAGGGCCTGAAGAATAAAAAACTGATAAATTATCTTTTTTCTTTTCTTTTTCTGCCACATTGGAAACACTGAAGAGATTTTGTCAATAAAAATGGCCTGAGTGAGACGATTTATATATTTTTGCTTTCTTTTAACTTAATCAATTTAGGACAAAAACAACTTTTTTTTGTTCTCATTTTTATTAGTTTTAAAAAAGATGTAAATTTAAAAAATTTTTGGAGTTGAGTAATTTTAAACAACCAATCTTATGTTACTGTGAAGACTTGGAGGGGAAGTTTATGATACTGAAAAAAAGCATTGATTTAGTAAATCTGTCTTTTTATTGTTTTGTTTTTTGCAAATTAAAAGCAGAATTTGAAAGTTTATAATATAGCTCACCCATGGAAAATTTTAGGATCAATCAGAGTTGTTTTATACGATGGAGTATTAGGGCCACACCACAAGATGTTTTTAAATGTGATATTAAAGTCGTAATTTTATGAGAAAAGTCATAATATTACATGACTTGTCCATTTTCTATTTTTGTTTGCACAATTTCCAAGTCCTGCTACTGATAATTTGATACTAATGTGCTAAAAGATTAACTATTTATTTTTAAGCCAAGAGCAACTTGACAAGTTGCTCAACATTCCTCATTTTAATGCAGTGATAACTGCATGATTTTTCCTGTAAAGACTAGAATATTATGACTTTAATCTCGTAATATTACTTTATTTTTAATGTCCTAATATTACAACTTTATTCTCATAATATTAAGACTTTAATTTTATAATATTATGACTTTAATCTCGTAATATTATGACTTTAATCTCGTAATATTACTTTATTTTTAATGTCCTAATATTACAACTTTATTCTCATAGTATTAAGACTTTAATTTTGTAATATTACGACTTTAATAATATTATAACTTTAATCTCGTAATGACTTTAATCTCATAATATTAAGCCTTTAATCTCGTAATATTATGACTTAAATCTCGTAATATTATGACTAATGTTGTACTATTACGACTTAAATCTCATAATATTACACCTTTAATCTCATAATGACTTTAATCTCGTAATATTACTTTATATTTAATGTCCTAATATTACAACTTTACTCTCATAATATTAAGACTTTAATTTCATAATATTAAGACTTTAATCTCATAATATTATGACTTTAATCTCGTAATATTATGACTTTAATCTCGTAATATTACTTTATTTTTAATGTCCCAATAATACAACTTTATTCTCATAATATTAAGACTTTAATTTCATAATATTACAACTTTAATCTAATAATATTACAACTTTAATATCGTAATGACTTTAATCTCGTAATATTAAGCCTTTAATCTCGTAATATTAGGACTAATCTCGTAATATTACTTTATTTTTAATGTCCTAATATTACAACTTTACTCTCATAATATTAAGACTTTAATTTCATAATATTACAACTTTAATCTCGTAATGACTTTAATCTCGTAATATTAAGCCTTTAATCTCGTAATATTATGACCTAAATCTCGTAATATTATGACTAATCTTGTAATATTAAGACTTTAATCTAATAATGACTTTAATCTTGTAATATTACGACTTTAAACTTGTTATATTACGACTTTAATCTTGTTATATTACACCTTTAATCCTGTAATATTGCAACTTTAATCTCGTAATATTATGACTTTAATCTCGTAATTAAAATAAAATAAAAAAAACGTGTGGCCCTAATACTCCGTCGTAGTATAGGATTAAAACTGAAGCTGCTGAAAGTTATCTAAAACAGGTAAGATACTTACATCTGCTGCACTAAACCCCACCTCTAAAATCTCACTTTGATTTTCATGTTAAGGAAGTTGTTTTAAAAAGATGAAATTCATAAAAACAAAATATAAAAAAAGTTCTTGTTTGACCTAAAAAGATCTGAAATGCAAAATGACTCATTTTGTTTGAATTTCAATTAAATGAAAAAAACATTTTTTTTCACTCTTTTTCACTCTTATCAAACTCCAGTGTAAATACAGAATGTATGTTTTAATTCAAATGATTAAATTGTCAGGACTGTGTTTCCTCCCCATCTGATGTCGAAGCAGCTCCTTCCTCAGGACACCCAGCTCCTGACCAATCCCTGCGCTCAGAGCCGCGCGGCTCCGCCCACTGCAGCCGACGGTGGCGTTGCTAAGGGTTACCGGGTGGTGGCCGTCTCCATCGCCTCAGCATCAGGGCAGAAACAGCAGCAGCAGCAGCAGCAGGGCCTCTTAAAGCAGGTGAAAACAGGAGAAAGATGTACTCTGTTGCAGGAAAAAAGCCACTTTGTCCAATTTTTAAAAAAATTATTATACTAATTAGGCTACAAACGGCATTATTTAGCACCTAAATTAAAAGTTTTGTTTACATAAAAAAAGATTGTCTACGCATATTTAAAGATCAAAAATATTTTTATTGCAAAAAAAATCTATTTTTGTTAACTTTTAGGTATAAAATAGACAAAAGGGCAGCTTTTACCTTTTTACTATTAATTAATTCATGAGTTACTGGCTGAAAATAAAAGCTTGTTGCTACTTTACTACACTTGTCCACTTAAGTTCGACACATCTTAAAAAAAATAGATGAATATGGCAACAAATTTATGGGAAGTATGGGCGCTGCGGGCGCTCATTAGTGTGTCTAATTTCCATTAAGTTTATGTTGTTGTTTATCTGTGAGCAATAAAGTTTTAAAGTTTGAAATGGTGCTAAAATAACATGTTAACTCAAGTAATTCTTTCAGCTTTTGTGTGTAAGACAGGAAGGGGAGTATAGTTTCAGAGGAAGTTTTAAATGAAGTATTTTCTGGCTGCTGAGCGCTCTGACTTCCTGTCTTCAGAGCGATGATCTAATGAGATCGTCCCTCGTGTGTTCGCTCACTGCAGCCAATCAGAGGGTCTCGTCATGTTTTGCTGATCTCACCGCTTGTCCTACATCTGTTCTGGATGCCAGGGCCGTGCCCCTCCCCTCCAGACCCCCCCTGCACAGACGACCACCCACCCCCACGCAGGCCTCCTGGGAGCACTAATGGCCGCAGCAGAGTCGTTTTTCTGCCCACCACGTTGTTATGGAAACTGTGCCGACACAAACTCACAGCTAAAACGCCTTTCAGTCTGCGCAGTGTGATGGAGTCGTTTCTGATCGATCCCCCTGCAGCAGATATACCAGAACAAATGTTTGTCATCAGTTTTAAACACAATGAAAAGAGTTTAAAACACATGAGAAACGCCTGAACTCAAGGAACCCATTAACTGTTGACAAGAAACTAATGTTTAAAAAATATATTTGGCTTTTAGACATAGTAAAATACCAACAAATCTACATAAAGTAACCTTCCTTTAGCTGAAAGAAGCATGACACTAGCTAAAAGAAGCAGAACATTAGCTAAAAGGAAGAAGCTAAAAAAAGCAAAACAGTAGTAGGAGGAAAATACTTGCTGAAACACTTGAAAAACCCCTGGAGTGCCTAAAAGTATGAAATGGCTTGCTAGACAATAAAACTTAAATAGTAGCTAAAAGAAGCAGAATAAAAGCAGAACACTCAACTGTAGCTAAAAGTAACAAAAGTAGTTAAATGGAAGCTTAATGTAGAAAAGCTTAGCTAAACAAAGAAGCAGAACAGTAGCTGAAAGGAGCAACATAGCTGAAACACTTGCAAAAACATAGTGTGTCAAAAGCCTATAAAACAAACAATAGCTAAAAGCAGTACACTAATTAAAAGAAGTAGAAATGTAGTCAGACCTAAAAGCAGAACACTAGCTAAAACAGCAAAAAATCAGCTAAAAGGCGCAAAATACTAGCTGAAACATAAAATTCTTAAGGGCAAAAACACATCAACGGCTAGACAATAAATCTAGAAGAACAAAAAGCTAAACGTTGCAAATGGCTAGCTAAATTTACCAAAAGCAGGATATAAAAGCTAAAAGTAACTTCACAAGTAGCAAAATAGCAGAAAACTAAAAGCAGAGCAGTATAAAAGCTAAAGAGGCAAAACTTAACCTAAAAGTGGCAAAAGCCTAAACATAGGTAAATATAAGCTTGATGTAAATAAACAAGCAGAACATTAGCTAAAAAGACCACCAAAGTATGAAGAAACAACTAGCAAAAAGAAGCAAAACACTAGCTAAAAAAAGCAAAATGCTATCTGGAACTCTTATCTTAGTATCAAAAGACTAACTAGACAATAAAACTAGAAGAACAGCTAAAAGCAACAAAAAGCTACATGGAAGCTTAGAAAACAAAGAGGCAGAACATAAGCTACCTCAAAAGAGCAAAATGGTAGCTAAATAGAGGCTAAAAAGTAGCTAAATTAGGTTAACTAAAGTAAAACGTGAATGCTGAGTCATCAACTGTTTGGAGATAAAAGAAAATACACTTTTGTAATAAAAGTTTAAATGTTTGAAATACATTTTTTTTTCTTTTATGGATGTTTTTGTGACTCAAATCCTGAGAAAAAAAAGGCCTGGAAAATATTTATTTGAATAAACCCATCATTATGGTTAATATTTAGAATATTTATTAGAATTCATTTTTTTATCAGGGTTAATAATATTTATTAGGAATGATAATATTTATCAGGTTAATATTTATCAGGATTTATTATATTTATCAGGATTAATAATATTTATCGGATTAATAATATTTATCAGGATTATAATATTTATCAGGTTAATAATTATCAGGTTAATATTATTCAGGGTTAATATTTATCAGGTTAATAATAGTTATCAGGGTTAAAATAGTTATCAGAATCAGGTAAATATTATCAGGTTAATAATATTATCAGGGTTAATAGTAGTTACCAGGGTTTACAATATTTATCAGGTTAATAATTTTATCAGGTTAATAATAGTTATCAGAATTATTAGTATTTATCAGGGTTAATATTTGTCAGGAATAATATCATGGTTAATAGGATTTACCAGGGTTAATAATACAAATCATGGTTAATAATATTATTCAGGATTAATAATATTTATCAGGGTTTATCAGGATTAATAATATTTATCAGGGTTATTAGGCTTTAACAGGGTTAATAATACTAATCATGGTTAATAATATTAATCAGGATTAATAATATTTATCAGGGTTAATAATATTTATCAGGATTAATAATATTTATCAGGATTAATAGTCTTTATCGTGGTTAATAGCTACTATTAATCAGACTAATTATGTTATTTACTGAGTCAGAGGACCTGCTGCAGGTGAGACCTCAGTTCTGTGTGGGTGCTGAAGGGACAGCGCCCCGGACTGTCGAACCGGACTGGGTGTGACTCAGGAACTCTCCGGGGTTCTGATCACATCTTCACCTCAGCTGTCTCAGAGACAGACAGACAGACAGACAGACAGACAGACAGACAGACAGACAGACAGACAGACAGACAGACAGACAGACAGAGACAAAGACAGGGACAGGTCCTCTGTGAGACGTTCAGGGACCGCTCAGGACAGGTGCTCCTTCACCAGGAAATATCCGCCTCCCTCCCGCAGCTCATTGGGTCTGGAGGAACCGGGTCTCCCCTTCAGATGACGGACGGGTGGATGAGGGGTCTGTAGACGGATCAGACTTGTTTGTTTTGTCGCGTGTCCATCAGTGGCGTGGGAGTGTGCGCGCGGCTATAACCCCCCTTATTTTCGTCACCACCTGCGCTCGGGCGGCTGCAACGACACGAGTCATGTCGACCATGCCTCCTTTCTTCACCAGCCTCGTGGGCTCCGACAGCCCCCCCAGGCCCCGGCAGAAATTCTGCGGCGTGTTCTGCCCGGTGGAGGGCTCCTCCGACAGCAAGACGCTGGACTTTGACGCGCTGTCCGCGTGCAGGGGACGGAGCGGCGGCGCGCGGGGAGTCACCAACCAGCCGAGGAAGGTGGAGATCCGCGAGAGCTCCGGGAAGGAAGCGCTCCAGAACCTGGACGACAAGAACCGGGTAATTTTTTATTTTTTTGCATTCCACCTCCTCATGTTAGATCATCCCTCCCCCACAAAAAAACATATAATTTAAATGATTTATTTTGCATTTCTGCGCTTAAATGTCCAAAACGCGTCGCATCGTCTGAGTTATTCCATCTTGGATAAGCCAGACAACTTTAGCAGACTACATTTCCCATGAAGCACCGCGCTGCATCTGAGTGAAATAAAGGGCCCATCATGCAGAGGAGCCAGAGGGAGTGGCTCTCATGGAGTTCATTGCTTTTTTTTACTGTTTGTTTAAAAAAACTGCAGAGATTTTAATTTTAAATGTTGATCTAAAACCTAAAAGATTATAAAGTTTAATTATAAATGACTCTATTTAAATTGTGAGGCTCGTGTGCAGGACTCGGGGTGTGGGTCTGCATGACTTGCAGGAAAAACCTGCATGATTCAGCTCATATTAAGGTTTTAAAGTTGATTACTCTCAGTTCTTCTAATTATTTCCTTTCTGTAAGCTTTCAGCCTGCAGGTAAATGCTTTGAGTCATATCATGCTTATTGATTATTAACTCTTATTAACTCATACAATCAACTTGTTTCTCATCTCTGATAATTAAATATGCATTGAAACTAATAATAATAATAATAATAATAATAATAATAATAATAATAATAATAATAATAATAAATTTTATCATTTTGATGTGATGTCTTGATGTTTATATTTCACAGTGCAGGCAGAAGGTAGTTGAAATCATAAAATGTAAATAAAACTTTAAATAAATGTCCTTTCAGCTGGGTTTTATCATGATGTTCATGTTTTGGTGTTCCTTGAAACAAACACACATCTACCTCTGCAATGAGCCTCGGCTAAAACATCCTCAAAATCTGCATTTTTTAACCAAACTTTAACCAATTTGGTCTTGATTTTTAGTTATTTTGAAAACAAACTCCAAAACCTATAATAGTAAAATTTTAAGCATAATCTGTTGGCGCTCAGATTATATGTTGGGGATGACTTTCACCAAGTTACAGCTAAAAACGAATGCTGGATATTTTTGGCAGCCATCTTTAATTAGTGTTCGACTCGTTGTATGTTTAATGATTCTTTTCTGCAAGGTTTATTAGATTCATCCAGTTGTTCAGGAGATATTTTGCTAACACATGCAAGAATATTGTTTCTGATTGCTTTTTGACGGCCGGTGGTGACACTTTTAGGGGTGAAAATTATGTAAAATTGTTTTTTTTTTTACACTCAACAATAAAACAAGTTTATAAACTTTTACTGCTGATACAATTTAAATGTTTAGTTTCACTTTATTATCAGCATCTTTTGTCTGTATTTATTTTTTAAATCAATTTTACTCTTAGTTCTTGAATATCCTTCACTTGAAAAACATTTCTTAGAGACATTTTCTTGTGTCTTACGCTGCAGGTTTTTATCTAAATTAGTTAAGAATTGATCTTTTAAAGAATCATTAATCAACACAGGCTTCAGGTGGGCTGCAGGACCCCCTGTAGACCCGGGACCTCTCTGTGTGGAGTTTACATGGTCTCCCGTGGACTCTGATTTCATCCCACAAACATGTGAAAGACTGGAGACCAGGAGTCTTTGTGAAGGACTGGAGACCAGAGGTCTTTGTGATGGACTGGAGACCAGGAGTCTTAAGGACTGGAGACCAGGAGTCTTTGTGACGGACTGGAGACCAGAGGTCTTTGTGAAGGACTGGAGACCAGAAGTCTTTGTGAAGGACTGGAGACCAGAGGTCTTTGTGAAGGACTGGAGACCAGAGGTCTTTGTGACGGACTGGAGACCAGGAATCTTTGTGACGGACTGGAGACCAGAGGTCTTTGTGAAGGACTGGAGACCAGAGGTCTTTGTGATGGACTGGAGACCAGGAGTCTTAAGGACTGGAGACCAGGAGTCTTTGTGACGGACTGGAGACCAGAGGTCTTTGTGAAGGACTGGAGACCAGAAGTCTTTGTGAAGGACTGGAGACCAGAGGTCTTTGTGAAGGACTGGAGACCAGAGGTCTTTGTGACGGACTGGAGACCAGGAATCTTTGTGACGGACTGGAGACCAGAGGTCTTTGTGACGGACTGGAGACCAGAGGTCTTTGTGACGGACTGGAGACCA
>JAUBOC010000037.1:21026533-21042179 GCA_032275365.1 Anablepsoides cearensis | reverse complement strand
CTGTCTGTCTGATGGTGGAGCTGTCTGTCTGATGGTGGAGCTGTCTGTCTGATGGTGGAGCTGTCTGTCTGTCTGATGGTGGAGCTGTCTGTGTGTCTGATGGTGGAGCTGTCTGTGTGTCTGATGGTGGAGCTGTCTGTGTGTCTGATGGTGGAGCTGTCTGTCTGTGTGATGGTGGAGCTGTCTGTCTGTCTGATGGTGGAGCTGTCTGTCTGTCTGTGTGATGGTGGAGCTGGTTGGACAGACGGACTTCAGGCAGCTTTAATTAAATATGAATGAAGCTCAGGAAGTCCACAACCTGGACCTGGAGTCCCAGAGAGTGGTTCCAGATTGATCCGAGCTGAACTCAGAGGTTTCCTGTAGAGAGGAGACGCTGCAGTTTCATCATCCATAAATGAAATAAAACACTTTTTATTCAAATGAGCAAAAACTATAAATACAGATACAAAGACAGAGTTATTCTGGGAAACTGAAAAGATGAAGGAAACTAAAAATAAACCCACTCTATTCTGAGTTCAAGTCATTTTTGTGTCTGTTAAGGTTGATTAGCTGTGGCGGCCATCTTTAATCAGGTCACCATGTAATATTTAGTTTCTAAGAGTTGATTGTTTTTTGTTAAATTTAAGAAAATTAAGACTTTGAGGGTCTCACTTTTGATTTTTGTCTGGATTGATGTAACATGTTCCTCCAAGTCTCTGTTTTACAGATTAAATCAAATTTCTGCCCAGTTTTTTTAATAGTTTTTGTGAGATAGTCCCGTGTCTCCAGCTGCCAGGAAGTCTGAACAGCAGGGTTTGGTAGTTTTCTGGGTTTTGCCTGATCCAGAAGGACACCCATAAATCCTAAACCTTGATCTGGCAGCGCCCCCAATGACTACACTAAACATTACCAGGAAACCTTCAATCCAAGTTTTTTTTTATATTTCTTTTACTTAAAACCCACATCTTAAACTTGTAGCTTGATGCCAAGTGATAAATAAATAAAATAATAAAGAAACATCACTAACACTTTTTTATTATCTCACTTTCTGTTTCTGTTTTGTAAAATACCTCACTGTTCTTACATTTTTTTGGTAATTTTTTTACTAAATGTTAAATTTAAATAACATTTTAAAAAACATTAATACAAAATTATAAATATAAATGTAAAAGTTAAATCCTAAATGTTGAAGTTTACATTTAAAGTGCCTGTGATATGCATATCCTTGAAATACAAAAAGTCAAAGAAAATATATTTATATTAAAGTAACTTGGCTTAATACACAGGATTTTACCCTTTATATCACATAATTGGCATATTTTCTTTTGAACTTTGCTCAGCTAAAGTGAAACAGGAAGTGACATCAAAGGGGAACTCTTTGAGAAAGAAAACTCCCTTGTTTTTGTTTATTTAAGCAATATTATTAGAACTCTGACTCTTTCTCATCTCTCTATGATAGTGATTAAAAATATAAAGAAAGATAAGATTCTGTTTTAGCAACGCTCTGTTCACATGCAGACATTCCCCTTTGACATCATTTCCTGTTACTTCACATGAAAATATCTCAGCAACTGTTCATCTCAGGAGCGTGAAATCTTTTTTACGATATATTATCAATGTTATCTTTACAAAAATACATTCATATTTATTGCAATAATTTGATGTCACAGGCACTTTAAGTATTTTTGAATGGAACATCATCATACTGAGATAATAGCCACAGCTAATGCTGCTAATGTTGCTAATGCTGCTAACACTGCTAATGCTGCTAACGCTTCCCTACAGGACATCCAACTGGACCACAGCTACCATCTATATAGTTTTCAATGAACACATTTTGAATTAATATTTTGAATACCATCCTCTTCAGCAGCGTAAGAAACAGCTAGCATTGATGTTTATCACAGGATGAGGACATCACACTGGATAGCTAACGCTAACTGTTGCTAATACTTCTAACGCTGCTGAAAATAAAACAAAAAATTCAAAATGTGCTCATTGAAAACATTAAGCATGGCCCCAAATTCAAGTTTGCAGTTATAAATGCAGTGTTAGCAGTGTTAGCATTAGCAGTGTTAGCATTACCTAATGTCTCAGGATGATGTCATAATAAAGCCTCGCACTGCGCTCCTTTCCAAGATACTTAAATGTAAACTTCAACATTAAAAACTTAACTTTTACATTTAGGTTTAAGATCTAATATTTTTAAAACATTTAATTGAACATTTAGTAAAAAAAATAGCAAAATATACAAACTGTGTTCAACACTTAAAAAGTGACCTAAATAATGAAAATATGTTTGTGACTTTTTTTAAACATTTTATTTTGTAGTAGCTGAACCAGCAGCTCAGCTCTTTCAAGATCTGATAAATAATCTGATTTATTCATCTAATCTGAAAAAATGACCGTCCAGACGTCAGATGATGAGGCTGCAGATGAACCAGTTTCTCCTCAGCTCTGGGGAGACTTTTAGCATCTTTTAGCTGCTGGTTTTACAGCCCGCAGCTGTTCTGTTCTGATATTGGCCACAGCTGTTCTCGATGAGAAACCCGTTGCACAATCAGGGCCCGGCACTGTTAGACAGACCCAGTTTGTGAGGGAGCAGAACCAGCACCCATGTTACTGAGGTTCTTTGTTTGTGGGATTGTTTGACCCAAGTTAATGAGTTAAAACGATAAAATCTCATTTCAGATCGTGACTCAAGCACATCGTCACACCGTTAATGTCTGTTAGCAAAATATCTTGTGAATCTTACAGGGTGGATTTTAGTGACACCTACAGGATGTAATCATTTAATCTATACAACTGGTTAATGTTTGGAGACAACCCAAAGACCGAGCTGGAGATGTTGAGGATCTCTTTGGGAAAAATAAAATCATTAAAGGTACAGCTCAGGTTGAAGGACTGGGACATAAAGTTAAAAAGAGTCCAGACTGAAATGGTTTGGACATGTCCAGAGGTTACAGGATGTTAGCCAATATGGCGCCCTGGGCAAGATTTCAGGTGGCAACCCTTGTGCAAATTCTAAATTTCACTGACAATTTACATGCATTCATAAATTAGATAGTTTTTATATATATATTTTGTCTTTAAAAGCCAGGTTGTCCAATTAAAACGAATAATAATTAATTTAAAACACCTGTGGAGTGAAGCAGTTCTAGGGGATTCGAGCGTTAAAAGAAATTTTAGCAAAAGATCTACTCAAAACTCTGCATTTTCCACACATTTGAAGAGCATTTTACTAAATTATTGGGATTAATGAAACATAAAATCAGTATTTTATGAAGGTAGAAGACTGAAAACCAGACTTTAACCCGAACTTTACCTGAGATCATAACTGAAACTTCCATTGTCCTTATTGTGTTTTTTATTTACACACGGAGCACCAGTTTTATTTTGAAATAACAAAGCAGAAGTTACCTCCATAAACCAGAGTACCCAGGGATTATTCTAGTAATCAACTGTACATCGATGAAAAGTTATAAAATATTTGTTTTTATCCACCATTTGTGGCGTCCCCTCGATGGACGGCGTCCTTAGCCTTTGCCTAAACTGCCTTTGCCACGGGCCGGATGTAGTTAGAGAGGACATGGAGGACAGAGTGAAGTGGATGACTTGCTTTTTAATTTTTTTTTAATCTTTGTTACTTTCTGTTGTTTTGCAGAACTTTTGTTTGTTCAGAAAATCCACAATTCCTTTGCTTCTGTGCACCCAAGTCTTCAGTTTTCATGTAAACCTGAATGTTTCCTTCAGAGAAACAGAAAGAAAGAAAGAAAGAAAGAGAAAGAAAAAAAAAAAGAAAGCCGTCTGTTAATTTTTTTTAATGATCAGAGTCAAACTGAACTCGTCTGCTCGGTCAGTTTAACGACACCGACCCGTGTCCACTTCCTGTTTGTGAGCCCTCTGACAGATTCCCACACGCCGGCATGTGTAAGGTTTCAAAAAGTTTCACAAAGTCTGGCATTTTGAATTAAAAACAGCTCTTTTTAGTTTTTGATCTGCATCCTCTAACGTCTGCTGTGAGTGACAGCAGGTCTGAGAGGAAAACGCTTTTCTTTTAGGATTGTTTTGTTTATTTTTAACCATTTTTCAAAGCTGTCTTGACTCTGAAAATAACTTCCTTTACTCTAATATGAGAAGCTGGACCCTGGAAAGTCTCTCCAAGATTGCTTTGAAAATCAATTTTTTTTTAATTGAATTTAATTGTTATAATTACTGGCTTCCTGTAAACAGATGAAAAAGTGTCATTCATTGCCAAGAGCTGCTTCCTTTCACCCTTTTAAAAGAGAAATTGTCCAGATTTACTCCAAGCTTGTTATTTTTGCCTTTGATCAAACACATCACTGCTTAAATATGTTAATGAAAGAAAAGGCACTAAAACAAAAAAATAAATGCAACACTAAATGTTTAAAAGTTTAGTCTTTTCAGGAGTTTTTAATTCCTCAAAGTGTAGTGAAATCTGGGTGAGCTGATGGTAGGCGGTGTTAGGGGTGCTGGGGGGGGGCTGGAGGAGGTGGTGGCATTGGGGGGCTGCAGTTGTCCTCAGAGCCAGAGCTGCCAGCCGGCCAGCAGCTCCAACAGAGCAGCCTTTGTTAGCCGGGGGATGCTGGAGTCTTGTGACCAGACCTGCCACTCCCTTTATGAAGAAGGGGGCCGGGGCCCCCCGGGGTGCCTCCAGGGGGAGAATAGTGGGGTGTTGTTAGGGGCAGACTCCCCCCTCCTCTCTTCCTCTCTGCTGCACAGACATCTTGGATGATTGATCACACTGTTCGTTCTCATTGGTCTGTTTTCCTGTCAGTTATACTGAGTGAAAAGGGCAGGTGGGCGTGTCTGGAGGCGGGGCTCTGCTTTGTTGTGCTCTAATTTTGTTATTGAAGCAGAGCTGAAGTGACCCAACATCCAGAGGACCTAAAGTTTATCTTTGATTACAAGAAGATCTATAAATTCTTCATATGTGAGGTGATTTTGTTAAATTAAACCCAAGAAATTGTCCTTCAGCTTTCCATTTCCTCTCTTTATTGTGTGAAATCTGGTTCAGTGTTCTCAGTATTGTTTTCTTTTCAGACTTTGTGTTGTTTTAGGCACTTATATAAAAACTTCTGCTCATTTAGGAGATGGCTGTTTTGATCCTCTTGGGTCAATAATAAAAATACTTTTTATATACTTATTAATAGGGCTGCACAATATATCGCATCGCAATATGCATATCGCAACAACTGCACAAACTGCAATAAATGCTTGACTCAAAAGTTTGCATTTATGCGTTTTGTCCTTCAGATAGAAGCTTGAAGTATTTCATAAATCTAATGAAGCCCTTCATTAGATAAAAAAAATCAGGCTGGAATGGAAATGATTAGCTTTTTTTAGGCTGTTTTTTGGCTTTGAACCCAAAGCAGAAAGATATAAACACTATTTGTTCATTTATCGCAAGTCATATCGTCATCGCAATATTAAGCAGTGTTATCGCAGGTTTTCCTAATATCGTGCAGCCCTACTTATTAATTATTTAACTTTATTTCACTTTCACTTTATTTGTCTTTTGCTAATTTTTAAATTTTAGTTGCTATTCTGCTGCTTTCAGATTTTACTTATTTTTTGGTGCTTTTAGTTTTCCGAGTATTTTGACACTTTACAATTTAGTTAGCTAAGTGCTACTTGTAGCTTGAAGTTAGCTTTTGTTACTGTTACCTTTTTAGGTACTGTGGTATTACTATTAGCTAACTTTTCACTACTTTAGACTGCAGTTTGCTAGTTGCTACTTTTAGCTTTGAGTTAGCCTTTGTTACTATTGTAACTCTTATATACTTATTATTTAACTTTATTTCACTTTCACTTTGTCTTTTGCTAGTTTTTAAAATGTAGTTGCTATTCTGCTACTTTCAGATTTTGACACTTTACAATTTATTTAGCTAAGTGCTACTTGTAGCTTTAAGTTGGTCTTTGTTGCAGTTAGCTTTTAGCTACTGTGGTATTACTGTTAACTAACATTTCACTACTTTAGACTACAGTTTGCTAGTTGCTACTTTTAGCTTTGAGCTAGCCATTGTTACTATTGTAACTCTTATATACTTATTAATTATTTAACTTTATTTCATTTTCACTTTATTTGTCTTTTGCTAGTTTTTAAAATTTAGTTGCTATTCTGCTACTTTCAGATTTTGACACTTTACAATTTAGTTAGCTAAGTGCTACTTGTAGCGTTAAGTTGGTCTTTGTTGCAGTTAGCTTTTAGCTACTGTGGTATTACTGTTAGCTAACTTTTCACTACTTTAGACTGCAGTTTGCTAGTTTTTGCTTTTAGCTTTAAGTTAGCCTTTGTTACTCTTTGCTATTTAGCTACCGCGGTATTACTTTCAACTAGCTTTTTACTACGTTAGCCTGCAAGTACCTACTTGTAGCTTTAAGTTGGTCTTTGTTTCAATTAGTTTTTTAGCTGCTGTGGTATTTTAACTAGCTTTTCACTACCTTAGCCTGTAGTTAGCTATCTGCTACTTGTAGCTATAAATTGGTCTCTGTTGCAGTTAGCTTTTAGCTGCTGTGGTATTACTTTTAACAAACTTTTCACTACTTTGACTGCTGTTAGCTAGTTGCAACTTGTAACCTTTGTTGCTCTTAGCCATTTAGCTACTATTGGATTATTTTTGCCTAGTTTTTCACAAGTTTCGACTTCATGTAGCTAATTGCTATTTGTGGCTGTTAGTTAGCATTTATTCAGCTTTAAGTTAGCCTTTTACTTTATTTTCTTGCTAACATTTTTATACATTTATCTAGCCTCTTGCCTGTTTAGCTAGCCTATTGTTACTATTTGCTGTTAGCTACCGCTCTTTAGCTTTTGGCTAGCCTTCTGTTACTTTTAAGTTCTGTTCTGCTACTTTTTGCTTTGAATAAGCTGCCAAAAAGTCTAATCTGTGTAAATACTGCAGGTTTATATGTTCCTAAAAGGTTCGATCCAGGCTTCCAGTGTTTTTAAATGTTTTTTAATACTCGCCCTCATAAGACTGCATTAAAACCCACTGAATCCAGCAGCTTTGCTGATTAAATGTATTTAAATGCTCAGTTTAATCTTCTTTATTTGGTTCCAGAGCGACCGTCTCTTGATCAAAGGAGCAAAGATTGTGAACGATGATCAGTCCTTCTGCGCCGACATCTATATGGAGGATGGAGTCATCAAGTGAGTTTACCAGCTTCTCTTTAGCTGTTTTTTTTATTTAAATGTGACTTTTTGACATCAGAATCTTCTTGTTTTTTAGATGTTTTAATGTTTTTCTTCCTTCTTCTCAGGCAAATCGGGGAAAACCTCATTGTTCCCGGCGGGGTGAAAACCATCGACGCCCACGGTGGCATGTTGATGCCGGGCGGGATCGACACGCACACGCGCTTCCAGATGCCCCACATGGGAATGACGTCCGCCGACGACTTCTACCAGGGGTCCAAGGCAGCGCTGGCGGGCGGGACCACCATGATCAGTAAGTTCAGTTTGTGGATTGATTGTTGATGTTTAAGACTTCAGTTTTTCTGCCTTGTATTTCATCGAGTTTAAGATTGATTTTCAGTTTTTAGGCTCTCTGTTACCGACAGCCTTTAACAAAAACGCCATCATTTCTTATTTATTTAATCAAATGCTTGAAAAATAACAAAAATAACTCAAAAAGATGATTTTCAAAGAGATATTGGCTAAAATTAGCTGAAGAATGATTCACAAAATACATGACTTTAAGGTACTCTACATCTGCAAATAGTTGTTTTTTTTAGGCTTTTTTTGTCCTTTTTTATATACATTTTTTAAGCTACATTAAAACCTGAAAGAAATCTTAGAAAATGTGGTGATTTCTGAATAAAAGAAAACAGGTAAATTAATGAAAAACAAAGCAGCTAGCTGTAAATTCTGTCACAGTGGACCTCCCTGTGCTGAATCAGCAGCTGAAACATCCTCACCCTCTCCATGGCAGCATAAACAAACCCTCCCCGCTCGCTGGTGTCACCTCAGGCTGACGGCTGTTCCATGTGGCCTGATGAGCCCGAGCCAATAATGTTATATAACAAGAATTATTGCCTAAAAGATGACATATACTTTATAAATACTCAATAGACTGCAGAATAAACTTTGTCCATTTACAGTTACAGTGTATTAATTTATTTAAAAAGTACCATTGTTTTTGGTTTCCAGTCGACCACGTGCTGCCGGAGCCCGGCGTCAGCCTACTGTCGGCCTTCGAGCAGTGGCGTGAGTGGGCCGACGGCAAGTCCTGCTGCGACTACTCGCTGCACATCGACATCACAGAGTGGCACCGGGGCATCCAGGAGGAGATGGAGACGCTGGTGAAGGACCACGGTGCGACCTCAGGGGCAGTGCTGAAATAATAAATCAAATCTAGCATAATGTTGCAAAGAAATTATTTTATTCTTATAGCCTGTATGATAAAAACTGAAGGTGACTGCTCTGATTGGTCAACTGGACATATCTAAACAGACTCCACCTACTTTATCACTTCAGTGTTCGATTATAAACTCCTAAAAAGTGAAATTTACTATCTAAAATAATGGTCAGCCTGTAAGCAAGAAAACAACTAAGTCCCTCAAGTCTTTTTTTTTTTTTTAATTCAGGTTAAATATTGACATCAGGGTCGGAGCTAGACTTTTTTTTTAAAAGGGGTGACACTAGGGGTGGCCCTGATTCTTTTAGGGTGCAAATAAAGAGAAGCACTCTGGATTTGAAAATTCAATATGGCTGCCCCAACTAATTCCAAATGGATTTACATTGACTATTTTAAGAAATTTTGGGCTGAAATTTTGTGATCGTAGCAAATCAAACCCAATGCTAATCAAAAATTCAAGATGGCCACCACAGCTAATCTTAAAAGGCTATAATTTAGCTATTTTAAGACTTAAGATGAGATTTGTTGTGAAGCTAGGGATGATCACATGCTGATTGCCAAATTAAGTTAACCACTAATGATAATTTTAGTGAGGTATAAGAATGGAAATATTAAATTAAAACACTTTCATGTTTTGTATCCTATTAGTTTTTTTACTCCTGTCCTTCCCTCAGGGGTGAACTCCTTCCTGGTCTACCTGGCGTATAAGGATGTTTTCCAGCTCACTGATGCTCAGGTTTGGCTCTTCTCTTCTTTTCTTTTCATCTACATTAGCTACATTTTAAAAATGTTAGCATCTATTTTCGATTTTATCTTGCATTCCATCATTAGGTCTACTTTTTTAAAATTTAACAACGTGGTTTCGGCTTCTCCAGCAAAGTAATTCAGCATGTCGTTGTCTTTGTCGCAGGCGTACGAGGTGTTCAGCGTGATCCGAGACCTGGGAGCCGTCGCTCAGGTTCACGCCGAGAACGGAGACATCGTCGCTGAGGTACGACCAGTCGAACGGAATGAAAAACGAACATTAGGTGGAATAAACAGCTGGTCTCAGAATGTCACGTTAGCCAGCAGGTTGAGCACTATGGCGCAGTGTGAGGGACAAAATTAAGACTATTGCGCAACTAGCAGTTGCTACATCCTTGTAGCAGGAGGCTCTATCTATTCCTAAACCTGCTATTGATCTGATTAATGATAGGCCGGCACCGATAACTGAAAGGTTGGCGCTGGCAAATGAGAAGGAGACTATTCATTTTTGTTAGCATTAGAGAGGCTAGTGACTAGCATGTATACGCTGGCATTAGCATTGGAGAAGCTAGCGACTAGCATGTCTAACAAAAATGGTTGACTCTCTCATAATTAGGCTAAAGAGGAAAAAAACACCACCGTCGATTTATAGACAAGGTCAAACACAGCTGCTAATTCTGGTGGTAGCTAAAGCAGTTCGCAGTAATATGTTGTAATATGTATATTAGTATGTTGTTTAATATTTAAGCCTGACATCATGTTGAACAGCAAATGCTAAGGAATACATGTCGCTTGAAGGTTTGTAATTCAACCACTTTTGTTGAGAAAGTATTTTTTTTTTTCAAAAAAGTTCGAGTCTAATAAAGTAGGTGATCAGCCTAGGCATGCTAGTTGCTAGCCTTTCCAATGCTAATACCAGCTTATCCATGCTAGTCGCTAGCCTCTTTAGTGCTAACGCCAGCTTATCCATGCTAGCCGTTAGCCTCTTCAGTGCTAATACCAGCTTATCCATGCTATTCGCTAGCCTCTGTAAAGCTAACACCAGTTTATCCATGCTAGTTGCTAGCCTCTCTGATGCTAACGCCAGCTTTTCTATGTAGCCGGTAGCCTCTGCAATGCTAACGCCAGCTTATCCATGCTAGTTGCTAGCCTCTCTTATGCTAACACAAATGAATGGGTCTTAATTTTGGCCCTTATTCTGAGCCACATCCAAGCTAGTCGCTAACTTCTACATTCTCCTCTAGTCACTAGCCTCTCTAGTGCTAATGCCAGCTTATCCATGCTAGTTGCTAGCCTCTTCAGTGCTACAGTCAGCTTATCTATGTAGCTGCTAGCCTCTCCAATGCTAATGCTAGCTTATCCATGCTAGTCGCTAGCCTCTCTAGTGCTAACGCCAGCTTATCCGTGCCAGTTGCTTGCTTCCCCAATGCTAACGCCATCTTGTCCATGCTAGTAGCTAGCCTCTCTAATGCTAACACAAATAGTCTCTTCATTTGCCAGCGCCGGCCTCTCAGTTACTGGTGCCGGCCTATCATTAATCAGATCAATAGCTGGATTAGGAATAGATACAGCCTGCTGCTACAAGGATGTAGTAACTGCTGGTTGTGCAGTAGTCTCAATTTTGGCCCTCATATTGCGCCATAGAGCACAAACACACGACGATGACAGCTTCTTAATTATCAACAGATGAGGAGAAACACTCACGGAGGTCATGCAAAGTTGTCTCTCCCAGAGCTGTGGGAGCTTCTGCACACATTTCCATGCTTCACCTCTGCCACAATATTTGTTTTTTTTTTCTGTTCAGGAGCAGCGGCGGATCTTGGAGCAGGGGATCACCGGACCTGAAGGACACGTGTTGAGCCATCCTGAGGAGGTGAGGCGAAGAGGAAATGGTTTATCTGTACAAACTGTTCAATTTTAACCAGACTTTACTTTATAACTGTTAAAAATCTTCTTCTAATGGATTATTTTTTTTTACAAAACTAATGAAAACGTTTCTATTTTTGATGTGATAACAAAAAGAGTTCATCCTTTTACAAAAATATCTAACTTAAGATGCCAAAACAATGGATTGGGTTTTTCATCAGGACATCTGGTAGAAAAATAACACATTGTGTTTTGAGTTAAAACCTGTTTTTCTTCTAAAACTTTCCCCTTTTTCTTTTATCTCCATCTTTGAGCTGTGTTACTCACTTCCCAGAGGGAGGAAGCAGAAAACGTCGCCTTGCTAAACTTCTGGTTGCTCAGATCTTGATTATAATTAATGATGTTATTTTTAATGTTTTAATCTATAAGGGGAAGAAAACCATCTGGTAAAACAGACAAAGAAACAAAACAAACAAAAGGGGAGCATGAGCCCAAGATAAAGAAGCCAGAATGTTATTTTCTTTCTTTCTGAAAATATGTCTTAAATGTTTTACCTCGTGCTTTGTTGCTATGGATGGAGAACAACTTTAATGGAAATAAATAATGAAAAAAAGTGTTTTTACATTTTTTGTGGAAAAATACATTTATTTCTGTGTGTGAGATTTTATTTTTTCGTGGCTCCTTTGGAAGACCAGCAACCAAATTTTTTAAAGCAAATCATGTTTTGAACATAAAAGTTTTCATACATTTAAAGCTAGTTTTATGACTTATTTTGGGTTTACAGTAGTAGTTATTGATGTTTCTAAATTACCCCAGTTTAATGCAGATATTTTGAAGGAGGGTTCTGTATAAAGTTGAACAAACAATATCTTACCGGTTGTAGATATATTTTTGAATGACCTAAATTGGCAGAATTTGTTTATTTCTGCCTAAATTGAGTGTTTTTGTTCACTTACATATACTAATATGATTTAATTAGAAAAGCCTAAAAGTTTTTTTTCTGCGAAACGTTAAAATCACTGTTTTTGGTGTTTAATCATGAGTACACAGACTTTCTATCCTGGGTGTAAGTATAGAAACATGGTTGGTAAGAAGTGCTTTACCAAGTAGGTAAAAAAGTTTGTAAAGTTTGGATTTTTAGTTCAGTTCTGACACAAAACTTTGTCCTCCAGGTGGAGGCGGAAGCTGTTAATCGTGCCGTGACCGTAGCCAATCAGACGAACTGCCCGCTCTACGTTACAAAGGTGATGAGCAAGAGCGCCGCTGACGTCATCGCTCAGGCGAGGAAGAAGGGTGAGATGATTAAACTGAAGTTTTTGAGTTTTTACATTTCCCGTGCGACTCAAAAGTTCCAGTCAGATTTGTTTCCACGTTGTGTTTTTGGTTTCTTCTTGATCTACCTGCAGCCTTTGGTCAGGTTTAGGTTCTCGACTGCATTTCTTTCTGTTTTACTGGTCAAATGTTGCCAGTTTTGTTGGTATTTATGAATCGGACCATCAGCGTTGCTCACGGAGTTCCACAAGGATCAATCCTCGGTCCATTTTTGTTTAATTTGTATTAGCGTCCACCTGTTTGTTTTTATTAGACAAAACAACATTTCTCTTCTATGCTGATGATACACAGTTATATTTATAGTATTTGTCAAGCCAACTGAAACTTTTTGCTGTTTAAAATCAAATACTACTTGTCAGGGAACTTCTTAAAAACATTTTTTTTTCATCCTGACCCTTTGCAAAAATAAACATTTTTTTATTGATTCATCTGCTTGTATAGATCAATCAATTGAACTGTACATGAAATGATTGTAAAGCACTTTCTGCATTGCTACCTCTTCTGTCAATGAGCTGCTCGTTGATTACAGTCCAGAAGAACCATTTAGTTTAAGAATAAAGATCTCCGTGTCAAACTAAGAATAAATCTTTAATGGTCCCTTTCGATCTTTATGATCCGACTCTCAGGTACTGTGGTCTACGGAGAGCCAATCACTGCTAGCCTGGGAACAGACGGTTCTCACTACTGGAGCAAGAACTGGGCCAAAGCAGCGGCTTACGTCACTTCCCCTCCCCTGAGTCCCGACCCGACCACACCGGACTATCTCAACTCCCTGCTGTCCTGGTAAAAGTTTGATCCAAACCTAAAACGTTTGTCTGAGGAGCTCAGGTGATGCGTCTATGTTTTGATGTTTGCATCTTTACAGTGGTGACCTGCAGGTGACAGGAAGTGCGCACTGTCCCTTTAATACTGCCCAGCGTGCCGTGGGGAAAGACGACTTCACTTTAATCCCCGAGGGGGTCAATGGCACCGAGGAGAGGATGTCCATCATCTGGGACAAATGTGTGGTACGTACTTAGGAGAGGCCATATTAGCCTAGAAGACCGTCATCAACACTCACTCAGCTCCGACTCGCTCCAGGTGACGGGTAAGATGGACGAAAACCAGTTTGTGGCCGTGACCAGCACCAACGCCGCCAAGATTTTCAACCTGTACCCCCGCAAGGGCCGCATCGCCGTGGGCTCGGACGCGGACCTGGTCCTCTGGGACCCGGACATCACAAAGATCATCTCTGCCAAGAGCCACAGCTCGGTACGATCTTTTAATCTGATTGTGGATTTTAGTTGAATTCTTTAAGAGATATCCGTCTGAGTGGATTGTTAGTTGGGATGACTTCTGGACAGGGTGTGTTACTACCCCGAGGGAGCGATGTCATTCATAAAAACTGCCAGCAAACGGAAACATATCGTCTGATTGTTAGCAGACCAGTCATCTGCTTATTTATTCCTGTGTACGTTCTTTTTCAGTGATGTGAATGGATAGCCTACTTATCTTTGTTTTACAGTATTCTTACTCTTACCTTTAGGTTTGGAGCTGGCCCGGTCCTTTTCTGTGTTTTTTTAATTTTATTTTGGTTTCTTCTTTTCATTCCATGGGAGAAATGTGCTCATTTCGAGTGTGCGTCTGTTTACATGTGAGTCATGGGATAGCTTAGCGAACCAGTGATCTCATGTTGAGTTATAGTTTGCCAGATTGCCGTGACCTCAGCTTTAGCTTCAGTAGCTTTTCAAGGAAAACAGCTAAAACTGGTCACGAGTGAAAAAAAAGAAGCAGAAGAAAGAAAAACACCCAGACTACTTTTAAAAACCAATCATCCTCATCTTTTGGCAGGAAAATTGACGACCCATCAGCTGATCTCGACTCCCTTTGATACAGTTAGCTTTTTTATTAGCTTTAGAGCATTTGGGACTCTTTGAAAAGGTTTTACAAGTAGTTTTCCCCACTTATTCTGGTTATTTTACATGATAGTGTCCATGCTTAAGTCCAACAATGTTCCACTGCTGTTTTTCAGATAATATACAAGCCAGAGTTCTCAAATCTGGTCTTACATCACACTGGTGATCCATCATGAGGATGTGAACCACTGTATCCCTTTGAAGCCACTTGTGTTCAGACTTTTTATGGTTCCACTGTCAGTGAGTTGATTCTGGTCTTAGGAGGGAGAAGCGGCTGTAATAAAACATCACAGAAGCAAAAAAAAAAAACATCAAACAGGAAGTCTACATCCTAAAGCAGAGACTACAGATCAGTTTTAGAAACAGGAGTTATGTGGGAAATACTGTTCTTACTTTGACATCACTACGTCTCCTCTTCTCCGCAGACTGTGGAGTACAACATCTTTGAGGGCTTGGAGGTCCGTGGAGGGCCCCTCGTGGTCATCAGCCAGGGGAAGATTGTCTTGGAGGAGGGGACCCTCCATGTCACCGAGGGCTCGGGACGTTTCATGGCTCGAAAACCTTTCCCTGATTACGTCTACAAGAGGATAAAAGCTCGCAGCAGGGTAGAGTTTTACTATGAGACAACGTGTTTACCTTACCTGATGAGACGTGTGGTGATGTAGTGTGTTAGAGCCTGACTGCATCCATCCATCCATCTGTTCATCCATCCATCCATCTGTTCATCCATCCATCCATCTGTTCATCCATCCATCCATCTGTTCATCCATCCATCTGTTCATCCATCCATCCATCCATCTGTTCATCCATCCATCCATCCATCTGTTCATCCATCCATCCATCTGTTCATCCATCCATCCATCCATCTGTCCATCCATCCATCCATCTGTTCATCCATCCATCCATCTGTTCATCCATCCATCTGTTCATCCATCCATCCATCTGTTCATCCATCCATCCATCTGTTCATCCATCCATCCATCCATCCATCCATCTATCCGTTCATCCATCCATCTGTTCATCATCCATCTGTTCATCCATCCATCCATCTGTTCATCCATCCATCTGTTCATCCATCCATTTGTTCATCCATCCATTTGTTCATCCATGCATCTGTTCATCCATCCGTCCATCTGTTCATCCATCCATTTGTTCATCCATCCGTCCATTTGTTCATCCATCCGTCCATTTGTTCATCCATCCATCCATCCATCCATCTGTTCATCCATCCGTCCATTTGTTCATCCATCCATCCATCCATCTGTTCATCCATCTATCCATCTGTTCATCCATCCATCCATTTGTTCATCCATCCATCCATCCATCCATCCATCCGTTCATCCATCCGTTCATCCATCCATCCATCTGTTCATCCATCCGTCCATTTGTTCATCCATCCATCCATCTGTTCATCTGTCCGTCCATCTGTTCATCCATCCATCCATCCATCCATCA
>JAUBOC010000037.1:20985904-21001091 GCA_032275365.1 Anablepsoides cearensis | reverse complement strand
ATTTATGTTTGTGGTTGTAATGTGACAACATATGGAAAAGTTCAAGGGGTATGAATACTTTTGCAACCCACTGTATTAGCTGGAAACTTATCATACAGCAGATAATCAACTGAAGGTTGATCAGTATAACTTTTCCATACAATTCATCTACTGGAAATACTATTTCTTTTTTTAATATTATTCTTATTTTTTAAAGCCCATGCTGCACAGTATGCTGTTGGGGTCAGATACAAGCAGCCAAAGTACAAAGAAAACCTTTGAGTGACCTTCAAGAAGCCTGAGGAACTGAGGAAAAGATGCACTAATGTCCGACACTTTAGAAGCATCAGATTTAAAAAATAGTGTTCTTTTTCAAAACTTGTGCACAGCACTGCAAGTTGGTTGGTCATAATGACGTGGCCGGTCCGTAACCCGCTCCACTTGGTTTCAGCTGTACATGTTTTACCACAGACGGGGCAGCGAGGTGACGGGGATGAAATGATGAAGCGGTGTCCGATGTGTGAAATGACCTTTTCCGTCCGGTCCACTCGTCGTTGCCCTCCCACCTTTTCCAGCTCCAATCTGCCACTTCTTTCTGTCTCATATTTTCTTGCTCCAGGAAAGAATTATTAATACACTCGTTAGGACAGTCAATCATCTCAAATGTCAGTCCTGATTCATTTTATCATTTGAGACTTTCTCTTGGCTAAACAAAGTAAGGATTTGATTTTTCCTAAATAGAAATCTAAGCTCTTGATTTTATTATTTTTTTGTTACGGACATTCATTAGGCTGCAAAAAATAAATATAATGAGCACCTTAATGGCATTCTTTTGCCATTCTTTTGGGACCGAGACTGCGCATCTTCCTCTACAGATAAGATTTGATTAAAAGCTATCAGCAAACAGTATAATTCTCCAATTTACATAAGTAATCCAGAGGCTCATCTGCTCATGTTGTTGCATTAGTGGATGTAATGGGGAGATGTTCTGTCCTTGAAGCAGCAGGACCAATAAAGATGCGAGTCGGCCGAAAAGAATGTAGGCTTGAATTGATAAATGGGGTTTTTATTTGATAAAACAGAAAACTATGGGGAACATTAGTCGACCTAATGTAGCCTGACTGTAGTCGAATTTACCCAAAGTAGTAGTTTATTGTTTGAGGCAGCAGGTTTATTATAAAAGCAGCACATGAACTGAATGTAGTGGAGTTTTATTGCCTACTGTGTGCAGACGTGGTAACTTAAACCCACATCTGTACGTGGTGAGGGTGCAGCAAAGCATGATGGGAAAAACCCAAT
This sequence comes from Anablepsoides cearensis, assembly GCA_032275365.1. NCBI lineage: Eukaryota > Metazoa > Chordata > Actinopteri > Cyprinodontiformes > Rivulidae > Anablepsoides > Anablepsoides cearensis. The sequence goes on along the minus strand of JAUBOC010000037.1, from coordinate 20,999,813 downwards.
TAATGAGTACTGAAGCCCGGATCTCACCCAGACTAGTAGAACTCAAGACTTTTGGATGGTCTTAGACTCGGACATTGCGGACTCAGGATTTTATTTTGAGACCAATCAAGACCACAACTGTGGAAATATCACTAAATATCCAGATTATTGTCCAGTTTATTGGTTAACATTGTTTCTTTTTCTGAATGTAAAATGTTCTGATTTAAATCAAAGCTTGACTCGTTGCTAATTAGGGATTTTTCTTACCACGGACCCTACCACTTTTCACTTGCATGTGGCACCACAAGTAAGTGACACGTGTTTTGTCTGAGAGCGGGAGAATATGTCAGTCAGTAATACAATTTGTTTAAATAAATCATAAAGAATACAACAATATCCAGGAGAAAGCGTGCAGGAACGTGTAAATTCTGCAGTGCTTCGCTTTCAGAGATGGAACTACGTCAAATGGTTATCGTCACTTATAGCGCCTCTACTTGACTTGGCTGAACTGTGTTCAGCACGGTTCGGTTGGTTTTCCATTACACTTTAGTAACAGCTCTAGTGGGTGGGTTCATCTTTAAGTTGGGTGGTCCACATTCTGCCACAAACCTTACCAGCTGGTGGCAGTTATGCTCCATTAAATCTTTTGCCAGCCACCATTAGAAGAAGAAGACCCCGAAAAGATATGCAACATGGTAGCATTTTTATTGCAAATGGCAGATCAGGTTGTTCCGAGAGTAGCTCTTTTATGACTTCACCCCCTAAAAGTACGGATTGTCCATAAGTTATAAGGATTTTATGTAATTTTGCAGGTATACGTACGTATAGGGCAATCTTACGGATTTTTTTCAAGTCTTGTGTTTTCAAAACCTCATTTTCAAATTTATCTAACATGTCAGAGCCTGTAGGGTGATTTAAAAAACAACAATGAACACCAAATAACGATCTTCCAACCAGTTCTGCCACTAGAAATAAGTTCCGGACTTTTTCCGCTCTCCTTTCCTCCTGCTTTGCAGCAGCGCTGTTGTGTCCGCAGCCGACACCCCCCGCCCCGCAGCTGTGAGATGTATGGATTTTTTGCAAAATCTATGGATTTATGAGGCTCTTTATACAGGTAAATGTCCAAAGGGGTTGACATGTATGAGGGACCGACAGTATTCTGATATTGCGTTTTCAGGCCACGTTTACACTTGGAACCACAACGGAGTAGCAAAAAAGGGGTCGGTTCCACAAATTCTTGCTAGTGGAACCACAGGGAGACAAGTCGAACCGTGCTGTAGAGGTGCTAGTAGAAAAGGGGCATTAGAAAAGAAACAGAAAGAATAAAGAATGGTAAGCTATGTGTAAGTGATGTTAGCAAAGCTAGCCTCTGTGCCAAAATTCTTTACCCGGCCTTTACGCAAAGAGATTTAGACAACATTAGCTATAAAGTTATCCACCTGTGTACAGGATACTGTATGTTTTAGGAAACTAGTTTCAGTTATTTTGTTCTGGTCTTGGTCTCAGTCCCTAAAAGTCTTGGTCCTGTCTCAGCGGCGTTGCCAGATTTAGAAAAAATACACCTATGTGCTCTTGAGGCCGGTTGAAAACACCCTGCAACAAATCTAAGTGAAATATTACCTTAAAGGAGACATATCAGGCTTTTAAATCCTTCTTTTTTCACATTCAAATCCTTCAGTTGGGGTCTATATAAAGTGGAATTTCAACACTTTACTCTGAATTCCTCCTTATTGCAACTCCACAAGCCCCCTAAGGACCAACAAATTGTAGTTGGTAAGTCCAGACAATATTAGGCAGTTCCATTGCAAATAATTTGATGTAATAATTCAGAAAATGTCATAGACAATAAAGAAACTGATGAAAAATATGACTCTATAACATATTGTGATATTTCATTTCCCAATATTGTATCAACTCTCTGAAGCAATGTTTTTTAAAATTTGAATCTTCTGGCCCTCAAAATTACAGTTGCAGAAACTCATGACTTCAGATATTACTTGTTTACTTATGCAAACCTTGCTAATATGGGCTTAATAACAATATAAACAACCCTAATAACTACAATACTACTTTTATTCATTTATGATTATTGTAAATAAAATTATTTGCAATAATTAGGATGAAAATATATTCCATTAGCAATTTATTTACATTTAAATTGATGTCTGGAAATCATCTGGGGACTCTCACTTGATATTTTGTGACCCACAAAGGGATCCCGACCCCAACTTTGGGAACCACTGTGCTAAAGCACTGATTAAAACATAAACTTTATGCCAGCAGTTCACTGTTGTGTTGTAATTTAGCCTCCAACCACTAGTTGGCAGCAGTCAGCCTGCCATTTGCTCCTCCACTCTGAAAGAGCTAGAGAGTGTAATGCTAGCTCAAACGTTAGCATTGTGGGCACTCATATAAAACATAGTTTTTTTTGAAGTAGCGTTTTTGGAGAAAAAATGGCAATATATCGCCTTGCTTACAGTATCGCAATATATTGCAATATATCACGATATATCGTATTGTAACCCCATGTCATATGTATCATATCAGCAAATTCTTGGCAATACACGGCCCAGGATGAACTAAAAAATAAACTAAAATTCAAATTTTCTGCACTCGAGACTCCAAAATGCATTAAACAGATAAAAAAGTGGATTTTGCCTAATATGTCCCCATTAAGTGACTAAAACCCAATAGCTCAGAAGGAGGCAGCAATCCTCACATTCCTGACCTGAACTGTCACATCAGGTATTTCTACAGAGATACTTCAAATATTTCTTCAGCCTGCCAGCTTTAAGTAACTTTCTCTAATTATTTCCTTTGGGTCACGACATCAGGAGAACGCAACCCGGCGCCTCTCTGCTGCTGCCGGAGAAGGTCGGCTCACGTGTGTCGCTGCTTCCACGAGCGCCGCGTAACCGAGTGTGTCGGGTTCTGGAGAGGAGAGCACTCTCCGGATGAATTACAGCACAAGAAGTCCATTTCCTAAAATGCTGCCTATTCTCCTCGGGGATGAGTCACTGCTTGAAGTTCATAATACAATACCTTTATGACACCGGTGATTATGTTGCATCAACCTTCAGCAGCAGCAGCTTTCATCCACCTGAAGGTTCAGTCTGTTTTTTATTTTTTTTGACTGCAGATGGATTCCAGCCTTCATATCAAACTAATGTTTTAGGTATATTTTAACCAATTTATCCCATTTTACGTCTGTTTTATTTGGATTGACACAACCTACCTGTTGAGGGGAGATTTTCCAAATATTATATCCATTTTTTTGAAAAAAAAATATGTTTCATTTTTTGATTATTTGATGACCCAAAAGGTTGCAACAATTGGCTAAAGTTTTACACCTTTTGTTTTACCCTCATCGTGCGTCTCGGTGCCGTTTAAAAACAAAAGCAATTACAGCATCCTGCATTAGATTGAAATTAATTACAATAAAGCATTGTTGCAAAACGCATATTGTGAGGCACACATTGAGGTGCTGGATGAAGGGAGGAAAAAGAGAAAGCTTACCTTCCTCAGAGAGCACGCGTCTCTCTGCACCCAGACAAGAATGCAGCTAATTTTCTCTGAGAGCGTTCTCGTTCGTTATTGCTCCTGCCACAGACAACACGGAGAGCACGGTGAAGTGCTTCCCTCCCTCCTGCAGTCCTCCTGCCTCCTCTGATGGGAAAAAAAAACAAAAAAAAAAACACACAGACTGGACCACAGACCTGATCTTGTCAGGCCCCGCCTCCCGCCGAGAGCCGCTCAGAGCGTTGTGATTAGTGGGCGTGTTGAGGAAGGGTGATTCGGTGATTCATCATATTAATCAACGTGATTTAAGCCATTTTTCTTGTCTTGTATCAACTTGACATTTTACACGGTGCCGCCAGGATTCAGTTTGAGCCAATAATTCAGGTGTGATGGGAGGTCAGGTGAGGCTTTCTTTAATGAGGTCTTCGACCCTTCAGGACAATAAGGTTGGAGTGGATCAAAGCGGATATCTTAATCGTTGTAAATTTTACGATATGTAAACTTTTGGAACCCAAAGTGACCTGGTTTGAACTTTAAACCTGACTCAGTCCTTCAACCCTTTTTCTGCTCTCAGCCCCGTTTGGGTGGAAGGAAATAAGTTGTCAGTTTGACTCAGTTGGGTTCCAGAAGTCTTGATGAAGGAAAAATCAACACGTATTTCCTGCTACCCTGTTATAGGTTATTTTGTTTTTAAACACCTGACCCAGTTTAACTAGAAACACCTGATTTATTTGTACACCTTGTATCAACAGAAGGAAACCTTAGAAAACATTATTGACATCAGGGTAAAGGTTATGAGACCATCTCCAATCAGTTTGATGCTCCACAGCTGCACAGGTTCTCCAGGAGTTTAACCTCCCTGGGTGAGTCCACAAGAGGAGAGAAATCCTTGATAGTTTGTGAATTTAAAAAGGAACGTTAAAAGACCTTGAAAGTCCTTGAAGGTTGACTGGATTTGATGTTAATCGAAGGAGAACTTCCACAGAGATCAGAGGTGAACTCCAAGGTCATCAGTGACAGATGAACATCAGCTGATGTTTGAGACACAGTGGACTTAATGGAAGATGACCGAGGAGGACAACAGACTATAAAACTACCTGAGGACAGGTGCAGGAGTCTCACAGAGAGTGTCACAGAAACCACTGGATTGCAGTGATTTATTTGACCTTCCTTGTGCTAACTTTAGCTTGTCTTATGCTAAGTTTAGCTTTTTTCTGCTATTTTCTACTTTTTTGTGCTTCTTTCTGCTAATTTGAGCTAATTATTTTTCTTATATTCAGCAATTCGCTGCAATTTTAGTTAATGCTCATCTGTTATTAGCTAAAGTTTGCGTTTTTAAGCTAAATCTGCTATTTTGTTGCTATAGCAGTGGCTGTGCTAAATAAAGAATTTCCAGCTACAATTTAGCCATTTTACTGCAGATTTGGGCAGTTTTATCTATTTTACAACAAATTGTCACTGTTTTGTAATTTTTTTTATAATAATTTACATTTTTTACACACTTTTCACCAACTGTGTGCTAATTCTAATTTGTGTCTGCTATCCCTTTAGCATTTTTATGCTATTTCATCTGTAAATCTGCTCCTTTCTACTGTTTTTTTGCTATGTAAAACATTTTTATGCTTCTTTCAGCTTTTCAAATTGAACTTGCATTAATTGTTTGGTATTAAACATTTTCAGCTCAAATTTAGCAGCTTTCAGCTAAAGACTTTAGCAATAGGCATTCACAGTGGCATTTTGGCAGGAAATGTATTTTATCTTGTTAAAGATTTGGTATTATGCATTCTTTACCTCAATCAAGTAACTATGTTACCTTCAGTTATGAAAATTCTGTTTATATCAAAAATAAACTTGACTTTGCATTTAAATCTCTTGAAATTGGCCCTACCATTTCTGACACTCCCACTTCCTCTCTTTAACATAGGTGTATGTGTGATTGGAAATCTTAGCAACATCAGGCTCAGCCTCCCTTGAAAAAGAGATCTGCGATCTCAACGGGACTTGCCTGGTTAAATAACAGTAAATAAAATAAAATAAAAATGTGTTTAGGCAGCTCCACAGGGGTTTCTAGGATTTCTCAGACATGCATGAAAGAGTCAAAGCAATACTCTGGTATGTTTTAGCTGAGGAAATGACTAACATGATATAAAGCTTAAAGTCAATTTTGCGTAACACCTCCCCTTTAATGTTATTATTTTTCAGCATCAAATCATTTCAGCTACCTTTGTGAGTTTTCCTCTCTTCAACATATGGATACAATCAAATGTGTGACTGGAAAGCTTAGCAGTAAATAGATTTTGACACTACTTTGTGTACATAATGTGCACTTTTTGTTTGACTCAATTTAGATTCATCTGATTGCTGCACAGATGCACAACACTGCGTTTAAGCAAGTCTTTCCAACCAACCGTGACCTGTAAAATCAGCACGTAACGTTTGTCGTGTTGTTAAATGGCTAAAAAGTAATTACAAATGTTGACACAAACGGTTAATGTTCATCTGGTAGAGATCATTAAACGCAGCGGTCGGCTGCGAGAAGGCAATCAGCAGCTGATACGACCGCTTCCAACATCATATTTCCATTGAAGATGACGGCTCTGAGGCTAAATTGTCTTGTTTTTATCGAAGGCTTGTTGCAGCTGTTTCGTCTCATCGTGTGTTGCAGATGGGGGATATTAGGATGCGGGGAGAGGAACAGAGAAATGTTTGCCCAACGTGATCCTGACTTTTTAAATTTTGATTTAAAGCTTTAATGCGGCGCAGTCACAGACTGAATTATTCAGCGGCAATCAATAGGTTAACCTTTTCTTCATAAAGGGAGAGGAGAAGTTTCGCTTTATCCGCTTATTTATTGGACAAATTCCAGAGCAGGTTTCGCAGAGAGGTGTCTGACTCCACAGCAAAAAAAAAAACGAATTAACTAATAATTTATGTTTCTCAAAGTAGAAAATCAGCCCATCACAGAAGAAAATCAGGTTCGGCTCAAACCCACGCAGTGCTGCACAAAGACGACAGATTGCTTTGAAAGATGTGAAGTTTCAAGGTCTGCGAATTAAAAGTGCAGTCCTGACTGAAAAATATATCCTCAAGCTGCTGGAAAATGGTAAACGAGCTGTTCCACCAATCAGCCTGTAAATCCTGAACATTAATCCCAATTATTAGACGCTTCAATGGAACGGATCCGATAAATTAGGGCTCAACTAAACAGTTATTTTGGCAGCAGGAGAGGAGAAACTAAAGGTTCCTCCTCAGGTTGCTGCAAAATATGATCAAACTTCAATTCATCAGGAAGCACAAACCGTGACGGAGGGACTCGTAATGTTGTTTATGAAACAGTGGAGTGCTTTGTAGATTCTGGGACCACCGGATGAGAGATCTGAGGGATGAAATGGTTCGTCCCGGGCTCGCTTTTCCTCTGCCGTGCAAAGACGAATCCCAGATATACTGAAGCAGACTCCTAACAGGGCCGGGATGTGCCGAGCGCATCAATAATATTTCAAGGATGATAAATGGGCTTTTTCTTCTTTCAGTTTATTGTTTCAGGCTGACTTATTTATGGCACCGGCGAGCTAACCATAGGTTAGGATACCGCCGAGGACCGAGGCGCTGTGTTCTTTCTGAACTTTTTTTTCTTTTTTTTTTTACAGAGTTCTGTCTCAAACGCGGCGACGATATATTTATCTTCAGTGACAGTTGTCTCATATGTCTGTTGCCTCTGGGTGTATTGATCTAACTTATGGATCTTTCTGCTGCATGGTTTTATATTGCAACTTTCAGTGGAGATTTGGGGCTGTTTCTCACACTGGCCTCAGCTTGGCCTCCTTGAACTCTTGTTTTGCCTTAAATGACAGCGTTTAGAAGCTCAAACTGGTGCAAATGGTTACAACAGGGGTCTGCAACCTGTGGCTCTGGGGCCACATGTGGCCCTTTGCTCCCTCTGCAGCGGCTTTTTGAAGCTTTGAGCAGAAACTTACATGAAATAAATTGTTTTTGTGTTTTAGTTTTATACTCACAACAAAAAAAAAGGCTAGCTTTAGCAGTTTTCCTGTCGATTTGTTTGGAAACATTTGAGCTGTCGTCTGAGGAGGAAGGAGACGGACGGAGATGCGTGAACTTTTATTTAAGATTTAAGTTTTTTTATTTCAAAGGTCCTTATGGCTCACCAGCAGTGTAGCAGTACATGTTCTACTGTTTCTGAATGGTTACAATTTATTCATTTTCCTGTTGGATGCGTGTCTATTTTGTATAAGTTATAGTTGAGACCTGAGTGTCCTATTCTGAGTCGAGTAATTACATTTTCTTCTTTTCTATTCAGTCTTGTTTTGCTTCCCACCCCCACATGTTTTTGTATTCTGTATAAATGTCTCCCAGTCTCCTGTAAATCCCAGTAATCCTGCCATGTTGTTTATGTATGTTTCTTAATGAATGGTTTCATTTCAGATTTGCTTAATGAGACTTTTTCTATAGATTTTCATTGATTACTTGTTTTGCCCTGGTATCTGCAATTTCATTTCCCTCTACAAAAATGTGCTGGAACCTAAGGGAGTTGTATTTTTGTGCCTTTAATTTATATTTGATACATTGTAATTTATATTTCATATCTGTACAAATTGAGGATTTACCAGTTGCAATGCTACTAATGGCTGAAATACTATCAGATGTAATAAAATTTCACCTAACATTTCATGACATCTGTGGACCTAAATTGGGAAAAATCTTTTCCAGGGATAAAAGAAATAAGAAATAAATACAACTTAAATATTCATATTATGTACACATCAAACGACACTACAGCTATTTACAAACAAATACAAACTGAATATAGTTCATTTGGATCCAATAATTACTTTAGATTGAACATAAAAAGTAATTTGCTTTAAACTATACACAGTATTTTTCTTGTTCACATGAATATGGTATTTTCTTTGTTCAAAAGTGTAAAAATAATAGTAAAGGCCCCCCTTCAATAGGGTTGACGTGACTCTCGTGCCACCAGCTGATAATCACAGTTGTAACACATTTTGTGGCTCCAGACACATTTCATTAGTGAGGCCAGGAGCAAAAAGGTTTCTTTTGATTGTAAAAGTTGCAGACACTCACATTACAAGAAGTCAAAATATAACAAGTAAAACACACTAAATGAATAGTTAATATCTTTCAAAGACGAGTCTGATCCAAGCTGAAATATTTCACAGCAGCTCATGAGAAACGGGGCGGAGCTAGACTTGTTTTGCAAGTAGTGGCATGGGGGTGACAAATAAAAAAAAAAAGAAAACTATCTTGGATTTGAAAATTTAAGAAGGCCACCACAGCTAAATTTAAATGGCTTTAATTCAGCCATTTTAAGACTAAAGGTGGAATGCCTCCTCTCTGACTCCAGTGGAGGAGTTTAATGCTACGTTCACAACGCCTCAAGTTGGACGCGCTACATTCAGTCTGGGACAGAGACTACACACGCATCTGAAGAGGGAGGAGCGTCTTGGTTTTTTTCTGGTCTGTCTTAAATGGCGGATGAAAAAAAGATGAAATAAAGATGAAATAAAGAAAAATGGCTTTGCTTTATTTACTAAGAGCAAGTGAATATTGCGCTCACCAAATAATTAACTCACCAGATAATTTAGAGGTCGGTGAGTTTCACCACTCCCGGAACTGCGAGCTGACAAACTATTTTTTTGTCCAGAGCCCAGTTTAACACCACTGACCCGCATCGGTGCTGATATCTCCTGCCAGAACACCCACTGTAGCCGGTCCATTTGGGCTAAAGACCTCCTGTCCATCTGTTTCAGTTTAGTGGGCAACATTCAGGAAACCGTCACGTGGAAAAATGAGTCTCTCTGGTTGACGCGGCGCATTGAGCAGCGATTTCTGAACTGCTGAACTCAGCTGCTTTGGACACAGCATGCACAGAAAACACTCTACCACACCTACCGCTTCCTTGCTCGGACGAGCTGGGGAGAGGGATGTCTGGATGACATGGACCCAGATTGTGTCAGAATAACGGAACTAAGAACCAGAACAACAGACTAGATAAAAAGGTAAGTGCTCTTTATTTACAGGTGCTGTTCGAAGATCCAAGGCTGTGGAGAGGAAGTGGAGAGAGAGAGGTGAGTCCCAGGCTTAATGAATGATAATGAGAATAATTCTAGGTTCAGATAGTTTTTGTATCTTACAGGTTAGTCCAGAGGAGCGACGTGGAACGCAGATGAGGATTCAAGGGGAGAGGCGTGGACCCAGAGGAGCTAACAGGTGAGTACAGAGGTGAGTTTCAGTTCCTTGTGTTTCCTTGCTTGGCAGGTGGGGCACAAAACATCAGATGAGCTTAAAGACTCAACAGTCACACTAGAGGGGCACTTGGTCAATATACCGTAGTAGTGATGATGCGTCAGCTTAGACCAAATGCAGAGTGAGCCTCAAGTAGGGAGTGGAGCTCATCAGGGAGATCAGATGCAGCTGCTGCCAATCAGCCAAGGATTTCTCTCCTGGACCTGTTGCCTCCGCGACTACGGATAAACGGAAGAAGATGGAGATTTTAAGACTAACTGAGCTGAAGTTTGTTGTGGTGTAGCCAAGAAAAACAGCTAGTCCCAATTTAAGCTAACCGCTAATGCTAATTTTACAACGGCATTAAATTGAAAGATCTGAAAATTTATATACTAGCAGCCAAGATTTACCTGAATGTAAATACAAAATCCAAGATGGCCAGCAAAGCTAATTTTAAATAGTTGGACCTGCTCCGTTATTACCCATTTTAAACCTTAAAAATAATTCTGCTGTAATTGTGCATCTGTGTTTCTTGTCTGCACTGTGATGCAATTATTAGTCTGCTGAGATTGTTTACACTGAAAACAGGCAAATTCTGATTCCTAATGTCAGATTCTGATAGTCTACTCTCTCTAAAACAAAACTTATCTCTTTTTATTCTTGCACAATTCTTTATATTATATTTTTTATCATTAGTAGTCGTATCATGGCTAGTCAGTGTTAATTTTGTTTTTTGTGTACTATCTATAGCTTGTAAGGAACCTCTGTACGGATGCTGCTGTGACACCTGAATTTCCCTTTGGCAGGACAATAAAGGCTATTTCTATTCTATTCTATTCTATTCTATTCTATTCTATTCTATTCTATTCTATTCTATTCTATTCTATTCTATTCTATTTGCTTTTTTTTAGATTTAAATTTTTCTAGTTTTTTGATTTAAGTGGTGCAAAGACAAAAACATTCTCCAAAATGAAAAAAACCCATAGCCAAGCATTCACTGACTGAAGACTGACGCAGTAAGAGTTTGTTCCTGTTTGACAGCACTGTTTGCTGCACGTTGTTCCCATATTCCACCTCTCTGCTCTCTGCCACCAAAGAGGGGGAAAAAAACTTCGAGGAAACAAAAACACACCTGATCTCGAGACGCATACCTCTGTCGAGCTGCTCTGAGTTAAGATCTTTGAAGCGTGAACAACGGCAGACCTACAGGTGGCCATTGTTTTGCGTTTTTGTTTTTTTCTTTTTTCTCACAGCTCCCAAACCGAACCAAGTCCTTTATTTTCCACGGGCCATAAAGTTCCATTAGACGTCGTGTTTAAAAAAAAAACTGCCACGAAATGACAGCTTGACGTGTTTTTTTTCTCTAGCTTGGAGAATAAATCACCTCTTAAGATGCAGTTCATACTCCTGCCGATGAGGTGTTTTCTTCCTTTTCTCGCTGTTTCCATACAGAAAAATAAACTTTACACATCTTAAATGCACCTGGCTGCTGTTTGTGGTGTTTTTTTGTTTCATTTCCAGCATTTTCTCTGCTTAACTAGTGCTACTTAAAAACAGAAAAAAAAACTGAGCTGCTCCCCTTTAAAGGTCAGGTTCTTCAGCTCGTTGGCAGACAAACGTCTCAGGAAGGCGTTATTGCTGCGCAGCGCAGTGCTCACAGCATCCTTTCATAACCGATGTTGTCTGAGGCCGACTTCAGACATTAAAATGATTACATTTAGGAACTTTCTCTCTCTCCTTCTCTTTCTTTTTGCTTTTGCTGCCAGTGGAAGACAAACACTTGCAGCCTTCGTTTGGCAGAAAGAAATATGTTTGGTTTTTTTATCAGCTTCACTCTGTTAAATCCTGAATTATTCATAGGGGAAGTAAAGGCTTGCCTACGTGAGATTAGGGCGTCTAATTGTTCCCCCTCCCCGGTTTCGTCTGGCTAAACGCCGCCATCCAGAAGGATTTCTGTAATGAGAAATGTGGCGTTCAGTAAACGCTGTCAGACTGCCCCTAAACTTCTGATGGACCTCCACGTTTGCACGTAGAGGAAGCGGAATTAGACAGTTTCCTTCTCGGAGCATCGTTTTCCTCACGGCCTAAATTTTAATAAACTCCACAGATGTCATTCTCCTTCAAGCCAAATGTTGAAGCATAAATTTGACTTTTTTAAAACAACTAAAGTGGTTTTGTTGCCTCCGGTGAGAGAGAAACTGGTGGATTACCAGATAAAAATGAGGCGCTACTCACTTAAAACGCTGTGATTTGTCACCTTAAAGTAATTGGGACTAAGTTTTGTAAAATCTAAATGCTCTTGGTGGGAAAAGACAAGTAATTTGGTTTAAACTCCTAAAAATGACTGAACTCAAGAAACTAATTCAACTATGGTATGCCAAGTGGAAAATAAATCCTAGTTTAAAATGTCCCAATAACATTTTATTATTTTACTCACTGTTCTTACATTTTGCTATTTTTAACTAAATGATAAATGTTAATGTTAAATAATATGCGTAAATGTTAAATACTAAATTCAAATGTGTAAATCTAAATGCAGAAATTTAATCTTAAATGTTGCAGATAAATGATAAAGCTTACATTTAAGAATTTCGGCATGGAACAAAAGAGACCTCTAACATTGCTAATGTTTGTAACGTTGCTAACATTGCTAATGCTGCTAACACTTCTGAAGATGGCATTTAGTATTTAAACTCAAAACATGTTAATTGAAAAGAACATGCATTAACTCCGTTAATAGCATTAGCAGTGTTTGGAGCATTAATAGCGTTAACAGTGTTAGCCACATTAACAGCATTATGAGTGTTAATGGCGTTAATGAGCGTTAACCTTGTTAACAGCATTAGCTGCAATAACGGCTTTACCCACATTAACAGCGTTAGCCACATTAGCACTATTAGCAGTGTTAATTAGCCTGAGCATTAGCTGAGTTAATGGCGTTAGCCGAATAAACATTGTTAGCAGCATTTGCAGCATTAGAACAGTGAGTTAAACAACAATAAAATATTAGTACAATTTTTTTTTACTTGGATATTACCTTCAAAGTGACCCAAATAATGAGCATTTGACATTTTTAAACATTTTATCTGCGACACAAATTCATCCCTTGAAGCCAATATAGGAATGTCCTTTAGTACAAAGAAAATGTTCCCAGTGTTTAGTGTATTTAGAAAGTTCTCCAGAAGTACAGGCTAGCTCCATGAAGAATAAAATGTCCTGAATTAAACTAAAAATAGTCCCCGTGACGTCACAGATCAGACCCTATACGACACCACAAGTGTTCAACAAACACTTGAAGCAGCAGTTTTATTTTTAGGCTTGGATCCATGAAAAGCCACATTTTATTTTGTGACTGCTGACAAACACAGCCCCCCCTCAGCCCCCCGACTCGGTCACTCGTCCTACATCCTGCCTGCGGTGGCGGCGGCTGTGGCCAGCAGCTGTGTTTACAGGGTCACAAAGGAAAGCGGTAAATCAGAGAAATAAAACCTTATTACCCTAATAACTCACACAGATTACATTCTGAAGCACATAAAAAAAGACCACCACACGTCTCCACACGGCCACGCAGCACCTTTACGCTGCTAATGGCTTTAACGAGCAGATTAGTCATTTTCTTGACTGAAAGACAGTTAAGGTCCACGTCTACAGAACAAAGCCTGGTGAAGCAGCTCAAGTTTCAAGAACATATTAATTTAATCACTGGTTTGTAACAAACTGATCTCTGTGCAGTTTCTATCTGATTAAAATCCTCTTCACCTTTTATGACAGGGTTAGGGAGACAGAGCTTCTGTGACGTGTTGGATAGATATTCTTTATTTCGAACAGATGGAATAAACAAAACAAGAATACATGCATACATATGAGCACATACACAAGAAATAGTGTTTTCAACATGAGCATCATCAGTCACTTTAGGTTCTTGTTCAAAAAGCAGTGATTTTACACTATTTTTAAATTCCCACACCTTACTATTTATCATTCTTCAAAATACTGAAGGAAATTTTGTAACTGATTACAGTTTTTATTGATTGTTTCAAAGCAGCCGTCAACTCAAAAAACACATTTTCAACACAGTTAACACAGAGGCCTACACAGTGACACAGTGGTCAAAATGACACATTTTTTTTTGCAAAAGACAACAACTGTG
>JAUBOC010000037.1:20953881-20985804 GCA_032275365.1 Anablepsoides cearensis | reverse complement strand
AGTTGTTTGAAGACAAAGTTTGCTTTTGTTCCATATTTTAAATGTTTTGACACAGTTGTTGTCTTTTGCAAAAAAAATGTGTCATTTTGACCACTGTGTCACTGTGTAAGCCTCTGTGTTAACTGTTTTGAAAATGTGGTTTTTGAGTTGACGGCTGCTTCGAAACAATCAATAAAAACTGTAACAATGCTTCAGGGGAGGGGGGCTCTGCTGTAGACTGGGCTCCAGGGAGGAGTTTTTATGTAAATAGGTGGAGCTTTGTACCAGCAAGCGTTATATACAATAACCTCATAATTTAGTTTGTTCTCATTGTATTTGAGACCATTTGCTTTGTTCGAACATTTGTCATCTTTTACATCAACTGATTTAAAGAGAGAGAAAATAATCAGTTTTCAAACTCTCTAAAATATGTATGTAAAATAAAAAATATGCATTTTTAGGACACCCTGTAGAATCTTGTCAGTCGGCAATCTATAATGGGGGGTTGGGGGGTGGTATGTATTTTTCAATCATATTGTTCAATTCTATACCACAATCTATTAACTATGTTACCTTCAGTTGTCATAAAAAAGCTGTATATCAAAAATAAATGTCTTGAAATTGGCCTCCTACCGTTTCAGACACTGCCACTTCAGCACATCTTCACAACAATGCTTCGGGGAAGGGGAGCTCAGCTGAAGACAGAGATCCAGGGAGGATATAGGAACAAATAGGCGAAGCTTTGTACCACCAAGTGTTTAGGCAGCTCCACATGGAGCTATCACAGGAGACTGAATAATTTCTCCAACATGCATGAATGAGTCAAAGCAACACTCTGGGTATGTTTTTGATGATAGGATATAAAACTCAAAAATGTCGACCCCCCCCCTTTAATATCTGTAAAATTCAGTTATAGATGTACAGTCAACCATGACGTCCTGTTTGCTTCGTTAAAATCCATCCTTTTGTTTGTGAAACGTTTTTCTAAAGCTACAGGCAAAAACACATTAACTAAACATAATTAAGCTTTTTGTTTTTTCTGAGACAAAAGCCAGATCAGTCAGTCAGAAATGTTCAGCCCCAACATAGCAGGCAGTCTCAGATGTTTTATCTTCCTCGTTTTTTTTTTCCACAGGCTGTTTTAGAGGTAAAATAGATGTGTGAACAGCTTCCTGTCATTAAAATGCAGCTTCTGTCAGGGTGGTTGAGTCAGAAAGCTGGCATGCTGTGTACAGCTGATGACAAGAACTCAAGGTTGGCTTTTTTATTTATTTATTTTTTTATATATCTCTGGTCTGCCTCTTTCACTTTTAGTTAGCTCATCTGGAGGAATAAAACATTGTAAATTACTGTGTTGATTTTGTCTTGGCAAAACCTCTGATAAAGATGGATTTGAATGAAACACAAAGTAATCATCAAGATTCATTATATTGTGGTTTTATAGCTGCCAAGGTTGTAAAATATTTGCCTCATTTGGTTTAAGTAGCAACCAAATCAAAGTTTGTAATCAGATGTTTTTAGCTGAAGAATACAAAGCATAAATAAAAGTCGGGGTTAGTTTTAATAAAATACAAGATAAAAGAACCAAACACTATGTTGTTCTTGTGATCTTGTCAGCCGTAAAGATTAAACAGACTTGTTTTTTGTTTTTCTCTGATGATATTAATGAACACAGACAATTTGGCCCCCCTTGTGCAATTTCCTAAATTTACATACATTCACAAATTAAAGTTTCCTCTTTGATATTTTTTTTTACAAACCAGGTTGTCCAATTAAAGTTCATTTGAAACAGAAAACCAGAAATTTTCCTCATACCTGCCAACATCTGCTGACATCATGAGGAACACCTGTTCATGTTAACCAGCAGCTGTGGAGTGAAGCAGTTCTAGGGGGGTCCAGAGGTATACTCCCCTGGAAAACTTTGTAAAAGATCTACTCCCAACTTTGCATTTTCCAGCCATTTAAAGCAGTGGTTCCTAAACATTTCAGCTTTTGACCCACAAAATACCAGCAGCAGAGACCTGTGCCCCCAGCTGTTTGTCGGTTGATAAATATTTTCACGTATTTTTGTCCATTTTAAGTACACTAATCTTATTATTTTGTAACAACAAAGGCAAAAAAATGTTGTTGGTTGTCATTTTTAAGTGTAGTTAAATCAGAAAATGATTTTCAGGAACCCACCTTGATGTTTCAGGACCCCGATCGAGCCCAACTTTGGGAACCACTGATTTAAAGAGCATTTTACTAAATTCTTGAGATTAATTAAAATCATCATTTAATAAAGGTTGAACACTGAAAACCAGAATTTAACCTGAACTTCATCCAAGATCATTTCCATTTATTTTTTTATCACAGAACATCGTCTGCACCATATAACCTCATGTAGGAACAAAGCAGCACAAGTTACCTTCATAAACCTGAGGAACCAGTGGTTATCCTACAGGCTAAATCAACTATACTCTGATAAAAAGTTATAAAACACTTGTTTTCATCCCCCATTTGTGGCGCCCCCTACACGGACGGCGCCGTTAGCATTAGCCTACACCGCCCGCGCCATGGGCCTGCCCTGCAGATAAGAAATAAAAGCCTCAGTGTAGAGCTTCACACGGATGTAATTGCTGCGAGGAAGAAAAACTGAATGGAAAAGAAAGCAGTTCCTTCATCTGCGTTCATTTATTTTCAATGCAAATAACAGCCGGCGGTGCTCTGCCTCCAGCGCTAACCTGCTCCGATCGACGCGAGGGAGCAGCAAATAAAAAGGTCAAGGACATCAGTTCCCCTCTGGTTTGCTGTTATATTTTTTTCATCATATTTACAGTTTCTCTGCATCGTCAGACTCAATGTGCTGGAGATGCTTCTTTTATTTTAGATATTAACCCCAATAAATGGAGAAAAACATTATTTTCAGCCTTGCTTTATTTTTTACTTCCCAATCACTAGATTTACACCTTTCCCAACTAAATTGTGCATGAATTAAAAAAAACATGGTTGGTTGATTATCTTCAGATAAAGCTGCTCCATTACGTACACTAGGAAATGTGTCACAAAAACAGATTTCGCTTCTGTTGGTCTAAATGTTTATTGTTGATGCAAATGGATGATTTACATGTTTATTCACTGCAGCACTGATCTGTTAGACTCCCCAGCAGATATTCTTCAGCTCGCTCTCTCTCTGCATGTCCTTGAGCTATGAAAGCAAAGTAAACAAGCCTTGGTTCACAAATTTTACTGTATATAAAAAAAAAGAGACTGACAGCAGCAGCCGGGTCCTTCAGATGCTGTCATGTCTCCAGAAATGACGTCAATCCTAATTTGATTCCTTGTGATGGGCACGGCTCTGGAGGGGACATCTACTGTATTGTGGAACTTGTTGAGTAGAGAAAAAAAAGTATACCCCAGGGGTCCGAAATCATCAACAAATGCGTTTAGAGATGGACAAATACGATTTGAGACGAGCCTTTTTGTTTCATTAACTCTCAAAGACTCTGGGGTTTACCAAACGTACGGCAGCTGCGTCACCGGGCTGTGTGAGAAGGAAATGAAGTGGAAAGATCTAAAGAGTTATCATCACAGATTAGACATGTTGAGGAATGTATCAAACTCTGAAAATATGTTTTTTCTTTAAAAAGGACTGGTTGTTTCTAATCCCACGCAGAAGCCTTGAACAGTGAAACAAATCTGTTTGCTCCACGCTGAATGGATTTAGCTGTTGAATTTGACATAAAATGGTGGATTATTCTCTCTGATTATTTTTCTATGAATACTATGAATTCATTGCCGCTGAAATGGGTGGCATCCAGAAACTACAGCGCAACACTTCGGTGCCGGTGGCAGGTGAGAAAATAAAATGTCCAGATCAAACTGTCCCACTCTTAAAACCTAAAGTCATTGAAGAACTGGTCCAGGTCTGCTCATCTTCATTTCTAAAGTGTACTCCAGCAGATTAAATCCTGGGGCTGGGGGCTGCCGACGAGGGGACTGAAACAAATCTAGGTGGGGTTTTTGTTAGCAGATGTGCACAACTAAAAATGCAATTTTGCAAGCTGTGCACACAAAAATGGGTTATTTTCTAATGTTGGTCATTCATAACTCATGTGGTCACAAACTTTTTGATAAATCCTATAGTTAGACTTAGGTTTCCTGACTTATTCCTTAGTTATTATAGTTAACTAGTTCTGCTGCTATAGAATTAGACTGCTGGAGGACAAACTGAGCACATTTCCTCACCTCTATCCTCTACATGTTTGTTATAATTACTTCTATCAATAACATGTGTTTTCTTTGTCTCTCTTCCAGAAGAAGGTGCACATGGACCAGTTCTGTGTTTGTCTGTGTCTCTGTCCTGTCCCTCAAACCAGCCGGTCGAGGCAGATGGCCGCCTGTCCTGAGCCTGGTTCTGCTGGAGGTTTCTTCCTGATTAGCGGGGAGTTTTTCCTCTCTGCTGCTGCAGGTGTGCTGCTCAGGATGGGAGACTGAGATGAAGCAAAGATTTGGCGCAGTCTGCTGGCTTCTTCAGATTGACAGTGCCCTGAGACAACAGTTGTTTTGACTTGGCATTATATAAATATAAATAAACTGAATTGAATTGAGCAAAATCCACTTTTTTGAGCTATGTCATCAAAAACATACCCAGAGTGTTGCTTTGACTCTTTTATGCACATTTGAGAAATCCCTGCATCTCCTGTGGTAGCCACAAACACGGAGCTGGTACAAAGCTCCGCCTATTTCCACAAAGCTCCTCCCTGGAGCATAGTCAACAGAGCACCCCTCCTCCGAAACATTGTTTGAAAATGTGCTGAAGTGGTAGTGTCAGAAACGGTAGGAGGTTCTTAAAGAGACAGAGACCAATTTCAAGATGTTTAGCTTTGAATTAAATTAATATATACAGCAATTTTATAAGAACTGAAAGTAACATATTGATTGTGGTATTGAAATTTACTATGTGTAAAATACAGAGCATCCCCTTTAAATGAAAAATTTGCCTAATTTCTTACATTTTTTGAGTCTTCACATATCACAATGTAATGAGATTTGACCTTAAGACATGAAAACACAGCATGTTGTGCTGTCAAGATCTCTTGAATCACTACCAGATGTGACCCAATCCCTGCTGCATAGAGGCTAGGAGTAAAGTTAATGTGTTTTTCACACCCATAGCAGGACTGGTCTTTCCACATGGTGCTGCTATATGAGGGTCACCTGTGTAACTGTTGGCTTCACCTTTTCAAATGCAGCCGTCTCCATTCTGGTGTTAACGGCCGGAGACGACAAACCCATAGTCTGTCTGATTCCAGTCGTCAGGACCAGGTGCAGGATGTGTTGTAAAGAGTTCAGTACCTGCGTGTGGACTGCACTGCAGGAATTACGGGGTTCAGTAATGCTTGCTTGGAGCCCTTTATGACACTCCGTTCCTGGTGCCAGGTGTCTTAGGTGATCAGAACCTTCATGTTTCTTGGTGCTCTTGCAAACTCATTAGTTTCAAAATTGGGTCACTGAATTCTGCGGACCTCACAACAATAGATCATGTCATGGTTACGAGTGCTAGCAGAGCCTAACTCTGCCAAGTCACAGGTCAACAGGTAAAACGCGGTTTCTATGAAGACGCCATTGGGATTGTGCAAATTCAGCAAGCTCAAAAAGCAGATTGAAAGCTTTGACATTTATGAAGAATATAATGCTAAAGGAAAGTTTAACACAAATCAGTAGAGAAAATACATTGGGTCTGTACAACAATGTAAATTTACCAGTTGAATTGTTTTCAAATCCAATGGCGTTAGCATAGCAACCTTAGCATTTATCCCCCCAAAAAATGTGTGAGCTTGGTTAGCCCACTGTAACAATTTTTTACTATATCCGCCCATTTTTAATGCACAATTTGAGCGAACTTTTAAAATGTTAAAAAAAAAAAGAAAAATGAAATGCATATCAGATGTGTTTCCATCTAGTAGCTTGGAGTGAATCAACCAGGATACTCAAAATGTAAGTACGTCAGATGTTGACGTTATGCATGGCTGTCGTAAACAGGAAGTAAAGTTGCAGGGATAAACATCTCAGGACAATGAAGAGACGTTATCAAGAAAGTTGTAATTATTCTGTCATATTAGTAGTATTGATGAGGTTGTATGCTGTCTGGAGACGTAGAAAAAGAAATGCAATTCTCTTCACGTTATGGGAATATCCAGGACAATGTCGACAACAGGAGGAGGAGCTGCAGCTGCTACAGTTGTTGGACAGCAGGAACAGCTGATCGAGGTTAATGTTTGCTACGTCAGAACATATTTGGCAAATGTATTTCCAAATTCCCTTTTAACTCTTTTTTGAAAAATCTAAAAACCACCTCAAGCGAGCATAAAAACCTTTCTGTGAAATTAAAGTTTTTGCAAATTTTGCCGTTTCCATCCACCTTTTTGAATGCGATACTTCAGAATGCGCATAAAAAAAGGCTACATTAGAATCCCTTATAAACTTCACTGAGTGCTGGTCATGTTTGTAGCTACGAGGCGACTTCTCTATCTGGTGTCATTGTTTTAGCTCATTGTTAGACGCTCTAGCAACTACCTGATAACACTATCAGTCCCCTTTATGTCCTCTGGTGCCTTTTAGAGACAAGCTCCTTACAAAGTGAATCATTTACATACTCCCGATGGTCCGATTGTGCACCAAAATTGGGTTTTCGTCCTCTGGTTGCTAAACGTATTTCTGTCAGACAGTTAAGAACGAGATGATAAAAGAGACAAAGACAGTCTGAGTGTGCTGTGAGAGGAAATGAGCTGTAGGGAATGATCTAACACCGGTGTACAGGCTTGCTGAGGTGAGTAGGGTGCCCTGCCAGCTCTTTCGCAGCAGAAGGGAACAGTGTCCTCAAAGTTTCCCTTTTATTATCACCGGGGCGGCAGCAGGAGCAGAGTTTTGTTCTAAGAAAATAAGAAGCGGGAGCCGTTCGATCATTTCCGTGGCACCAGACGTACCCTGGCATGAACGTCCAGATCTGGTTGTTTTAAAACATTATTCAAGCCTGTACATTTTCTGTTTGCTTTATTGTGTATATTTTTAATGGGTTTCTTACAGTCAGAGTTCTGTTTAGAAGAAAAAACTATAAGTTCTGTGTGAAGTGTTTTCCCTGTTTGCACACTAACGTGTACATCCCTTCATAAATCCCAGCCTGTGCACGGGCTGAGTCTGACTCACTCTGGAAATGTTGCTGATATGCCATTTGGAGTTTATAGGTTTTAGTTCCTACAGTAATGGCTTCAGTGATGCTCCTGATTTAAAGCTTTATTTCCATTTCTTCTTTATTGTTTTCTCTCTTGACTCGCCAAATTTTATCCAAGGTTCTCACAATAAACAAAGAGGGGCAGTGTTGTTTATGACAGCAAGCAGTTCATATTTCTGTGCAGTTAGTTCTCATTCAGCAACATGAAGGGGCCAGTGGTGCCCCAGGAATTGTGTTTATTTTATTAATTTTTTATTTAATGTGGAGGCACTGAATATCCAGGGGTGGCACCTAAAAAACAAAAGCTAGAACAGAATTTCCGGAGGTGGGTAGTGGTGGTAGTGTAGATCTAAGTATCGAAAATATCGATACAAAGATGAGCATTGGTATTGGATACTAGCATGATGACATGGATACTTTTGTTTACACTTATTTGCACTGATGCCTATATTTTTTCTCATATAAAGTGAAAATAAAGCCAGTAGTGCAGAGTCACAGTTGTTTGGAGTTATTAGCTGAAACCCCTCCTTTTCGTCGTCTCAAGGTGCAATGGAAGTAGGGGTGGGAATCTTTTACTACCTCACGATTCGATTCAAGTCTGATTTTTGGGGCCACAATTCGATTCAAAATGGATTTTTCATTCAAACTGATAATGTGAGCCCATTTGTTGTGTTCCCAATTTTTTAAGAATCTTCATTTTGCAAACCTTGCATTCGGTGTAGCTTATGTCAAACTCAGACTCATTCAGTGAAAAAAAAATCGCATTGCATTTGCATTCAATGAAGATTGGGCCAGTTAAATATCTCTTTCCTGCAGTTTTGCAGTTTCTTCTTTGTTTTGGTGTTTTCTGCAAATGCATACGTTCCAGATTTTGAGACATTTTAAATTGATTCTGAGAATCACGTGAGAATCAAGATTCTGATGTGATGTCGATCTTTTGGAACACCCCTAAAAAGAAGATATTTTTTTGACATTTTTATATTTTTTGTTACATAGGTTTTTTTTTAAACTGACTTTAAAATGACTTTTTTCTTAAAAGTTGTGTCATAGCAATTAAAAGGGGAGATATTTTATTATACTATTTAGGGCTGCCACGATTAGTCGATTAGTCGACTAATCGATTAAAATAGTCAACGACTAGTTTGATAGTCGATTAATCTTTTTTTTTCCTTCACTTTATTTTTCTCTCCAAACTGCTTTGACACCTACTGCTGCACCTGCCTTTCTGTCTTTAACACACATGCACAGTAGTGGTAACAGGGGCAGACCGTGGACGTCACAAGACGTTATACAGACAGACTCTGGTATCATGGCTACCTGACAACAGAGCTCAAAAGTGTGGGATCATTTTAAGAAAATGAAAGAAAAACCCGTGCAATGCAAAATCTGAAAGGCAGAACTTGCCTTCCACTGCAATTATTTTTAGTTAGCATAGAACTAAAATCTGACAATGGTTATATAATAGCAGCTGCATTTTGGTTCGATAAGCTGTATGTTTTATATTTAATTAACGTATGAACCAATTAGTCGACTAATCAAAACAAAATAGTTGGTGACTAATCGATTATTAAAATAATCGTTTATGGCAGCCCTAATACTATTACATTGTTTTATATTGCTGTAGTTAGTTAATAGAAAACTATTTTATTTGCCTAAAATCTTAATCCTGTTTAATCACATTTGACAAACTAATGCAAAATCACAAAATCATTCAGTGAACATGATATTTAAAGGACAAAGCATCAGTGACCCTAACCCTGTATTTACTTGGTATCAGATTGATATCAAAATTCCCATTATTGCTCATATGTTTATGTTTAGTGGTGACCATTGCCCCCCTTGGACCCCCTTTAGTTGCTCCCCTGCTAAAGTTGATAAATTATGCCTTTTAAAGAATTGTTTTGTTAAATTTGCTGTTTCAGTCCCGTTTAATTCCTCCCATATACGAGTGAACACGAGATACCAGGGCGCCCAAGTACGAGCGTGTATTTGTGCGCATGCGCCGTGAAAGCAAAACACGGAAGTTCTTTTTATTTTTTTCACTGAAATGAAAACACAGCAGATGTGGCTCAGCGGAGGAGCAGCTTAAGCTATATGTAAGTTTTAATGGCCTGTAATTTACTTCACATAAACGTAAGATACTAAAAGGTTTATAGATTAAAACAGTTGCGTTTCTCTGTTCACAACATTATCGTAGCAAAACTTCCTGGAGGCTAATGCTAAAGCTATAGAGCTCACAGCCAAAACAAGCTCAACTCGTTATTTAGTTCAAAAAACCTGTGTTAGTGTTTGTTTGTTGGCAGTGTGTGGCTCTGTAAATACTGCTCTCTAGTCAATTATTTAAGCTGCCTTTTACAAGTATGCACAAAATCTAGACAGGTTTCTGAGTTAAAATCTGTCAAATATCAGATTTTCTTCAGAAATGAATAAAAGTAAAAGTTGTTCTGCTCTTGTTGCGTTTATCAAACTATTGTACAGCATTTCATCGATGTTCAAAGCAAAGTGCTTTGCAGGATTAACACATATCCTTTTCAACATAACAATAAAATCCATGGAAGTGTCTTTCTGCTTAGAGCTACAGTGGAGGAAGGAAACTGAGTAAATAAATAGGAAAAATACTTTAAAACCACATAAATGACTTAATACATTCATATAGAACAAAAAACTAAAACAATAAATAAGAAGTTCTGTTCTGGTTCTTATGAGGTTTTCTGTATGTTTCCTTATGCAGCTTCACCAAAACTAAGCAGAGGAAGGAAAAGTAAAAGTAAAAAAAAAAAAAAAAAACAGGAACAGTTCGTTTTTCATATCTATCTTTGCAGCTCTTGGGTTGAGGGGCTGAATGTGGGGGGATTTTTCTGACAGATCCCAAATCCCTGACATTAACAGAATCATAGGCTTTAAACAAATCACTTGTGCAGTGTATGTGTGTGTATGTGTGTGTGTGAGAGAGTGAGAGAGTGAGAGAGAGAGAGAGTCAGATCAGTGTTTGTGTGTCTGTAGTCTTTTTTTTCTGAAGCAGATATTTTTTGGTTTCTTTTTACAGATGTGACTGATCTGAATGAGTAAAGGCATCAATAGACGCTATTTAAGAGCAGCCCTCTGGGGTTAAACAACTAAATCAAAATTAGCCAAAACACCTTTACTAAAGAAAGTAATTAAAAGTGTTTATTTAAACTGAAATGATTAGTTTTTGGAATGGATTTAAAAAAAAAAATTCTGCTCCATTCAAATAAATAAAAAGTAACCTGAATATTTCTGCCTCATTTTACTTTTTATTTTTTAATTTTATTTAATTTTATTTATGTCAGAGTACAAAATACATGGCATGATACATTAAATTACTGAAAACAAACAAAGAACACACAGAACATATTGTGTATTAATAAATAAGTATTATTAACCATGTTTGTGTGTGGAGCTATTAAAAAAACAACAATTAAGTAATAACAATAATAAGTTATCTATGAGAGGCAGGGAAATATAAACATACAATGGATCAATTATTAGTTTATACATTTTTTTTGACTAAGCAGAGTTTGTTATATTGCATACAGGAACTAAATGTAAGTAAGTAACTTTATTTTTACATCACCTTTCACAGTCAAGTAGCCACAAAGTGCTTCACAATAAAACTTTACAATAAAACACAACAGAGCATATAAAAATACATTTACAAATGATAAAAACATTAATAAGACAATATAAAAACTCATACAAACGTGTTAAAAGCAGCTTAAAAAGCTAAGTTTAAAGCTGCTACTTATAAATCTTCATTGAATTTTCAGCTCTTAGAGATTGCGGATATTTGTTCCAAAATATAGGAGTTACAACCTGAAATATTCTGTCCCCACTTTAGTCAGGAACAGAACAAGTAGCTGATTAGAAGCACTGGATGTAAATATGTGAGAGGGTTCATATGTGAAGTAGATCTTCACTCTGTGAGTGATTGTGAGAATTTTAAACTGGATCCTGAACTCCACAGGAAGTGAATGTAACAGGAGTGATAGGAGAGCATCTGTCTGACCTGGTGAGCAGTTTAGCTGCAGCGTTTTGAACAGCCTGCAAACAGTTTTGAGCTGTAACTGAAGAAATAAGAGCGTTACAGTCGTCAACCCGAGAGGAAGTGAAAACATGAAGCATCTCTATAGCTCTTTAACTGACAGATCTCAACTTGATGTTTCTTAAATAAAAAACAGGATTATGTCAGCTGTTTTACATGTGAATCAAACAATGAAGACTGGTCAAACAGAACACCTAGATTTCTAACATTGGCACGGACATCTGAGGAGAGAGATTGCCTCATTGAAGGCACCAACCTGTCAGGAACAATTATCCCCTCTGTCCTGTCAGCATTTAACTGTAAGAAGTCATCCAGACAAATGAAGAGCTCATGTAGAGAATGAATCTCATTAACCTTGAATATCATCAGCAAATAAATGATAAGAGATGTTAAAACTCTCAATGATTTAACCCAAGGGGAGCGTGTATAAGGAGAACAACAAAGACCCAAACACTGATCCTTGTGGAACACCACAGATTACAGGAGCAGAAAATTGCAGAAAAAGAAGAGAGAGAGATTTATTGTTCTACTGTTTACATGATTAAACAGAAATGACACAATGGAAATGAAAACAATGAAGGAAAAGTTTTATTTTGGCCCTGTCGGCTGTGTTCTGTTGATTTTTAATATTTTGACAACATCTCATGTTAGAAATAAACTTTAAATAATTCCTGATTTAAATAATATATTTTAATCTCATGTTTGGATGGATGAGAGTCGGGCTGTAAATTTAAAAGCATATTCAACAGTTTATTCTTTTCTTTGTACTTTAAAATATGGTGTGTTTAGTTCAATACAAGACTGGTGAAAGGTTGGTTTGATGAACATGAATGTGAAGTTGAACATCATGGCCTGCTTAGTCACCACCTCTTTATTGAGACACTTTGGGATGTTTTGGAGGAGCGAGTCAGGAAACGTTTTCCTCCACCAGCATCATGACCTGAACACCATCCTGCAAGAAGAATGGCTTCAAATCCCTCTGACCTGTTCAGGACTTATGTCATTCCCAAGATGAGTTGACGCTGTAATAAAGTAGGCCCTACACCATACTAATGAATTATTGTGGTCTAAAACCAGGTGTTTCAGTTTTACCTCCTGCTCTGTGTAACCTTTTTTAATAATATCCACCCAGATCAGTCATTTTAATCACAACAATAATCACACAGTAGTTTATAAAAAATATATTCACTCAAGAAAGAAACTACAAAATGTGTGGTGCTTTTAGAAATCAGTGAGTAAACAAACCCCAGTCAATTTCTTCAGTATTAAACAGAACCACTGAGCTTTGGACACGTTAACAAAACTTTATCCTTTTATTTTCCAGAACAGCTGAAGTCTGCAGGAAGCAACATGTCGGCTGCTGGAGTCTCCAACAACAAGGTGAAATATTCCCGTCTGGCTGCTGACGATGACGGTTACATCGACCTGCAGGTGAGACGCTTTTCTCACACAACAATCGGGACGTAATTCGGTTCAACTTGAGACTCTGATAAATTTCTTGTTCATCAGTAAAACTTAATAAACTGATTCAGAAAAGTGATCAAAGCTGCGCCTGATTCCAGTTCATGAAGAGTCCACCTAAGGTCCCCTACAAGGCCATCGGGGTGGCGGTGTTCCTGTTCCTGATTGGCTCCCTGCTGATCACCTTCGGGGCTCTTTTCCTGTCGGGGATCATCCAGATCCAGGTGAGTTTGGACTTGTGAACGTGACGAACCCACTGATGGGTCTGGAGCAGAGAGAGTTTGGAGCTTTTAGACTGAAACATGGAGAAAATGTGTTTGTGATGAGCTTGTTTCTCCGTTCTAACCGAACCCTAAAAGCTTCGTTTACTTTTGTTTGTTGTTTACGTGACCCGTCCAGAAACCTTCTGAAGGATAAAACCTCTCTAAAGCATCTTTCAGGCGTTTTTGCAACAAATGTTTGCTTTTATCTTAAAGGCCTGAAAGGCTGTGAGAATCACAACACTTTCTAAAGATCTTTACAGAGCGGCAGCAGCTGCCGTTGCTTTTCTAAACATAATGAAATCAACATTTAAGGATCTGTGAAACGAATCAGAATCACTTTTTTAAAACTCTTTATGCAGTTTATTTATTTAGACTGAGACACCTTTGCAAAAGGTTTGAATTTAAAGGTTAAATAATCCACATTAGCTCTGCTTTAACCAATAAATCCAGTCTGGTTGAGTTAATCAGTAAACGTCCTGCAGCTAAGCATTGATTAGTTATTGATCCTCGACCTGTGATTGGGTTAAATCCGATCTGAACGCAGGGAAAAGATCTTGAGATGAGCAGCAGCTGCTTTCTGCAGCGTGAGCATCTGTGCTGCTATAAAGACGTTTCAGTTTGCTCTAATAGACTTTTATTCCACAGGAGACACACTTTTTTTTTCTTATCATAGCAGGAAAAGCACAGGTGAGGCAGAATTTGTTAACGCTGCCTCAGTCTTATTACCTGAGCCAGTGAGCTGTAACCTGTGTGTGTGTGTGTGTGTGTGTGTGTGTGTGTGGCTGCTTTAAAGAGTTTCATTTAGGTTGACTTTTTGTTGTATTCAAGTGAGTTTAACCTGTGTTGTTTTGATCTGATTGTTCAAACTTTTATTAAAACAATAGTTGTAAATATTACAGCTGATTAGAGCAAAACTGCAGGTTTTATTTAGTTCTTGTTCTGAAAATTTATTTATATTCCCTTTTATTTTACATTTCGTCTCATTACGACTTTAAACTTCAGACTATTTCACTGGGTATTAATGAGAAGGACCAGAAAACAAAGCGTCACATACTGTACTGGGTTAGGGTTATTATGGGGTTATTAACAGTCACATTCTTTTTTCAAGGAATGTTTTCACAGGTTGCCTTCAGGCCCAGGCCTCCCTTGAAAAACGGTTAAATAACAGTAAAATAAAAATAAAAAACCCATTAATACAAAGTAAACACATTTAATAAAAGCACATTGAAATAAATAAAACAAAAGCTACACCGACTTTAAAATGAGACAAAAGTCTAAAAGACAGAGAAACAGGAGCTGAGGCGTGTTTGTGACATGATCTCCTGTTCTTTCACATTTTCACACAATTATCTGTCATTTCTACTGCTTACATTAAAAAAAAACTAAATGTTTGGATTGTTAAAAAAATGAAACACTTTTCAGATAAATTGTGCCTCCTATTATAACATTATAACCTTTATGGCTTTTAGAAATATGTTTTTTGGGAGGTTACTTTATAATAAATGTCAAAGTTTAGTTAAAATAAAAAACACAGGTAAGTGTTTTCCTTCTTGTCTTTGTGTTTAACTAAACTTTAAGCTAAACTGATGCAGCAGCATGCACAGTAGATCTGCGCATGGATCCTGCTACTTCCTGTCTGTGTTGACCAATAGGAGAGGAGCTGAACTATGAAGCTCCGCCCACCTTATATACATAAGAAGGCAGGATCACATAAGGTAAAGTAAAAACAGGAGACAGAGATGTAAAAGCAACACATGGAAATAAAAAGAGTTGTGGGAAAAGTTACAAACAATAATTATTATTAATCATTTAAAAGACACAGATGCATGTACAAGTAAAAGCAAAAACATAACATATTTAAAAAACAGTAAAATGTAAATTATGTGGTAAAATATATAATTTATTGGAACTAAGCTGGAAAAATAAATATGAAGGTCAGTTAAATTATAAAACAACAGGTAAAGTTCTCCTTTTTTAATTTTATTGGTGCATTTAAATATTTCTGATTTTCTTTCTAATTATGTCAGTTTCAGTCCTCCATACTTTTAATCTATACTTTTACCTTTAACACTTAAGTACATTTAATATCATAAAATGACTTTTGACAGTTAAGTACAGTAAATGTCAGATACTTTAATTGATTAGGATATTTAATCAACATTAGCCTACCACAGTTCATGGCAGTGTAAATATGCTAAAACTAGAAGTTTAGCTAAATTCTATCCTTTGTCCTCGACAAGTAAGCACAAAAACCAGAATGTCTCATTCAGGACAGAACAAAACATAATTCTGTTTAAAAAAAATAAAAATAACTAACAAATTGATAAAAACAGGATAAAAGAAGAAACTATGAATAAATACACAAAGTTTCTTTTGCAATTAGACTTTTACTCAAGTATTATTCTTAGAGAAGATTTAAAGTAATTTTATAATAAGATACTTGTACTTTTACTCCAGCATCCCTTTGAGGTACTTTTTGCTTTACAACAAAGGCTGTGATGAAGAGGAGCTTTAGCTGCAAGTCGTTTGGCTTCTCTCTTTACCAAATTAGAGTTTATTCTGGTTCTGAGTGTTACTTTTCTGTTTTAAACCCTTACAAAGACAAGTAAAAGTAAAAGCATCAGCTTAGACTGAAAAAGCCTGATCCTCTGAGGTTTAAAGCCTTGGTGCTGCAGTGAAGCTGCAGTGAAGCTGAGGGTTTCTGCAGCCACTCGGAGCATTTTGCTGCCATCTGCTGGTGAAACGAGGCACAGCTGCGCTGCAGACAGAGGCAGCCTCCTCCTCCTGGTGCTGAGCTGCCCTCTGCAGGAAACCACGGCTGTGTTTTCACCAGGATGAAGGAGGAGTGAAGTCATCCTCAGTGTTGTACAGATGTGCTGTTTTTATCCAGATGTTTGTGTGACTCTGCTCCCAGCATCCTGACCGCACCATCCCCGTCATCATCATCGGCCTGCTGGTCTTCCTCCCGGGCTTCTACCACCTGAGGATCGCCTACTATGCCGCCAAGGGCTACCGAGGCTACTCCTACGACGACATTCCCGACTTTGGCGACTGAGCTGCTGATGTTTAATTTGATGAAGCTGCTGCTCACTTCCTGAATGTATGTAGCAAAAACACAGAGGCTGGTGTTCGTCCTGAAGGGCTTCATGCAGGAGTTTTCACAATATATTGTGGGTTTATATATATAAATATATATTTGTTGTCTTTTTGTTTGCTCCCGTTTCATCCACGCTTTATTGCTCTGAACACAAAAAAGCTCCGGCTGACCCGAGAGTGGATCCGGCTTTATTAGCGGTGAATCAGCTGCAGCAAGTTGGAGCCGCCGCCAGCTTTCCTGCTGTTACACAACTCCAAACACAAACAACAACACTGCTCCGACAATCCCCCACTGATGCTTTTAAATTACTGCTCCAGATGAGAATAAATCCCTGAGATATCTGCAGGTACTTTAAATATCATCACTTTGTGGCTTCTGTCATGGAAAACTGGGAGATTTGTGTTTTCAGTTTTTCTCCTGAAGTGTTTCTGCATCACTTTTATATTTGCTTTTTGTTTTTAAATGACATGTATTACATCCTGTAGATAATTAGTTTTGTTTTTTGCTTAGAATATTTAAAAAAGGTCATTTTTCTTTTGATAAAAGCTTGAAAAATATAAAAATAAAACTGGAAAGTTTGATGTGTTTGTTTTATTTAAAGTGAATTGCATCATATTATACAGTTATTTTGTTTTAATGAAGATATAAAACATAAAACTTTAGTATTTTCCATATTTAGATAAGTATAAAGAAAAATATGAGTTTTCTAACTGATTTAACAAAAGGAAATAGTTTGTCAAGATAAAAATATAAAATAACAAACATGAAAAATATTAAATATTTAAGAACATGTTAAATAAAATATATTTGAATAGATAAGTTTCCAAAGTGTAATTAAGAGAGCATAAATGAAATTTACACAATAATATGAAAGCTTCAAATATAAAATAAGATGCTTTATTTAATATTTGTTGCATATTTTTAATGAAACACGTTCACAGCAAAACCTTAAACATTTAGTTTTTAGTTTCTTCTAAAAGTTCACTTAACTTTGTTTTATATATAAACAAAATGATTATTATCTGAAGCTTTATTAAAAATAATAAAAAAAAATTCTCTTTAGAAATAGTTTTTTAGCCATGAACTTACTTCTTATTGTTACTAATAACAATAATTCATATTAACAGTATTTTATTTAAAAAAATTGCATTTAAATGTTGAAGATGACCTGAAAAAGTCTGAAATCCGTGGAAAGTAAAGTTTAAAAAAGGTTAGGAAATGTTAAATTATGTTATACTTTAATTAAAAAGAATCTATTATAATAAAAGCTAAGATGTTTCTGTATTATTAAAAGAAACACCTGGATGACTAAACATCCAGGTTATGTTAAAGAAAACACAAATGAAAAATAAATAAACAAAACACTGAAAATAAAAAAAAATAAAGCAATAAAAAGAAGAGTAAAGTAAACAAATCAGATGTTTTTGGTGGTAAATCAGTAAAATCCTGTTTGGCTCCAACCTGCAGAGAAGGGCTCCCTCTGCTGGTGCCTCTGAGCTGCAGCTCACCAAAAACCGAATAAAAAATTAAATAAAGATACATTTAAATAAATAAACAAACATAAAGTCGTCATTAATACACACTGGCATCAAACCAGAGGCTTAAAACCCCAGCAGCTTAAAGAGGGTCCAACAGAACCCGGAAAAAGGAGAGGGGAGGGGGGGAGTCCTGAATACGTCACCTGTACGTGTAATGAAACACCTGTGACCGGTGGGCTTTTAAAAAAACACAAGAAGAAGAAGCAGAGCCGCTCGTGTTTCAGCTGGACGGTTCTTACAGGAACAAAAACTAAACGGACGCTGAAAGTTGGACTAAAAGATGAAAACAGGACGTGTTTGAGGAGAAACCGAGTCGGAACCGAACTACAGGTGAGTTTAAAAACACTCAGGTGTTCCTGGAACCGCTTTTGACCTGCTGCCGCTCAGGAAGCAAAGATTCTAAATAAATAAATTTATTTAATAAAACCGAGCTGGGCAGAAACCTCAGTCTGAGAGGATTTATATCCTCTTCTGTTAGACTGAATAAAAATAAACATAATTTGTTGTTTTCCCGGGGTTTTAATTAAATAAGATGTTTCTTATGGTTGATCCAAGTGGTGGTCTGCGGTCCAGATCCGGACTTAAATGCAGTCTTATGGGTCGAGTATTTTTTGTTGAATTTGATGGTATGAGACAAAAAAGTCCATGAATTGTTGTTTTTACAAGTGTGATGGATTTAAAGAAGATTGAAACCAAAGATTATCTAGATAAGCGATGAACAACAGGAAGTTATATTCATCCAATTTTTTCTTCTGGTTTAATGTTAAAAACAGAAAAGTTGTTATTCTGCAGAGAAAAAAATAAAATAAAAAAATTAACATAACTATTTCTTCAGATAATAGGAGGAATTTTTCAGGAGAAGTAGGAAATGATGTACTACCTTGTAATTATTAATCTATTATTTAAATAACTTATTTAAATAAAACTATGATCTAAAACGATCATGCAATTTTAAAAGGGAATGGGGGAAAAATATTATTTTTTAAATATTTATTTAAAAATTAATTTCACTCAAAATGTAAATACCGTTAAAAGAAATAGAGGGGAAAAAAAGATCTGAATGAAAATGGTACAGAGTGAAGAAAAATATCTTATTTGTCCCTAATTTAAAAACAAAGAATAACTTCAAACTTAAGCTTAAACAATTTCCAAGTTTACAAAAAATAAGAACAGAAATCAGGTGTCATTTAAATCTTATTTCCAATAAGCATTACATACTTGGTGTCATATTTTCCCATTAACTTTATCGACCTTTGATTAATCTTGATTAACTTAAAAAAACATGTTTCCCTAATCAGATTATCATGAGAGTCAGTATTTAGATTACGGTAAATATTATAGTTTGGTGCTGTCTGTCTGATTTAGTGCTGTAAGCACCAACAAAGAGAGCAACAGTTTCATCATCATAATTTAAATACCTTGGAATAGTTTTTGATACCAATCTAAATTTCAAGCAACATGTAAACTTAAAATTAAACTTAATCTGTCAAACTTCAAACAGAACTTCTCTGACATCAGAATCTAAGGCTTATATATGCATGCTATGATTTTCAGCCATAGCTGTTATACATGGTCTCACACTTCAGAGGCCATTGTGAAACCCCTAAAGTCTCTTTTTAAGAAAACTATTAAAATTCTTGACAAAAAGCCTTTATTGTAACATCATACCAAATTACAACCATTTGGATTTTGATAGTTATCAGTTTTTTATAGATGCTTGCCTTATTTTTAAAGTTTTAAATGGACTTGCTCCTCCTCCTTTAATGTATTTTATACGCCAAAACAAAACAAAACAATTTATACAGTAAACAAAGGGAGCAGTGACCAGAGGAGAGTGTGATGTACAGCAGAGCAGGACTAAGTTTGGTCAAATGGTGCTGCTCAGAGGCACACAGTCATGGAACACCCTGCCAACTGTGGCTCCTCCTCCAGCTTTAAAAATGCTTTGAAACATTGGTTGAAAATTAACTGGAGGTGCACTCATATGTAGAGTCATTTGTCTTATTTTAACTTCATTTTGTTTGTTGTGTGTTTTATATAAGTGATGTTTGTATTATTCTCTGCTCTTTGTTTATGTGATGCTTCTTGTTCTTACCTGCCTTAGAACAATGTGTGAAAACTAGCTGTTGTGCTAACTCCAGCATATTCACAATGATGCTTACTGTTGACATGTTGATTAATATGCATTGTCCTAATAAAAAAATAAAATAAAATCACAAAAAGAAATATGTTTGATGAAAAACATGGCGAAAGTTTAACTACTTTGCTGCGTTGTACTAAAAAAATCAAAGTGAAAAACAGCTGGAGATAATTGGTGTTTCATTTGAAACTGCGCAGCTTTTCTACAATTTACGGGAAAACATTTTTAGGTGGTGCAGCTATTCTGTTATTTACGGTAATTCCCTTGATCTAGTTTTACTCTTTTTGTCTCTGCAGAGAGACAAACTGTCACTAAAATAATGAGTAAATAAAAACTACATTTCAATCTTTACTTTAGACAGAACTTGTGATGTTTGATTGAAGAGCTAAAACATTTGTCTGGCTTTATCTTTTAATATAAAGTGAATGAACGTTTTATTTGGTTAGAGCAATAAAAATTATTTCACACTTTTAGATGGAAGCTGCTATTTTAAAAATAGAATTATTATTATTTTTTTTTACTCAAATGGTTCAAAGCAAATCTGATAAGTGCTTCGGTTCTAATCTCATTCAGAGCAGGAAGATGGATTTTTATCTTTTTTTTTTTTAATATGAAGTTTCCTCAAAACCAGAGTCTGTCTTTATTTAAGCAATTATAGAAGAAATTTTCCTGATGGACTTACGACCCGAAACCGCTGGGCACCGGCCTCCCCCTCAACCCGGAAATATAAAAAAAAAATGGACAAATGGAAGAAATGAGCTCATAAACGTCCCAGATGAGCTCTGTTTATTTAATGATTTTAAACTCTGGTTGTTGTGGAGTCTGGAGGCACCAGCTGGGCTCCTGAAATCTTTTTTTCCATAAAGTTTCCATCAGAGGGAGCGCAGCAGCAATTAATTAACTCATGAAGGAGAGAACGTTGCATGGTGCCACTTGAGTTGGACCAGGACCGTAAACACTTGAAGCTGGAGTGGATTAAAACTATCCCAAGGTTTTTACATTTATTCCTCTGACTTCAGTCATAATAAACTACTTCATGTGTGGATTTTGTTTGTTAGCAGCACAAAGACAATCTAAACTGGTGAAATAAAAACTAACTTTAGTCACATTCTGACACATTCGATCCACTTTAAAAGGACCAGAGTTCTTTTCCCCCGTTGATCTGGACCTTTTTATGCAGGTGTGAATACACTAGTGAACCCCGCTGCTGATCAAACAACCGGACCGAGACCCACTAGTTGAGGTGGTCCTGGTCCGCTTCAAACAAACTCTGGTGCGTTTCGCTTCTGGTGTGAATACAGACCAAACCAACTACAGGAAACATGCACATTTTTGGACTTCCTGAGCCACGGCTGCTAAACAAAATTAGCCCTTCAGTGTTGCTAATGCTAACACTGCGCTACAAACGATGAGGCGTTGTGGGTCAGGGAACACGGAGCATCTCGTCTCTTTAAGGCTGCAGCACGCATTTGCAAACGTAATCCCAAAATTAGAAGTATATCATTGCAAAACCATCATTGAATCAGCTGCTCTTGGTATTCTAAAGCAGTGGTGAGCAGCACTGATCTAAATATTAGTTGCACTAACCCTAAAGCACTAACTCTGATATTAAAGTCCCCTAATTCTAAAGCACGAATGCATTGAAAATTTTTAGCAAAAGTTAATTCTAAAGCACTAATATAACCAGTGTATGTACCACTGTATTTAGCAAGTGCTAATCCACTAATGAATTTAGAAAATAGCTAAAGCACTAATCAGGAAATTAGTTCCCCTATTAGTGCTGTAGGGGAACTGTGCCCACCACTGTTCTAAATGTATTTAGTGTAGCATGGATAGTCAGTGTTAATTTTGTTTTTCTATAGTCTGTAAATAACTAGTGTGTGTGAACCTCTGTACTGATGCTGCTGTGACACCAGAATTTCCCCTCAGCAGGACAATAAAGGCTATTTCTATTCTATTCTATTCTATTCTATTCTATTCTATTCTATTCTATTCTATTCTAAATAGAACCATCTTTATTTCTGGGTCTGTGCTCTGTCCCGCCCCATCATTTGTCCAATAGGAGCAACGATCGTCACCTGAGTGGTTTTGTTTATAAATTCTAGTCTGCTTGCAAAAAAAGCACAATGTGAATCCAAACTGCACCAAAACAAGTGAACCAACAGACTTTCCTGGTGTGATTACACCCTACTCCAGCCACACTCAGCGGATCATCAGCTGTTCTCTGGCTGGAGGGATGCATAACACCACCAAAAGGTTCTGAGTCTTCCTGGTGGAAGCATCCTGATCAGATGTTTGAATCACCTCAGCTGACTTCTTTAGACGTAGATGAACTCAGCTACCCTATTGGAACCTAATTTTAGCTGCTTGTATCCAGGATCTCATGTCTTTAACTTATGATTCCCAGCTTGTGATGGCAGAAATGTAGATGCAAAACGGGGGATTTGTTTTTCAGCTCAGCTATGACTTCACCACGATGGACCGGAGCGACTCCCGCGTTACTGCTGATTTAAAAACCCCAAACCTGTCGGCCCATCTCCCAGACTCATCTATTTTCAGCTCTACAAAACATCAGCAAAGACGAGTCCGTCTGACCCTTCACATGTCGTTAATGAAGCCGGCCACGTCCCGCGCAGACATGAGGTTGTAGAAAGGAAGAACTAAGAGACATGGAGCATAACTCTGCTGAGTACTATCAATGTGTCATCAATCCTCTAAAAGGAGCAATTTGAGCCCTGGCTTTTGTTTTGTCCAGACAAAACCAGGGAGAACTACAGGAAACCACCTCCACCTGCGGGGAGAAAAACCGAGGGTGGGTCTGGTGTCACAAACCAGTTCATTACCATTTGTATTGTGAAATACAAGAATAATCTCAGAAAAGTTAGCATTCTAACTATTTAATCATTTTGCTTTACCAAAAATGCACAGAAAATTACAATTTGTGGCCCTAAATGGGTTCATTTAGGACATTCTAACCATCAGAATCAGTTGTAAAGCTTAAATAAAAGTGACGTTTAGCATGAAAGTTTTCACCAATTCATGTCTTTTATTAAAAAGTTTTACTTGGAAAGGTTTTCTCCTCCCCAGCAGCTCCACTTTGGATGAATTCAAAGGCAGCCGGTCACGTGTGGACGGTGTTTTGCATTGCAGAGTGGTGTTTTATTCCCACTCTGTTGCTATCAGCACAATATGCAAAATATTGTAAAGGAATAGTTGTTTAAAAACTAATTCTTTCCAGTATGTATTCTGCGGGTTTGTTTTAGTTTAAAACTTTCCGTCAGCATTGATCTGACTTGTTCAGGCAGAGTTTATGACTTCAATTCGACCTGAAAATGGCTGTATTTATTACTCAGAGCCAACGGCGAGGAGAGGCTTTACAGTGACTTTATTCTGTGGATTCAGTCGACAAAAAATTGTGGCAGTCACCTTGATTCAAAGAAAAGATACCTAATGTTTGTGCTCCGAGCACTGAGATGCCTATATTGTGTTTTTTTTCCCTCCAGTTTTCAGCCCGTCCTATTTTCTCCTCTAAGTGCACATCAAACCAAACCACACAGACTGTTCACATTGTGATGGAAAGTGTGTCTTTGAATATATATATAATGCATAAAAAAAATCAAATCTAGATTACCAGTGGCCAGATGGAGTACTGTAAGCGACTTGGGGAAATCTTAAAAGCAAAGCTCTGACAACAGCAGTGAAGATGTGGGTTAGAGCAGGCTGAATGACAATGAGGAGTGTTTTTTTATTTTACCCCTGAGAGAGAGCTGACAGGAAGCACTCTGACATGACGCTCCACAGTCTCAAAGATCTCCAACATGAGACGGGCAGGGAGAAACTCAGGTTGTGTTTTTAAAATTATTGGGGTTAGGCACAAGATGGTCTCAGAAAACAAACCTGAATTACACTCGTGAAGCCGTGAGCACAGGTCTGCTAACCTGAAATTAGCAGAACTGGCTTCTCATTTAGCGGGGTCACTGCCTGTTAGCTGTTAGCTCATTTATAAGAAACACTACTGGACCACTTAATGCACTCGATATGGGGAAAGGTATTGGAAATATTTCCATCCTTAAATAAATAAATAAATTAATAAAATATAGATTTCCTAAGTGTACATTAAAATATAACTTCCTGTAAACAGACTTTTTTTTTCTTAGACAATGTTATGTTATGTACAGCCATACTTTGAAAATTTTTAAATTAAGTAGAAAATTGTTTATTGTATTGAATGATTGGACCGTAACATATTTATGCTAACAAGTAATTGTGGCTAAATTCATTTTATTGTTTCTCCTGAAATAAAATCTACGTAGTCCCTCCGGTGACATGGAATTAAAAAAATATTCTCGATAATAACGCGTGCGCACGAGAATTTTGTGGTATTTTGTGGGCAAGTGTTATTTTTTTTTAATTCAATGTCACTGGACGAGCTCTGTAAAAATCCACATCTGTTGCAAATGTTTATTTTTCTAGGAGACTTTGCAGGTGACAAAAGGCTGAAAACTAATCCAATCTGTCATCAAGTGGTCTAGCAAAATGCTACATGCTAAAAACTGGGGCAGCTTTTTTCCTAACTTTGGAAACCGTTAACAGACCGATTATTTTCCGCTAACCTAGCTTCCGCTAATTTTAAGTCGACTGAAAAAGTGCAAAACCTCTATTTTTAATGCCATTTAACCCAAAACTATCCCCTCTTACAAGCAAGCAGGACGTTTCAAGCATCATGTGTGTAGCATGTAGCATTTTTAGCAGCTAAACCTCAAACTAAGTGTGACAAAGAAATAAAATAACATTTAACAACAATTAGGATTGGGGTTTTTAACAAAATATTAGTTTTAAATCTTAAAACCTAGATTTATTAAATTGGTTTGAGACGTTAACTCTTAAACTGAAAGAATCAAACTGTTTTGGTGAACATGCTCCTTGACTCAGTACTTATTTTATATGCTGTAATATCTGGGCCATGCATGGAGGGTAAGGTCCATTTATTACACTTCAAATAATAATTTGCAGTATTTATTTGCACACATTGATACTGTGATAAGTTTT
The DNA here is from genome assembly GCA_032275365.1 of Anablepsoides cearensis. Lineage (NCBI taxonomy): Eukaryota > Metazoa > Chordata > Actinopteri > Cyprinodontiformes > Rivulidae > Anablepsoides > Anablepsoides cearensis. The sequence continues at coordinate 20,961,001 of JAUBOC010000037.1, read as the reverse complement.
AAATTATTGTGCAGCACTCTGGCCTTTTTAGATAAAAACAATTGATATAACTAAAAAAAAATTACCAAGTATCAACAGTTTTAATCTTTTTTATACAACTAATCAGTGGATTAACACATGTTGGGGTAGATGGACTGATGCAATGAAGTTGATTTAGTTATAATTAATTCATATTTGAGTTTTTCAGCTTACCACCACATAGTGCTTTCTGCCAGCATTTCCGTTTCCAGCCTGCTGCTTCAGTCTGTTCGTGCTGAGACATTTCAGAGACCTCGTTTTGATTATTTGCAACAAAGTGCTTATGTAGCGGACTAGCTACGTATGCTGCGCGAGAGTGTGCAGCACATTTAAGCTAGTTTTAGCTGTCAGAGTTGATGCATTGAACAGAGACTGGCATATCTAACATGTCCACTCGTGTTTCACCTTATTTCCTCTAGAATAGCTGTCTTTTTTTTGAGAATATGTGCTAAGCTGCGGATTGATGTGCATCTCTGCTTATTTTAAGTATTTATACACAAATCAAAGAGATTTTAAAGCGTTTGTACGGTGAATACCTGTGTATCATGTAGACTACTCCACTGGTTGAGGTCAACCACATCTAAGCAAATCTATTCAAACACAACTTTCACTTTTAAATGCTGATGCATGATTTCATTTTGTTTTTGTTTTCCTGACTCATCGTTGCAACTTTAATGTGTAAAGACTTCGTCTTGAAACATTACGTGTTTAATGGTGCCCTTGAAGCAACTTTCTGTGGGCGTGTTTTTATTGTTTTAACAGTCGCAGCACATTAGCACTTGACCCTTTTCCCTCCTTTTTTTAAATGTTCTCTCTGTTCAGAGGTTAATGCTCAGTTTATGTTGCTGACAGATACAAACAGCCTGGTCCTGGTGCACTGATCAAAGCCCTCTGCTTCACATTCTTTAGTTGTTTAAATCATGTAAGACAATTAAATTGCTCCAGGGGCCACAGTTACTGCAGGCCAAGAGTCGAGGAGCCGAACATCCAGCAATTAAAGTTATTATGGAAATAAACCAAGTTATACAAAGATCTGTTACCTTTGAAATAGTTTATTTTGCTGCATTTAATCATGAATACAACATACAGAGTCATATGTAATAAAAGTAGTGATAATAAAACAACAAAAACAGTGTGCAGTGCCCTGAGACAACAGTTGTCGTGACTTGGCGCTATATAAACTGAATTGAATAAATTGAATTGAACAAAAATAAAACATTATTTACCACAATTCTCTGACTTGCCAAATTTTTAAACCAATTTTATTTTCACTTTCATAGTTTATCTTCAACTGCTTGTAGTTTTAACTGTCATTGAAATGTTTTTTTTTTCTTCTGTTCAATTACTGCTTTATAAATTTGTTAAAAAGCACCAATAAATATTTAAGTGGAAAAATAAAAATAAAACAACTCAGTAATTAAAGTTGAAAACCGAGGGTTTGTGATTAAGAAATGAATGAACCTATTGGCGGGCCGAACTTTGGTCACTCGTGGGCCGGATGTGGCCCGTGGGCCGCCAGTTGAATAGCCCTGATGTAAGCTGTATTTTTGAGGCAACAATATGGATTCTAACAGGAAGTCAAGGAGGAAACTCTGTTTGATCAGAAAACGTTTGAGTAGGAGCGAGTTTCCCTGGATTTAAATGTGAGGTGGAGTCAGAGACACTGATAAATCTGTTGCCTTGCCCCGGTCGTGATGAATCAGCTCGTCCCCGTGTTCCTCCTCATGCAGATTAAAATTACAACAACAGAATTTCAACAGCACGCCTGTCACTGACATTTCTGTTTCAGTCAGGTGATAAATCTCCGTGAAAACAGGGCGCCTTCCCCCCCGCTCGTTTATTACAGCCTTAAAGCTTTTCCGGAGCGCTGCGCCGTCACAGCTGTGTGTTGGTGTCAGAGGACGGCAGGCCGTGTCTGAGGGAGACGTCGGGGAGACAAGCGGAGTTGCCATGGCGCGGGCCGCTTTGTTTGGCAGCTCTCTAAATTTTTCGCTTCTGATTTAATGACAGAAAATGTCCTGCAGCTTAATGAGATTTTTTGCCTCTCATCTTTTCTGCTCGCTGTGGTTTTGCTTCACTTTCTCTGCTCCCTGTTTTCACACAAAAGATTTTCTTTTGTTCTTGTTGCCAGTGTTGATTCACTGTTTGGTGTCACAAAAATAATTCCTACCAATAAAGCTTTAAAACAGTTTTTTTTTTTTTAGGACTGACAGGTTACATTTCTGCAGCCGCTATCATGAAGAATTTCATTATGGCCTATTCAGTTTTTATCCTCTTTATTCTTATGAGTTAACAAGAGACATTTGATGACGAGTGAGAAGAAGTTGCAGAGCATCTGTTCATTAAGAGCCAAACGAGGAGTCTGAGGCGTGACGACGTGCAGGCTTTGTCTGAATCATCTTCTTTGGAGACTTTTTGTGGACAAAAGAAGCAGAACAATCAGAACATTGAGGCTTCTCCTTGGTTCACCTTGTCCGGTCTCTGCAAACACTGAAGAGACTTAACCAAATATAAAATGTTCAGGGGAAATAAAAAAATATATATATTTTTACAAATCCTCATTTTAAAAAGTTTGTACTTTGTAATCATATAAAAAAAACTCTATACAGGGATTTGCAATTCTTCTAAATTTGTATTTTATTCACAACGAAACGAAGGAAACATCAAATATTTAAAGAAAGAAATTGTGTAATTTTAGGAGAGGATAAGGTCCTGCAAAGGTTGACGTTTTAGCTGAGTCATGCTGAAATATGCAAAGTCATAGCTGGGAAGAAATGTAGTTTGGATGAAAGCGCAGGTTCTAACACTTTGCCAGCTTTATGAGGCTCTTCCAGATGTGTGAGCTGCTAGATGAACTAATGCACCCCCACACCATCAGGAGGATGGTTAGGCAAAATCCGATCCTGCACAATTAATCGTTGGTTATTTGGCACTTGTCAATTAATACGACTAACCCTCAAACACGCTACATAATATTTTTCCAGGGACTCTTGGGGATTAATCATCAATTAATCATTATCAGCTAAATGCCATAATTAATCGTTAATTTTTTTTAATGCCAATATCGCCCAACCCTACAGTGTGCTCATACAGGTTGGATGTTCTGTTTTGTATAGATTGCAGTTTTCAAAAGGAATCTCAAAATTTATTTTGAGCACAGACGTTTCCATTTTCAATAAGCTTTGGCTCTTTGCAGGATAGAGCTTTAACCTGCATTTGTGGATGGATAGGTTGATTGTTTCACTATTTTCTGGTGCAGTTTTACGAGGCTGGTGAACCCTCTGCCTATGGTTGCTTCCAAGAGATTCTGCTTCTCTAAATGCTTATTTTTTATACACCCAGTCCTTACTGTCCTGTAGCCAATTCACTTAATTAACTACAAAGATGTTTCTTACTTGTAGTTTTACAGCTTTTCATTGCCCGCCCCAACTGTTTAAAAATGTGTTTTTTGTTGTTTTTATGCCAGAAAATAGTGCAATTACTTAATTTAAACATATCAATATGTTTAATATGTTCTAATGTGACTAAAATATAAAATATGGGTTTTATAAGATTTGTAAATTGTTGCATTTTGTTGGTTTTTACACACCGTCCCAGTGTTTTTCCCAGTTGGCGGTTGTTTTTGCATAAACCCATCCAGGTGAGGGACGGAGGATTTTCCGTTCCAGTGGACGGTGATCAACAGCTCCTGATTGATTTTTGACTTCTTCTACATACATTTAGTAGAAAAGCGTGTGCTGTTCACTGAAGCGTGGCGAGTGTGTGTGAAACCAGGCACGGCAGCTGCTGACAGCCTGTGTAATTGTTTTCCATCGGTTCAGACTTTAGCCCCGGCCATAAAATGTTAAAGCCCATAAAGGCCTGATAGTAAGGACCTGAAAAAAGGGTTTGCTCTGCTGCTGGGGCAACAATGTGTTTACTGCTTAAATATGGGACTATTAAGGAAGGCGAGGGCTTGAATATTTGAATTATTATCATTATAATGCAATAAATTCTTTTACCCGTCATTATTCATTGTCAGGCGGTCAGTCTGTGTTAGTGTTGTAGTACTTAAGACCGATCTTTTCATTTTATGGCTGAATTGTAACCCTGTGTAAAATTTGTATTAGCAGTCTAAATTGGGACTAGCCATCACTCTTTGCTACACCAACAAATTCCAGCTCAGTAAATGTGAAAACAGTTGAATTAGAGTTATTTGAAATGGCTCTGGTGGCCCCCTCTACATAACACCTTTTCCACCACTTGCAAAAAAAAAAAGCCTTGCTCCGCCCCTGGTTGATTCAATATAATAATTACTAAAAAAAAAAGACTCAAATGTTTCCAGATGTTGTTTGGAAATGTTCAATTAAAGGTACGTTTCATCCATATTTGAGTATATTTTGCTAAAGTTGTTCATTTTCTTTTTTAATTTAACATGTAATTTGCATCAAGTTATCAGACTGTGGGTAAACATCACTCCTAACATTTAATATAATGTTGATTTATTGCATTGTCTCTTTTAAAAACGGAAAGAAAAGAAGAACCATTGTTTCTGCTTGGCACCTCATTCATTCTGCTCATTTAGCTGCTGAGTGGAGATCAGCTGCAACAACAAAAATGCATACAGTATGAACGTATTTGCATCATCTTGCTTTCAGAAACCCATGCTTTTTTCTGTAAAGCTGCTTTCTATGAAAACTCAAAGCCTGCGTTTTTGTCTGCAGCTGACTCAGTTTTACTCTGAAACAATCTGATCAGTTAATCCTGTTTAAGGAAAGCAAAACAATGACGGCTTCTTAAATGCATTGATTGCTGCAGAGGTGTAGGGAACATAGATCAGAATATAATGATTAATTCACTGACATTAATGTTGGTTAGCTTGGTGGTCATCTTGACAATGATTGTATGCATCCAACTGGTTCATGAAATATTTTGCTAACAGACCAATATGCTGTATCAGATTCTGTATTTAATCATGAAACCTCCTCCGTCTCCCTGAAGCGGTGCCGTCCTCTCGGCCGGTCCTTGTCCTTGACCACGTCTCCTCTCTGATGTGCCTTTAAATAAAACACTTAGACGCAGGTCTGCATGCGACTCCGAGGATTTATTTGACGTTTATGACGTTTTTTTTTTTCTTCTAGGAAAAAGAAAAAAAAAGAAAGAAACTGAGACCAGGTTTTGCTGGCTGCGAGGGACTGCTCGGCCCATTTGTGTAATGACATGGGATGAATTCCAGTTATTGGAAAAGTGTATAAAAATGTGAACGCTCCTTTTCTCCCTTCCTGTAGAATGATGACAGAAGTGACAGCTCGGTTAGTCCTTTTAGCTGCTGCAGATGGATGTCGGCTCGTGTGCAGACAGCGAAGTCATGAGTCTGACAATTGTTTCTTCTTTTTCTCCAACAGACTGAACATGCTGCAGGTTGTTTGAGTGACAGATATGGGATCAGCGGGATCATTTTGGCAGACTTTTGCTGCGTTGCTGGTTTTTTCCCACTTTTGTAAGTATCTCTATTGTTTCAGATAAAACATATAAAACCAGCTAAAATATTTCCAAAGTAACATAAATATAACTAAATTTAGACTTCACATGAATGCTGAGTGACTGAAATTTGTGGTAAAATAAATTAAATTGTTCAGATTTAAACAAGAACAGAAGCTAAAACATTCTAAACAGATGCTTAAATAAGCAAAACTGTTTAAAATTAATTATTATTAAAATGAATACAACAATGCTAAATTTAGCAAAAATAATTGCGAAAATTAGATTCATATGCTGAAAGCTAAACTCAGAATAACAGCTAAAGCCTATTGGCAAAATGGTAGCTAAAAGCTAAGATGAGCAAAGCAGCAAATGAAAGCTGAAAGTATCACAACCAATGCTAACGTTAAAAAATATGCAAAACAATAATTAACTGAAAATTTGCAAAGCAGTAGCTTAAAGCTAGCAACACATTAGCTAAAATGGTGAAAACAGATGTTTCAAGTAACTGTAGCCAAACAGTTGCTAAAATTAGCAAAACTGTAAAAACTCAAAGTAACAGTGGTCGTTTTAAAAAGTAGCAAATTTGTACTGAAAATTAGAAAAATGGAAACTAATTATCAGACGTTTATAAAGTTTTACTTTTAAAACTTTTTAAAGTTAAACTTTTACTTTTATAAAAAAGTAAAAGTAAAAATACCTTAAACTTAAATTATTTTGGAAATTATTAATTTTAAATTTATGAGGGAAAACACTTAAGTAAAAGTCATAAAATTGCTTCCAGAATTTAGGAAAATAAAAGTATGTTTCAAAAAATAGCACATTTCACATTTACCTAATCCTAATCTGTGAATAAACTTCACAGTGATCCTTAAAGGTCAAAGGTCAGAGGTCCTTGGAAAGGTTGGAGGCTCGGTGGAACTGGACTGCAAGTTCCTTCCATCAGAACCAGACTCTGGATCGTCTTCGTCCCCACATGTGGTGGAGTGGATCCGACAAGGACTCGATGTTCCTGTTCTGATGAAGTTTGGATCTCATGCACCTCGAGTCCATCCGAATTATGAGGGTGAGTGTCTGTCACCAGCGTAGTCAGCTACTAAATGTGTATTCCTGGTTTTAAACTCAGATCTTATGAAGCGGGATTCTGAGAAAACTGTGAGTCTGTCTTATAGCGATGTTGGAAGGGGCGGAGCCAGAGGGGTGGCCAGGGTGGCAAGTCTGATTGGCCACCCCATGTGCCACCCCGATCAATTTACAAGTGATTTAGGATCTTGCATATGTTTTTGCATTTATATTGTGTTTGTTTGTTCTCTGGTACTACTCTACAATATATTTTTCTTTAGCTGCGGGTGTTTAAAAATGGCTGAATTATAGCCCTTTGTAAAGTTAGCATCCTTGATTAGCATAATTTGTGATTAGCATCGGCAATCAGCATGTGATCATTCTTTGCTATACCACAACAAATTTAATCTCTAAGTCTATCGGTAAATTATAGCATTTTAAGGCTAATGCTACATTCAGACCAAACGCGTTTTGTGCGTCAGGAGCGTCTGGTTTACATGCAAAGTCAATGGTGGACACGCGTTTAGGGGCGTCTACCAGCCGAGCGTTGCGTTTGGCGCGTTATGAGCGGCGCGGTACG
>JAUBOC010000037.1:20936403-20951206 GCA_032275365.1 Anablepsoides cearensis | reverse complement strand
GTATAAAACATTATTTCTTCTGTTATGTTCATTTGCACTACAGCAAAAATGCTGGGTTTGATTATGATTACAGTTTACTTCTAAATAAATGCTCTAAAAATTACATTATCTTTGCTTTTTATAATTTTCTACTGCGATATATACCGTTACCATGAAGAAATTCAATTTATACCATGATATGAATTTGAGGTCAGCCCTACATTCCATAAATGTAAACTTCAGCATTTAATATTTAACTTTTACTTTAATGGTTAGGAACTAATATTTTCACTTATTAAAATGTATGAACAGTGAGCTAAATAACAATTAAATGTTGGCTTAGAAAGTGAGCTAAAAAGTGAAAAATGTTTGTGACTTTTTTTATATATATATATTTATTTTACACTTGGTGCCACATATGAACCGAGTAAAGTGAATGTTTTATATTGTTTTGAGTGAAAACTACCTCTTAGTTTCTAATCTAGTTGTATTAGAATGTGCTACATTGTTTTTTAAGTACAGATTGTTTCCAGGCTCAGCCTTCAAGTCTATATTTACAGAGCGTAACAACATCCTCTGCATCAGATTTACCGCCTGTGCTAACTCCCACTAATGAGCAGTAATCTTTTCATTTAGATGTGTTTGTCAAAGGATCAGAACCTGCTTTTAATTGAGACAAAACCTTTCCTCCGGAGCTGGATGCCACTCCCTCACCCAACCTGTCCAGGAAATGTGATCCTGGCATTTACATAGCAATAAAGTCAGAGTAAACCCTGGTTGATGAATTATTTTAAGTGCGAGAAGGGCAGACTTTTAATTCCAGCCCAGGCTCATAAAAGACAGCAGCCCTTTGTTGCTGAATCAGAAGACTGCTCTCGTGTCGCACCTCATTATCCTGATAGTTTCACAAGAAGCAGGGTAATAAACTCGTAGCAACATTAAATTTGCCACCCTTTAGCTGGAAAATCACACTTTTTGGACTCTCGGCTGAAGCCCTGGCTTTGTATAGGACGGGTTTGCTAATCAGCAGCCTCCCTAGTGACGAACAGAAAGCTGTTCTCTGCTTTCCTCTTTCCTTCAGATGCTCAGAGGCGCTCTCTCAGGAGCTGGTTGGTAACAGGTGCAGCACGGGAAGCTAACGCTTTGGAGCGCTAACGGGCGGTGTGTGTTTCACCCCCCTCAGGCGTGTTCTCGGGTGTCGAGGCAGTTTGGCTCCAGGACCCAGACTCCAACTGTTGTTTAGCTGCTGTGAATCTAATGCCAGTTATCCAGGTGATTCACTCTGCTCAGGTTTTCGTCCCTCAGCCCCGCCCTGCAGGGATGCTTTGTTGTTTTGTAGAGTTTGTGTTGTACGGATCACTTCTGTTTCTTACATCAGTTTGGAGGAAGAGAAAATCTCACAGGGCAGTCCAATTCAAAATTTATTATTTTTCTTTTTTTTTTTTTTTCTTTTTGAAAATCCAGCAAACTCTATATAATAACGAAAAAGATTAGGGCCATTGGAAAAAATCATTAATCATTCTGGTCTGATTAATAAACTTTAAACTAAAACTTCTAAGATTAAAGTCAGAATAACCTAACCTAACCCTAACCAGAATTCTGACTTTAATCTTAAATTCTGACTTTTTTCACAGAATTCTGAGATTAAAGTTAGAATTTTGAGATTAATCTTGGAATTCTGACTTTAATCTCAGATGTCTATGAAAAAAGTCAATCTCAAAAGATTAAAGTAAGAAGTTTGAGACTAAAGTCACAAGTCAGAGATTAAAGTCAGAATTCCAAGAATAAAGTCAGAATTCTGAGATTAATCTTCTGAGATTCTGACTTTTGCATAAAATTCAGAGATTAAAGTCAGAAGTCCGAATTCTCAGAATTTGGACTTTAATCTCAAAGGATTAAAGTCAGAAGTCCAAGATCAAAGTCTGTATTCTTCGAATTCTGACTTTAATCTAAATTCTGACTTTTTTCACAGAATTCTTATATTAAAGTTAGAATTTTGAGATTAATCTTGGACTTTTACCTTTTAATCTCAGACTTCTGACTTAATCTCAGAATTCTTTGAAAGTCAGAAACTCAGAAGATTTAAGTCAGAATTCGGATTTTAATCTTGGACTTCTGAAATTTGAGAGAGAGAGCAAATCTGACTGTTTTTTCAGTGACCATAATTCTCTTTCGTAACATAAGTTTCCTTTTTTTCCTTTTTTTTCCTATTTTCTCTGCTGAAAAATGTTTGCAGCTTCGCAGAGATTCTTTGTGTTTGCTTCAGAATGAGGTTGTTTGGAGCTAACAGAGGTTTTGAGAGTGTTTGTTGTTGTCGAGCAACAGATAAAAGGATTAGTGTTGCTCTGTGAACAGGAAAAATAGTCCCTTAGCTGCCGTGCATCTGCTGACTGTATTAAAGGCAAACACAGCTGTATAAATGCTCTGTGCACGAATAAAAGCGTTAATGTGCTGCTTTTTTTTCTCCCACATGGACAAACACGAGCGCCTGCTCCGGGATGAGCTGGTGAACTTAAATTTTAAACCATAAGGTTACATCTCAATAAAACCACGAGGAAGGAGGAGTGAAACCTAAACCCCCTCCCTGACTCGAGCCGATGACAACTGCTGGAGATGATTTGGTTTTGCTCACATTTTCAGGGACGTAAACGTCTGTGTTGCACAAAATATTGAATTTAAATAATTTTTTCCCCTCCTCATAAACCCTTGTCAAACCAAACAAGACATTTTATGGATGATTTCCCTAAAGGCTTTCATCCTTTTTTGTAATTTGAAAACTTCATCTTTGAAATGTTTCCCATCCATTTAGGAAGAAAGAAAATCGATATCTCTGGTGCATCTTTCACTCGGAGTGAGAAGCAGAAAGCTCAAAAACAGGGTTTCTTCATTAATCATTTCTGTCAGCTGTTCTGGCTCCTCACTCAGCTTTATTAAGAAGCTGAAGCTGACTTTGTAACAGGCTGAAAAATATGTTTTTTTTTATAGGTCAACACCTTTTAGTTAAATATTAAAACATAAAAGCATAAATAATGAAATCAAAGTGCCTGAACTGTGATGACTTTAGTCAGTTCAGTCAAACACTTAAGAAGAAATGTTTTCTTTTATTTTACAGAAATCTTATTCTCAGATTTTTACGTTTTTTCTGCAAATATTACTAACAAAGTACCAAAGTAATGTTCTGCAGGTTTTTCCAGAGATGTAGATTAAATTATGACAAAACCATAAAAATAAACAATAATTGTTTACAGTCATAATTGTTCTTTAGTGCTTTTATAAACTTTTAGAGGTAAAGTAAAACATCGCTTCTTTACTCTTACATTTACAAACGTTCTGTTAATTAAAGCTAATTTTAGAATTATGATTTTCAGTTTGCTTCTCGAGTCGCCGCAAAAGAAATTATAGTTTTTTAAATTAGCATCTCACTTGAAAGGAGACGGCTCGTCGTCGTCATGAAAGCCTCCGTCTGTACAGAACAATTACTTATTTTATAAAATGTTCAACTTTAATTTAAACACAAACCCTTTTTCATAGAAAACTTCATTCCCCTCTTGAGTCGCATTTCTTCCTGATGCTGAACAGTTTTGTGTTTGTGTCACCTGAGAGTGTGTTCAGGAATGAAGCCTTCAGGGTAGGCTGACAATGCTGTGTGTGTGTGTGTGTGTACTTGTTTTGGCTACTAAGTGAGGTCTGTTTTGGAAAGTGAGGAGATTTTCCCTGTCCTCACTTTGTTTACAGCTCTGCTGTGTTTTACTAGTTAGGTTTAGAGGTTTGGTGTGAATTAAGTTTTGGTTCAGGTTAGTGTTAACTATAGACAAGTACTGGTTAATTTTAGGGAAAATGTCAGGGTTAGGCATAAATACAGTTACAAAAATGAATGGAAGTCAATACAATGTCCTCAGTTTGATGCAAATACAAGGATGGATGTGTGTGTGTGGGTACGTTTTTGCTACATCTTAGGAACCATTTTCCAGAAGAATGCAGCCTTGTGGGGACCAAAGCCCGGTCTCCACAGCTATGCATGCTAATTTTAGAGAGGTTAGGTTTAGGACCAAGTTGTGTATTGAGTTTAGGTTAGTTTTAGGGTCAGTGAACCTGTGAGGTTAATTTTAAGGTTAATGTTCAGGTTTAGGCTGTAAAATTACCAGAAAATGAATGGGAGTCAAGCCATGGTCCCCACAGGGATATAAAAACAAACCTGTGTGTGTGTGTACTGCACTGAACTAAGAGAGCATTGTTCAGCTTGGACAAGAGAAAAACTGGAAAAGCTGCTGCTCTCTGGTAACAGTGACTTTAAGGGATTCAAGTTATCAATTAATCTAAAGTTGATTGATCTTACTGATCGACTATTGATTAATAGATTAGCAGACATTTTCTTAAAAACCTGAGATTTCTCTTGAATCAAAAGGGTCTTTCCATAACACGAAGGGATAGATTTTTTTACATGCCGACTTAAAAAAAGAAGCACATTATTATATTTTAATAATTTATTGTACCAGCTGTTTTAAATACTGACTGAATAAACAGATTATTCAGTCACATATTATTAAACTTCACTGCAAAACTGTCCATCTAACCAACTTTTAAAACCACATATCCAGCCAAAAAAACTAGTTTGTTCCAGAACAAACTAGTTTCCTTCAAATGAAGTTTGTTCAAAAAGCTATCCACTGCAGGTAAGATGTTATTTGTTCATGACCTTCTCTATAGAACCCTCCCCCCAAGCTTTGAACTACTCCTTTCATTAAACACAGAAAGCTTTTGTAAATCATTGCACAGATTTCCAGGGCAATAAAAACAGCAGTGAACTTTACAAGGTGTGGCCTGTTGAAGCGTTCAGGTCAGCGGAGCTCAAACAAACAAGCTGAGAATCTGTTCTGTCTTTGAACAGAGCTGCAGTCGAAATATTAAAGTGATGTCCAAACATATCCATGGAATAAACCGGTTCATTAATAGAACTAACACTAAACACGTGTGGATACCAATTACCAATTAGGAAAAGAATTCTTGGGGACCCCTTTATGGATCCCGAGAAGCTCAGAACACTGAGTGTTTCTAACCTTTTGTCCTTCATCCGAGGGACCAGAAGGTTTGAGTGAAGACCAGTGTGTTTTTGGGGAGAGCAATAGACCCACTTAGGCCCTCTGCTCACATGGAGTTTATATTCATCCCCTCTCACCATAACCATAACCATAACACACCAATTGTCATTTTTATTTGTTTTATCGCCAACAAAAAGAGTTTAACTGAGGAAGAAATTGAAATTCCACAAACCAGAAACCTGCTTCAAATAGATGCACAAACAGGAAGTTTTTTCTTTTATTTTTCCCACTTTAAAACACGATCAGGCAGACATAGATTAGGGTTGTGACACCTCAAAGGAAGTCCTGATTTTCCCTGATTGTTTTTCTACTTGTGCCGAGCAGCAACCTATTCTTACAGAAACATATTCACTGGACTGGGCAGAGCTTCAATAATAAAGGCTAAAAACAAGGTTTAGCTGAAGTACATGTTTGACTTCAATAGAAATGAGTTTTTGTGAGAAAAACGATATGTTTTGCCTTAAATATTTTATTTTTGATGATTGACTATATGGAAATCAAACACTTTTGAAATAAACCCATTATTGAAAACTCAAAATTTCATGTAACAGAATGGTAAATGGCTTGACACTGACAGAGGCGGGGCTCTAATAAATGGTTAATAATTAGAATAAACCTTTTTCAAACGTAATCAAATAAGTTGTTTGAACACAACATATAGGCACGGAGCGCCAAGTATAAAATAAAATGTAAAAAAAATGTCACTAATGCATTTTCATGAATTTGCTCACGTTCTTCACGTTAAACATTTTCTACAAATATTTTATTGTTATTTAGCTCAAAGTTCTTATGGTTTTTAACTTAACTTGCTAATATTTACTAAATATTAACTTTACATGTTAAAACATCTATGCAAACATTAAATCTAAATGTAAAAGTTAAACCTTTTATATGTCGACGTTTACATTAAAGAATTTCACAATGGAACACTGCCTCTGCTGGCTTTTATGTTGTCATCATCCTGCGACACTGCTAATGCTTGTAGTTGCGGCCGGTGTCTGAGCTGCACTTTATTTTTTTCAATAACGGCATTTTCAATTCAGATTTTAAATATTCTCTTCAGCAGCGTTAGTAACGGCTAGAGTTTGCTAACTAGGATGATGTCGTCATTCTGCGACAAACGCCAATGTGAGCTACTGCTGACGCTTCTAACGCTGCTGATATTTAAAATATTTAAAATCTAAATTAAAAATTGTGTTCATTGAAAACAAACACATTGAAACATTTTTCAATCTTTCCAATTTTGTTACTTTTAGATTTAATGACCCAGTTTCAGCTTTGACAGCAAATTTCAGCGAAGTCATTTAGCACTCAGCATTCACACCGATTTTTGTTTATTTTTATATCTTCTCTAGGGCTGGGTATCATGGCCCATTTTCTAGATCAGGGAAACTCAGGACAAAAAAATTCCAGGGACCCCCCTCATAAACCCCAGGCTGTTTTAAAAGATAATTTACTGTCATTTCAACCCCTAAATGCCATGGGAATTTATATTTTTATTTAGTTTATTATTTTTGTTTTATTAGTTCATTATTACTCATGCATTTAAAAATAAAAACCAAATTAACAATTTATTAAAACGTTTTGAGGACCCCAAGATACCTCTCGAGGACCCTTGGGGGTCCTGGGACCTGAGTTTGAGAACCTCTGTTCTAGATGGATTCGATTTTGATTCATAAGGTTCTGAATCGATTAATTGATTAATCGATTTGATCTGCTCATAAATAATGAAAATGGTTCAACTGTGTTGCAAAATACAACATGACTACGTTTCTCTTCCCCATAAGGACAAACTTTTACATTAAACAGTTTAAATTAGAAGGAAAACTGTCCCAAATTTAAAAGGTTTTAAATTAAAAGGAATTGCAGACGACAGGGTTGTTGGAGGAATTCATTTTTAAGAAATTAATAATTTTCTTGATAAATAAAAAGTGATGGAATAAGGTTTCAGTTGAAGAGGTGGGCTAACATAAATATAAGTCTGCCCACTCCTTTTGAGTGTATGAAAACTGTATATTTGTAATGTTTCTGTTAGCTTCTGTTATGTTCAATATAACTTATTACTTATACCTTATTAAAACAAATACAACTACAACATTTCATCACTGTGAATTTTATTAAGACATTTCTTAAAGTTTAAAATAGTAATATAGGTAATAAACTAAACTATTTTGTAAGAATGTGGTCTTTCACACATTTCTACATGCTGTGGAGAACAGTTTCAGTCAGATGTTTACATACATTTGGTTTGAGCTCGTCAAAGCTTGCTTCATTTTCTCTGCCACATAGGAGCACAAATGTGTACAAACAAAAGTCACCATGGTCTCTGTTATCTTTACGTTCTACTGAGAATCAGCTGATAATGTCAGTGATTGCTTAGTTTTTTTTTACTTTGCTCCAGACAACTTGTTATCGAAAGCTAATATTAGCACAGAACGTCAACTGGATGTAAATATACGGCAAGCCAGGAGTGACAAAATATAGAAATGCGTTTCAGACGCGCACAAGACGCCATGAGGAAGAATCGATCTCTTACCCTGTGAATACATTTTCCCAAATTTAAAATTTGAATTTAAACATTCTGTTTTGGGAAAATAACTCAATAATACCTTCACAGAAACATATTTGTCCAACATTTGCTCAGCTTTTCTTTGCATTTATTTATTTATTAATTTATTTATCGTGTGCGTCACTCAGCAGCTCCCCTCACAGTAAATTAAACGCACACTCAAACTCTTTGCCGTCATGCATGTTTTAAATGGCGGCTGCATTAGGTCACACTCTGACTCTTCCTCTTGTCCTGTTTTGCTTGTCAACACCCTGCGTGTTCCTGCTTTAGTGACCCATATCACACGGGGGCAGTAAAACCGGAGGGTCAAAGGGTGGGATTTTGAAACTAACTAATCCCCCTGAGTGTATGCCGATGTGTGTTTTGCTCTACTTTCACTCCCACCTCTGTTTACCCCCTCCTTTAGCGGCTTGGAAAAGCAAACGGGGTGTGTTATCTCCCACAGCACACCCAACTCCAACTTCCTGAATCCATTTTACTTTCAGTCTCCGGTCCCCAGAACTCAATGGGTCTGTTAATAATTAGCATCACAACAGAAGCGTCCCCGCGGTGCTGAGGCAAACGGCAGCCTGCTCTCTGCTCGTACAGCCGTTCTGTTCTGGGCCATTATCTGTGTTGAAGTGTAGAATCTAGACGGGCAGTCAGGCTGCAGTCTGTGAAGGATAAAGAGACGATGTTACAAAGAAACGGTGGCTCCACGGAGCCGTCACCTGGCAACCAGGAGATCAGATTTCTAACATTTGCTTCAGTGCAGGATTTACTCTTTTGTGTTTGCTTGTTGCTGCTTTTTCCAGGTAACGCTCCAGGATTTATTTTGTTTTGCTGCAAAGCGTCAAAAAGTTGCAGAAACACCCCCTTGCTTCTGACCTCCAGGACCAGCAGTGAAGTGGGCATCATGTGCACCTGTGTGTGTGTGTGTGTGTGTGTGTGTGTGTGTGTGTGTTCTGCTCTTTACCTGCGCTGTGTTTCTGCAGGGCGGGTGTCTCTGGTGAGGATCAGCACCTTGAGGCTGGAGCGCCTGCAGCTGGAGGACCAGGGCTCGTACGACTGTGGAATCCTCCTGCTGAACAAAGCTGCAGAGGAGCAGAAACACAACAACTGGACCTGGCTCTCTGTGATGGGTGAGGTTATCCTGACAGAAACCAAGGCAACAAATCAAATCTGTTCCACCGTCTGATAAAGTTCCACTCGATACAACAATCTGAGTGTTTGAAAATGAAGACTCCTAAAAGTTGAAGCCTCCTTCCAAAAAAAAAAAAAAAACAAAACAAACAAAAACAAAACAAAAAAAAGCATCAGCAAAGTGAAAAGACAATGGAAACACATACATGTATGGCAGGCCGTTTTGATATATAATCAGCTTCATCACTTTTACATTGCAGATATTTGAAACTGGTTTATGACTAGACATATTAGTTAATTAAGATTTCTCAAATTATATTATGAGTAGGCAAAATACCTACTTAATATAAATACCTATAATACTTTTAATATTCATTACATTCTGACTGGTACAAATGATGTCAGATTTACCAATAAGATGTACGGAAGCTCTAATCAATAATTAAATTCTGATTAGTCATAAAGTAAATTTAAGAGATCTTGCTTTTTCTTCTGAGAAATAATTTTAATCAAAGTTATCTTAAATGACATCAGGTTTGTAACTACAGTAAATATTAGTGGAATTAGGTGTTCTGTGGATTCTGCTATTGTGGAATTCTTTTTTAGTAACTAAGTAAAGTTTATATAGCACCTTTCATAGATATAAATCACAAAGGGCTTCACAATATAAGCAAGATTTTTTTAAAGCATCACAAAAGTATTACAGTCATACAAAAGCGTATAAAAAAGCTAAAAGCCTATTTATAAAAGAGAGTCTTAAGATTTCTTGTGAATCACCTAATGATACCTCGACTGAAGCTTTGACAATTAAAACTAGCTTCTAAGGCATAAATGTTCACATCCTGCATAATGATGTTGAAATTTAAATATTCTTCTCCATCCACATTTCATTTTTTCCCTCAGTCCAAAAACACGTAATTTATTCTAAATCAACCTTAAAAGCACATTTTTATTGCTCTTTATCGTCTGTGAAGACCCTGGTGACCTGTCCTGGGCGTACCTGGCCTCTCGCCCAACAGCTGCTGAGATTGTCGAACAACGCAGAATGACAAAAAAACAAAAACAAAAAAACAAACATTTGCCCACCCGAGACCCTGAACGGTATTAGAGGGATGCAGAAAACGAGAGCCTGAGTGAGCTTGTGTTTTAAAGCTGGCAGCAAACAGAATCACTGCTGAACCACGAAGTTTTCCTGAAGAAAGTTTAGAAAAAAATCTGTCGCTACATGACTGACCCCTCGTCTCCCCTTTGACCTCCTTCAACCTTTCATGTCAGTTGTTGGTGAGGAACCTCGTCTGTGTAGCTTGACATTTGGTAAAATGTTTCACCAGTGGTGCAGTTGGTTATTTCTGCAGAACAGTAAATGTCAGTGCAGAAGAATCTGTTTGTAAAGGAGAGGATGAGAGTTCTGTCATTACAGAACATCAAGTAAGAGATGAAAAAAGCAACATTAGGTGATTTTAAAAACCACACAGAAGCTAAAACTGTGTGGTGTTGAAGGGTTTGTGCACGAGGATGCTTCAGGAGGTAGTTTTGTACGATGAGACGGAAGCAGGCTGGTTTTAAATGAACTAGTTTTCTGGATACAAAGTTTCAACAAGGATTTGTTGCAGTGGGCTGTTTTCAGACTGCAGGAAACCACTTCAGTCCTTATTTGATGTCGTTCCTTTCTAGTGTCGATAGCTGCATTTATTTGCTGTTCCTTGCTCCTTCAGAATAAGAGCTGTCTGGGTTCTTACTCTCCAGTGACGCAAACGAATATAAGTGGTTCAAACGTGCACCTGCAGGTCACCAGCACATAGCAGACTGATTCCTGGCTGAAGTAAAGTGAACCTAACCTTTTTATACTCTTACTTTAAAAACAAACCAACTGCAGAGTCTGTCATTGTTTTAGTAGTTAAACGTCATGTTAATAATGGAGGAGGCACATCTGATCAGGGCTATCCCTGCTTCAACAAACCTGATTCAGTGTTTGAATTAGCTTTTCTCGTCCTGCAGAAACCTGTTGATCACCCATTTATTTAAACCAGGTGTATTTAAGCAGAGAAACCTTTAGAATATACAGTTTAAGGACCTATGAGGTCCAGCGATGTAGAACAACAGTCTGTAAAGCTAAGTTTTGCAGCCTGGTTTGAAGTTACTTTTTGTTTTAAATATGATGCATGAGACACTTAAAGAATGATCTTTGACAGTGATGGGCAACTTAAATGATGGAAAGGGCCACAATTGTTTTGTTGACTCTACCAGAAGGAGACAATGTTGCACCCAAATGTAAAATGGTTCACTAGTGATGCAGTTCATTATTTCTGCAGAACAGTAAAAATTATTGTGTATATCTGATTATTAAACCAACATACAACACAGTAAATGTATTCATTTAAAATTAATTATTAATTTAATAAAAAACAATAAAGTTGGTTAAAAAAAACAAAATAAGTCAGTTATTGAATGAAAAGGATGCAGATAGAAGAAAATCTGATGTCTGCCCCTTTAATAAAAAATAACTTCAAACAAACAACTGAAACTTAAACAATCTCCATAGAAAAGAAAACCAAAAACCAATTAAAACAAGAAATAACATAAGGAATTCTATGACTAAACTCTACATGAAATTTAACACATTTCATGCTCAAATGCATGTAGAACAGTTGTACTTGTGTTTAATAGATATAAATACAAAAGTTTGAAGGATACAAATTTGAAACCCTTACTTTAGCGAGCTGAAGTGCAACAACATAAGACACTGAGTTTAGACTCCTGCATGGTTCTGGTAAAAACTCTGTTATTTATGAACTCATGACTTTCATAAACTTATCATATTTAGGTTTGTGCAATGTGTTGTAGTGACTTATATTGAAATCCATCATGGCAGACAGCGTCTAAGCAGACTAATCACAGGTTAGCCTTGAAATTCTGTCAACAGATAGTCTACCTCTCAAAACAAAAACTTAAAATAAAAATACCCAAACATTCACCTGAAACATGAGATTTCATCTGTCCGGTTTTCTCTTTTCGCCCCGGCTGAACGACTCTTCCTCACTGGTAGAGAAGTCGTGTGTGTGAGGTGGAGTTTGTGTTGGAGGCGCCATCTAGTGCCAAACTTTGCCATTACAAAGTAAAGACAAAGGCGGGGCCTCATTGTCGGGCCGAACAGAAGTGACTTGTGGGCTGGATTTGGCCCGCGGGCCATCAGTTGCCCATCCCTGATCTGTGTGGTTGTGTCACTGCAAAACATCAAATAAAATCTAAAGTGTAGTTTCCAAATAAAGCCAATTAAACTTATCTTTATTTCATAAGTTATAACTGGCATCAAGCAGCTAGTTGTACAAAAGCTGAATTTGTATTAAATTAGTTTTTATTCACTTTTTAATGACTGAGATGATGATACTTTAACGTTAAAAGAAGCCATCACCTCCCTGAAAGAGTTTCTTTGCTGCTTATTAGAAGCACATTGTTTGATCAAACATTATTTTTGTTTATCTTTCACTCTAAACCAAAGGATGTATTTTATTTATAAGGTAAAAAATCAAAAGGATAAGTGCTTTCTCCAAACTCCCTCCACACATCTTATATTTCATTTATTCAGCAGAATTTGTCTTGTTTAAGCCTCAAATATGGACAGGTTTTATTTACATCCGTCTTTAAACTTTTAAAAACTGTTCTTATTAAAGAACTTTCATGAAGCGTCTGAAACTTTCCATACGGATGAGGAAATATGAAAAACGGTTAATAACCCGTGGCTTTCCTCCCTCAGCGGTTCTGGGAGAAATAATGGCCGACCGCTGTGGAGTTATCATCATACTTGTTGATAAGTTTAAATATTAAATCTTGATATGAAATATGCATCATTATTTTTCCGGGGGGCTTTGAAGTTTATCTGTATTTTTGGCGAACCTTTTGCTATCATTCCACGCACAAACGAACAGAAGAAATTATCGGCGCGGCGCAGATCAAAGCCAAAGTGAGGCAGCTTCTGTGAGCCGGTCTGTGTGAGATTCAGGTTAGAGATGAGAACGATGATGGATTCTGACGGTGTTCTGCAGGCCCTCCGTGACATGCCCCGCAGGTATGAGCTTCATTTGCTTTCTGCTCTTTTCCTCAATAAATAAGGCTGCCGGTGCCCCGCTCAGGCTGCAGGATTAAAAAAACAAAAGACCTCAACATAAAAAAAGTAGGTTTTAATAAAATACTTTTTGTTCTGGAAAGAAGAAAATGACATCACATGCTTCAACCTGTTTTATCATCGTTGCTTTATTGTAATTATCTTAGTTTTAATGCATTTCTTCTTATTTATTTTTCACAGCTCCTCCCACCTTCATCAAAGCTCCGCCTCCTGTGATGGAGGCCCTGGTTGGACGTCCCATCCTTCTGGATTGTGTTGCTAAAGGCAACCCTACACCAACCATCACCTGGCTGAAAGAGGGCGGGGCCGTTCAAGGTCTAATCTATCAGGTAAACGTTGAAAAACACTAAAGCGAATCAGATTTTTCTTTTTAAAAAATTTACGTTTTTACTGTGACCAACAGTTTAACCGTTATTTATTCACAGACAAGAATCAAGATATTTTAAGAATGTTTGTTTTAACCATCTTAAATGAACTGACAATCTTTAAACTTCAATTACCCTTATTGTAAATAAATAATGAACATATCTCCTCTTGCTAAATGATGAAATAATAAAAACTATCCTTCAAATTTTAAAATTAGTCTAAATCACCACTGAAATTAAAGTTTAAATGGTTTTTCTCAGGTTTATTCTTGTTGCTTTAAAGAGCCTGAAAATGTTTCTTTTTATAACTAATTATGTTCTGCAGCCAATTATCCTTTGTTTTTTTCTGAGTTTATCCTTAAAAATTAAAACACAAACACTGTGTTCAAGCTAAATGGATGCAGTCACATTTTACACACCTTACAGATATTTACAGATATGTTTTCACTTCATAATGAAGGTGATGAAAGAAGCTGCAGAAAAAGTTTGAGAAACTAAACTTTAAGTAGAAAACTGTCACCACTGACCTCATTATCTAACTCTGAAGTCTGTACCATGCTTTTCTACATTTAGATTTTGCACGACCTTAAAAAGAGCATAAAAGTGATAAATACTTTTGTGTGTGTGTGTGTTAGCATAATATCTCATAAATTATTGGAAAGAATTCAATTAAACTTTCAGAAAGTAATAACTACGGGGTGCCAATTGTAAAATAAAATGTTAAAAAACTACAATATTTTCATTATTTTGCTTACTGCTCTTAAATTTTGCTCATTTTGCTAATTTTTTACTAAATATTAAATTTAAATGTTATAAAATCTATGTAAATATTAAATTCTAAATCTTAATGTAAAAGGTAAATCTTAAACATTGAAATTTACATTGAAGTATTTTGGAATGGAACACAGCCTTTACTGTTGGTGCCTGGCTCTTATGATGTCATCATCCTGAGACAAAAGCAACCGCTAATGCTGCTAACTCTGCTAGCGCTGCTAAAGATAATGTTTAAATTTTAAATTAAAATGTGTTCATTGAAAACAATATGGGTGGTACCTGTGGTCCGGCAGTTTAAAGTGCAGCTAGAACACCAGCTGTAACTGCAAGTTTGATGTCTTGTAGGGAAGAGTTAGCAGCGTTAGCAGCATTATCAGCTTTAAAAGCGTTAGCAGCATTAGAAGTGTGAGCAGCATTTGAAGCGTTAGCAGCGTTAACAGTTGCTTTTGTCTCCATGTATGATGACATCATAACAAGAACCTGACACAAACCCAGGGCTCTCAAGTTTTGACCAAAGCTCGGAGTGAGATTTGGAGCCGCTGAACTCTGTTGTCAACTCCTAAGAAAAGTTGCTTTCGGTCATCGCTAAAAGGTGCTAAATTACATCATTGTCCAACGTGCATGTTTGGATTTTTGCTTACAATTGTGATCACGGCTGTATGGCATTTAATGAAGGAGAAAACTGTGTATAAAAACACAGTTGGGGGGTCTGGGGGTCCTCCCCCAGAAAATTTTGAATGAAATAGATACTATTTCCTGCATTCTGGTGTAT
>JAUBOC010000037.1:20898664-20918094 GCA_032275365.1 Anablepsoides cearensis | reverse complement strand
ATTGACACAGGTGCGATGACGTAATGACGATAGGACGGTAGAGGGAAAATCTCTACCATAGGCCAACTTCATACCGTTTCTACCGTCTACCGCATATACCGCGCAGCCCTAGTGTCAAGTAACTAAGTACAAATACTTTGTAACTTTACTTAAATAGAAATTTTAGATTATTTAAATGTTAGTGGGTTAATTGTTTTTTAGCCTACTTTGTACTCCTTACATTTTAAAAAAGCAAAAAGTGTTTAATATCTTTTCCACGTGTTTTATTCAAGCTTGTCATCATACAGAAAGAAAAAATCTAAAAATCTATCCAGATACATGAAGCTCTTGGATATAGTGAAGAAAATCAGAACATCTCTGAATTATCTGGTGAATTAATTCTGAATTAATCATTATGGTTAGGGTTAGTGTGATATGCTCCTGCTTTCTCTAAATAAAGCAAAGCTGCTTTCTTTATTTTATCATTAAACAGAGAAAAGCAGAGGAAAACGATGAAGAGGTGCGTGACGTGCGTTTGACCTCAAAGTGTACAACTGTCCAACTTGAAGCTTTGGACACATTTTTGACGCTTAAATTGCATTGGTGTGAACACAGCATTAGCTTTTGTTCTTAATGGCTTTTTTTAAATTACTTTCATTACTTTTATACTTGAAGTAGTTTTAAAACCAGTACTTTAACACTTTTATGTGAGTAAAAAGCTTGAGTTGATACTTCTACTTTCAAAAGGGTAGTTTTAAACCCTAGTATATATACTTCTACTTAAGTAATGAATGTGAATACTTCTGACACCTCTGCCAAAAATTTTTTAAGAATTCATTAGCCTTAAAGGAGCGACACAGAAATTAGGATACCTCACATATCTTGAAGTAAAAATGTATATTTTTCTTCATTTAACAAAAAATACATTTTAAATCATTTTTACATTTTAAATTATTGATTCAATGCAGCAAAATAAACAAATGTAAGAGATGAAAAATAATACTTGCTGTTTATCAGGTGATTTTATGCAGAATGATCGTGGCAGAAAAATATGAGAACCAAAGATACATGATATAATATATATTGTTGATACAACCCAGTCTGGTTGAAAGCAGGTAAAATTCAGTGGATCCAGTTTTTTTCTTAAGTTAAAAACATCTGTTCAGTTATTCTGAAACATCTTGGATTTTTGCAAGTTCTTTAGAACTTTCTAACACAATTTAACCAAAAATCGTGAAAACAAGTTGTGATCAAACAAAAGAAGTCATTCTTTTCCAAAAGCACAAACCTCAAATATTCACTGAACAAGTTGTTTTTCACGACGCTTTGAAGGGCTCCTGCTTTTAAAATCTGAACTGTAGAAACAAAACATGTTTTATATTCAGTTCTGCATCTGTTGGACTGTTAAAACCCGTCCAGCTGCGGCACATGAACACACAAATTCATCTAATCAAACATGTTGTAAGGTGACTCGACAGCCCCTCCCATTATTTAACTCTGCACTTGACCTTAACTCGTGGGTAGAAGGAGCTGTCAGAGTAATATAACGCAGGAGGCGGCTGTTTAGACAGCAGCTGGCAAGAAAAATGAGCATTAACCTGCCAAAACAAGGTCCAGTTCATTTCTTTTCTCTTTTTTTTGTAACTTCCCCTCAGAATTTCCTCTACAGATAGTTGTAGAAAGAGGTTTGGATGAATAAACACTTTTTTAATATATATATTTTTTAGATGTGTAAGTTCCTTATCCAGCCTGTCTCTTAGTCATCCTGGGAAAAGCTGTGGGATTTGATGCAATCCCCCGTGTTCGTACAGCTTGTCCATACGTTCCATTTCACCAGGTAATAAGTCACTCTGACTGCTGCTGCACCGGTTCAGGAAGGACATTAAACTGAACACTTTCCAAAGTGCTTGATGAGCGTCACGAGTGGAAACTCCTCTGACCCTCGGAGCTCAGAGATGTTCGACTGACGGGTCTGAAAGTCGACACCCTCGTCTTTGTGATCTGCGACCGAGTTTAATAACCTGACTTTCAACCACAATCAGCATGGTTTTAAAACTGTAGAGTTAAACTTTACTACCATGAGTTTGACATAAAGCAACTAACGGTCTGATTTATCTCCTCGTGTCGAGTTATTAAACGTATTGTATTAGCAAGGGATTTTAAATGTGTGCCAGTGTTTCAGCCACCATGTTTGAACTGTGAAGCATTCCCTAAAAGAGTTTTCATTAAGGGCCACCAGGGCATGCTAGGGAGGCCATGGAGAGCTGGAAGGAAGATAAGATATAAAATGATTCAATAAATGTTTTAAATCATAATAAAATCAAATGTTTTAAAATATAATTTGTAATATTTTGAAATGTTATTTAAGAGAGGTTTGATTCTTTTGTTCTTTTATCAGCAGTTTGTTGAAAAGTTGTTTTTTGGGACTTTAATAGTGTTTAAAATGAGCTTGTTGTGAGGATTTTTTCTTACATACGTATTTCAGCACGCATCTCACTCTACAATTTCTGTGACATAAATCAAAGGTTTCAGCTGTTTCAGATAATTCCCGCTCTGACTTTTAGTGTTTCAGCAATTTATAATTTTTGATATATTTTTTTTATATATTTTACTTTTTTTTCATCCTTAATGTGTCAACATTTTCAGAAATCTTAACTGGACTTTTGTACCTTTTTGTTTTGGTTATGCTTTGTACTAATTTCAGCCTTCTTCAGCTTCTATGTTGCTGATTTTAGCTTTTTTTTTCAGTTTTTTATAGTAACATTTTGAAAAATTATTTTATTTATTTGCCCATTTCTACTGTTTAAGCTTATTTTTGCTCAGTCCAGCTGTTTTTTTTGTGTTTTTAGCTACTTTTTTTGGAAATTGTAATTTGCAATTGTAGTTTTTCATCTAAATTTGTTTTTTAAAAGTCTTTCAGCACATTTTTGCAGGAAATGCACGTTCTCTAGTTAATCAAATTCTTATGCTAAACAAACAAAAGTTGACGTTTCTTCATGTATTTTGATGCTTTAGTCCAGAGATCTTCATCTCTGTTCCATGTGACTCACTGTTCTGCATGTTTAGCTGTTTTCCTGATTCAAATAAATTAATAACCTACTCAGAATGTTTAGCAGAGGCCTGTTGAAGCAAACATGCAGGGTGGTGGGTCATGAGTAACGGCTGAGGAAAGTAACATTTTGTTGTTTTGATTCGTCTTGGTGTTTTTGTTAGGTCGACCTGGCTCGTCCCATTTCTTACTCCGTCCAACCAAACGGCTCTTTGCTGCTGCAGCCCCTCATCAAGGACCACCAGGGGCAGTGGGAGTGCAGCGTCTCCAACCGCGTCGCCTCCATAAAAACACGCACCCGAGTTTTCGTCCTGGGTGAGTCGAAACAACGCTTACATGAGCTGCTCGCATTTTTAGCTTTGGCTTTTCTTACCTAAACTGTTGTGGTGGGCTTGTGTAACCCTGCTATACCCAGCTCAGGCTCAGGCTCAGGCCGGCTGCCGGTGCCTACGCTCCGCCTCCAACGTATAAATGCGGCACATCAAGAGCTGGCCTCTAAACCGTAGCTGGATCTGGTGTTTTCTATAAACTCCTCTTCCTCCATTACAGGAACCAGTCCCCATGCGGCCACCTCTCTGTCCATCTCTCCAGGAGTGAAGGAGGCCAACGTATCCTGGGAGGCAGGCTTTGATGGAGGATCAGCACAGACATTTTCAGTTTGGTGGGTGTAAAGCCTCCCACTTTCTTCTCGGGCTGTAACCATGGCAGCCATCGACAGCCCTGGTATTACTCTATTGATCTCCTGGATGAGGAATTCATTTATCTGTTATCACCTCTTGGCAGCTACAATATAAAACGCTGCTGTAGAGCAGAACTTTACAATGCTGTGGCCATGCTAGCTACAATAGAGGTTTACTGATAAAAAGACAACATAATACGCTTGTTTTTGTGACTCATTCGTTTTTATATTGGCTCAGAGAAAACACACCGGTTTGTTTTATTGGCTTGAAGGCTTAAAGGCGAGACGGGACTGATGGGAATGTTCTCAGACGTTGCATCAGTTTTGAAGTTGCCGGGTCGAAAGAAAGTTTAGAAAGTAGATTTTATGAAAGGTTGACGCAGACAACCTGTCATCAGGATCACACAGAGCTGCATTAGTTACTAGCAACAATACAAACATAACATTTAAACACAAAGATGTAAAAAATACATCAGAAAATGAGTTAAGAGTAAATGTTCAGACCTGTTAATATCTTACATGTTGTAGACGAGAGATTTTCAAGGGCGGGGCTAGAGGGAAGATAAAAAAATATAATCTAATAAAATAATCATAAAATTGAATCAAATTTTTAATCATTTCAAAATATAATTTATAATATATCGAAGTGTTTTCTAAAGGGGGGTATTATGCTAAATTGACTTAAATTTATTTAGCTTTATATCGTGTTTTATTATCGTTTCCTCAATTCAAACATACCCAGAGTGTTGCTTTGACACATTTATGGATGTTTGATAAATCCTTGAATACCCTGGAGCTTGCTGGTACAAAGCTCCGCCTATTTATCCAAAGCTCCTCCCTGGAGCTTCAGTCTGCAGCTGAACTGCCGCCTCACAGAGCCTTTTTATACGTAATGACTCTGCCCATTTAAAAAAAGTGAGTTTTCTAAGCTACAGAAGCGTCACGCTAAAGTTTAAAAATGTTAAATGTGACAAATAAACAAGACTTTCTTCTCAAAGACCTAAAAGCAACAATAATTTTCTGGTTTTGTTTAGTATTTTCACCAAACTGAATTCAAACTGTCGTGTGGATGTTTGCTAACAGGTAAAAGGGGTGAGGGCAGGCAGAAGAACCAAATAAAACTCTTAACTGCTCCTCTCGTTTGTTTTGTTTACAACTCATTTTAACTGCAGGATTTAATTTGCGCTCATGAGACAGTTTGACTTTTTATGTTTTAGTAATATTACCTGTTCCACAGCAAAAACCCCACTTTACTGAAGTCAAAGCCTTGATCTACTTGCTTTTATTTTGACTTGATTCTTTTTTATTTCTCCTGTTTTGAAAATGTGAAAAGGTTTTCTTTTCTTTTTTTTGAAAGCCTGAGGGTCAAATAATTGTGTGAAACTTCAGCTCTGATAGAAACATGAAAATCACTCCTAATTGGAGCTGCGAGTTCTCAGACTAATATCAGGGATACATCAGCGCCGTCTGCCACGAGCTGATGAGCATCAATGATTAATGAAACCTACTTTTCTGTCATGTTCCATCGAACCAGACTCCCAGGATCCTCTCTGTCACTCTTCTTCTTTTTGTTCTCACACGTTCTCTCTGCCTCTGCAGGATGAAGAAGATATCGGTTGGTAATAAAGACGGGAAGCAGGACTGGTTCTCGGTGCCCGTGCCCCCCTCCTCCGGCACCGGTCTGCAGGTGTCGGACCTGTCCCCCGCCACAGAATACCAGTTCAGCATCCTGGCTCAGAATAAGATCGGAGCAGGACCCTTCAGTGAAATCACCTCCACACGAACTTTAGGTCAGTACGGAACCCTTCACTCACTGCTTTTTAAAGTTTAAAAACTCACATTAGCTTTGAATATTTATCTTCACTCCTGTCTAATAATAAAAAAGTGAAAACTGTCAGCGGTTTAAGGAGAAACTGAGCCAATTAAAATAATGAGTAATTTACCTAAAGGCAAAAACAAATCTTGGATTTCTTGGCAGAAGTATTTAAAAATATTTATAAATGTATTTTTATTTTTTCAGTTTCAAATAAAAAGATATTTTCTTCAGAAACCTAAGAGCTTTAGCTCCTAATGAAATCCTGAACGGGTGGATTTTGTGCAAAGCTTTAAAATTCAATTGTTTTGTAATAAATATGATTGCATTTTTGGAAAGATAACTTTGATAAAATATTGCAAAAATAAATTTCACGCTGCTGCAATGAACAGTTGTTGGGATATTTGCGTGTGACAAAACAGGAAATGATGTCAAAGGGGAATATCTACATGTAAACAGAGCATTGCTACAACGGCTAACATCAGACTGTAGAGAAGAATCTGACAGTGACTCAAACTAACCTAAACAAACTTCAGAGAAATGAAGAATCAAAGTTCAATTAATAAAGTTTCATTAAACAAAGAGCAAAGAGTTCCCCTTTGATGTCACTTCCTGTTTCACTTTGAGTCAATACACTAGTTATGTGACAAATGGATAAAATCATGCATTAAGTTTCTGAAATATAAAGATGTTTTCTTAGATTTAGACATCTCACAGGGGCTTTAATATTGCTGTTGTTTACACCAGAACAGCTGTGATCACTTCTGATAGGAATTTCACATTTGTGATTTAATAACTCTAAACATGTAGAATTCATGATGGTGTGAAATTACAATGTTTTTGCCTGTTTGTTTACTGTTAACAAAATATGTCCTGAATCAGTGGCTGAATCGGAACTAAACTGATCTTAGAAAACACAAAAAGAAATTCTTTTAATTTAGACAAATTTACAGATGTTGAGCTAAAACGTGGTGTGGTAGTGGCTGACAGTCAATCACAACATCTATTCTAATCACAGACAGATGAAATAAAAATACCACAAAAACATTTAAAGTTATCTTCAGGGTTTAACACTAGCTTTATTAAAATAAGAACATTTTGTGTATATTTAAGAGAAGGATAAATGTTAATTTGTTGGAGAAATATGTAATGGTTTAATGTACGAATTGTTGCTTAAGAAGGAGTTAAAACATTTTTCTTTTGTTTTTCTTTTTTTGTTTTTGTAATTTGAATATTATTTTTGATTTAATTTAATTATTTCTGAAAAAGGGGGGCAGAAATATTTTTTCTTCTACATTTGATTTAATTTATGATTCATATTTTTATCAATTTGTTGTTTTTTAAATACATAAATAAATAAACTTAAATATTAAAGAACATTTTAATAAAAGTCAGATGAAAGGTGGTGGGCAACATGCATTCAAACAAAACAAACATTTAAGCTAGCAGCAACTTTCCTCTGAGCTCCTTTTTAAAAGCATGATGACGTATGTGAAATCATTACTTTTTACTTCCAGACACATTTTCTTGTTTTGGACAGAAATGATGAAAACACCTGTGCTGACACATTTCCTATTAGAGTGGAGAGGAATGATCGTATTGACCACATAACAGCACAGACTCATATTGTATTATTGTACCCCTGAACGCAATAAATTATTCAACGATTTTCTGCATTAGTTACACTTTCCGTGACCCAGAAAACAATATTGATGATGCAGAACACATTTTTATTTAGCTTCCAAACAGCCTGTATAAGAAAGGAACCGATCTGAATCCTCAAAGGTACAGATGTTAGCCTCTTTTCTTACTGCTTTTCAGACTCTCACGGTTCAGCCCTGGTGTCGGCAGCAATTTCCTCTTCGCTAATTTAATTTTTCCGCCAGAGTGTATCCCACTGATTCACTCGAGTCTCTCTCATTCTCTCTGCATCAGATCCTCCAGAGAGGAGAAATAAACTAAAGCCCCCTGCGTGGCTGTCTGCTAATCAGGGCTCAGCAGGTGTTTCTCTGCAATGGGCTCTTCCTGAAGCTCAGCAGCCCCCCATCACAGGCTTTGTTCTCCAATCCCGCACCGGAGAAGGGGAGTGGCTTATTCTGGATGAAGACATCAACGCCAACAGCAGCCAAATGGTGGTTCAGGGTCTGGAGAAGGTAAAGGAACAAACCTGCGGCTTAACCTCAGAGTCCAATCAGTCCATGTTGTTAAAATACTTTGTGTACTTTTTAAACTACATTACACAACAGCTACATCACTTTCCTGCGCTCCCTTTTCCTCTCCCCCCTTCTGTTTTTTACGAACCTGCATGAATTCAAATGAACTTCATTAGCATTGCAGGCACAGCCACGTGTTGACAAAGTGCCGGTTTCATCCCCTGTCCTCCCCGCTGTGTGTGTTTACGTGATTCTCAGGACTCGGTGTACGAGTTGCGGATGCTCTCTCGTCGCGGGGAGTTGCTGAGTGAACCCAGTCCATCAGTCAATGTCTCCACCACGGGTAGGTGTTCAAGAGCCACCGTCGCTTCTTCAAGTCCCACTTCAATTCATCCCCCGCCTTCTTTTTTTTTTTTCTTTCCTCCTGTCCCTTCAGTTGTAGCACAATTAGAGCAGAGCCAGGGAATGCTGCTGCCCATTTGAAGCCTTAGTGGAGCTATTTTCATCACTAATAACTCCTCAGACGTGTCAAGAATGTTCTTTTTCAGATTCTTTTTATATCATTTGACTGTCTGAGGCAGCAATAACCCCAAATTTTATTTGATTTAAAACAGCTGTGCTGATTATTTCAGCTTGATGTCTGACTGTGCAAATCCTGCGAAACGATCATGATCTTGATTTGATTATAATAATGATGCTCATCAGAGATAGACTAGTGTTTAAATCCTCCAGTATCTGGTGATTTTTCTGTTTGAGATGCAAATGAGACACATTTATTGTTGTTGGAGCATCTGTGACAGGCAGGATGATCAGACCGTCTTTTTATTGCATGAATCAAAGGAATATTTTGGAACTTTAAATCCAGTTTTGGGCTTCGGTCTTGGCAGTGGGTTCAGACCTTCTTGGTTTCAACCCAGAGGCGAGGTCCAGTTCAGACAGAAACAGAAAGGCAGAACATGACAAACCTAGTGGTGGGCACAACTAACCAAAACGTTAGCTTCACTAAACTGATTAGAAATGAGGAGAAACTAATGCTAAAATGACTATCGCACATCTTCCTCTCCTTCCAGTTGAAAACTTGTGGGGTTTTCCACAGCAGCACATCTGTAAAAAGATTGTAGGAGCATAAAAAAGTATTGATGTATTTTGTAGAAATAATTATTAGAAGAAATATGAGTTTAAAAATTTTACTTTAGATTAAAAGCATTTCTCGGATCAAACCAGTATTTGCTATTGGTTGTTTGACTTTGTCTTCCATATTTTATACATAGAAAATTTTTGTATTTATTTAAATATTGGTTATTTTCTTTTTGATGCTCTCATTTGAAGTTTAGCTCCTAAAGATGCTAACCTCACACACGGTGCCCACACACTCACTGCTTGTAAGAGGGCATTGCTTTTATCCCAAACTAAATAAAAGCAAACAAATTAAAGTTTTCAATGTGAATTTTAAATTAGCAGAAGCTAATCGGCCTGCTAACTGTTTCCAAAGTTAATCTGCTAAATGAAAAGCTAGCTTTGCTATTAGTGTTTTAGCAAAACTATGCCCACCACTGGACAAAAAAACAAAACTATTTTTACAAGTAGCAATACATATCTACAGCTTGTAATGTCATACTCTCAAAGAACTGAAAGAAAAGTTTAAATTGGGTTTACAGATACCTTTGGTTCTTCTTCTTCTTCTTATTTTTAAGCCACATGGACCTGCACACAGGTTCTGGAAAAACATAATGGAGGAAAAATCCAACTTTATGAGCTGTAAATCCTCTCTGCCTCCATCACTGGTTGCTTTGAAATAACATTGAAATTGGCACATTTTCACACAAGAAAGCAAAAACCCACTCTTCTCTACTATGAGTCACTATTTTCACTCCTCCATTTTCCCTGTACCAACAATCATCTCCGTGTCAAAGGGACGGAGAGCTACCCGGCCACCCAGTCTCGTCTCCTGGAGTTTGTCCCGGAGCCGTTACTGGCGGGCGTTCTGGGCGGCGTCGGCTTCATGTGCCTGGCGCTGGTCCTGCTGCTCGCCTTGGCCTACATCATCAGCCGCAAGAGGGAGCGACGCCGCAGAGGGAAAAAGGAAGGTAAAATGGCCCACACTCTGGAGACACTCACTTTGATGAATGTCATCATTTATTCAATAAAATATTGAGGCATTTCCTGGTTGTTGTATAAATCATACCCTTCTACATGGATTTGGCTCTCCTCTTGTCCCTTACTCCTCCATCCATTTGTGAATGTTATTGATGTCTTTTACATTGCTTACTAATTAGGGTAATTTCTCATTAGTGGCTGATAAATGTAAGGGTAATTAAGTTTTGGACAAGCGTGGCTGCCTTAGACCCTTTAATTAGTTCTTGTTAGGGTAGATTATGTTTCTTCTCGTCGGTCAGTATGGTTGTATCCTAATGAGTCAGATACCATTTCACACCTCTCCCTCCTTTTCCAGATCCCCCTCCTGCCATCTATAAATGCTCCCCAACCATGTGAGTACCACTTTATCAATTCATTGTCAAGCCTCCCTTTGACCTTTCATTTTGAAAGTGTTGAAAATGCCAGCACTTTCCTATTTCAGCTTGCTCGTCTTTATCTGTTGCAGCTGCTGTTTTGGTATTTCTGACTACAATTTTCCCACCCCCTCATTCACTCAGTCTTATTTTTACATTCTGTTTCCCCTCCTCTTACATATTTTTTTTCTTCTTCTTTCCCTTACGATTTCCTCTTGTCACCACTACCTCCCCCTCTCTTTTTCACTCTCACAGAAAGACTTCAGGCTCCAGTACTCCAGACAGTTTGTTGAAGAAAAGCCTCCTTCCCACCAGCTCAGTCTATCCCACCACTTCTTCCACCACCTCCTCCTTACAGACAGACTGTTCCTCCTCCAACATAGAGAATCATCATCATCGGCATAAGCAGCTCATGTCAAACTACAGCAGACTTACTAAAACAACCTCTCTGATTTCTCCCTCAATTGAGATGATTGCTAGAGGTCCAGATGGGCGGTTCATGCTCCCACCGTATGTCGATGACACCTTAAGTGTTGGCAGCAGGAAAAATGTAAAGTATGACCAACATTCGAGTGTTAGAAGGTCTGTTTCACTGCACTTGGAAAGGGAGGACAAGAGCGAGCTGCCGTATGTTCTCTCTGTTGATTTCCCACCTTGTAAACCCAAAGATGACTCTACGAGTCAGATGTGTGACACGGAGCATCGCGACCTATATGTTCCGGATCAGAAGACTGTGTACGATCCTGATCTCTGCAGCTTGTACACAAACAGTAGCCTGACCACTGTCAATCAGCACAACAAAGAAATAACGCCTGTATTTCCGGTGCTCCCACACATTCGATCTGGCTTTGGTCAGTCGTATACGACAGCGAGCGCTCTGGTGCTCCAAATGGAACACGAGCGGGAGACGGGGAACTTGAGTCGCTGCCTGAAGCTGGCTCAGGAGAGAGAAGAACTGGAGAGGGAGCTCCAGAGATGCTTGCTGGACAGAAACTCTTTCAGAGAAAAGAAAAAGGAGGAAGACGTTGAGCAGTTTGTTTGGAAGTACAAGAGCAACACTCTGCCCAGCAAATACCGCCAAGGCAGCAAAGAGAACTCTTTCTCATCATCTCCTGTCCACTGGGAAGCCCGTCCTCACGATTCTCACCCAACTTTGATTCCATCCAGAAACCGTCTCAGT
Organism: Anablepsoides cearensis; assembly: GCA_032275365.1. Taxonomy (NCBI): domain Eukaryota; kingdom Metazoa; phylum Chordata; class Actinopteri; order Cyprinodontiformes; family Rivulidae; genus Anablepsoides; species Anablepsoides cearensis. The sequence continues at coordinate 20,906,731 of JAUBOC010000037.1, read as the reverse complement.
TTGCCTCCAGCTTCATCTCCCTTTTACTTTGACAGTTACCCCTCTTCACCCTTCACCGACCAGACTTTTCTGGAACCCGATGAAGCAGATCATTATCCCAGAACTCTCCCACGACCCGCCTCAAAGCACTTGACGTATGAAAGACTAGACGCACCACCAAATGGCTTTGAAAGTTCGAACCAATCCAAAATATTAGACATTCAAACGAACCGTTCATCAAACTGCCTCAGCCACGCCAACTCATCAAACTTAACTTTTCACAGCAATCAATACACCGAAAGATCTAAAATAGATTTCGATGACACACCAGAATATCCAAGAGTGGAGGTAATGTTCCCCAAACTTGATGAGAAAGAAGTAAGCGTTGAGATGAGCGTAGATGAACCAGAGTTTGAGGCGTCTACATCGTGGCCTGCGCAGCCCATGTTGCACCGCAGGATTGCTTCTCATTTGCATCATGGGCGACCGCTGACTCAAAGACGCCGGCATGAAGACATGAAAAGGAGCCCTGTTTCTGTGGAAAACATTGATTGGGTCCAACAGTCTCGACGACCTTCAGAACCAGAACTTTGGAGAGCTCGGAGTCGTGGCTCAAACATTTGGGACAACAAACGACGAAGTCAGAGCCTGGATTTGAGGCGGCAGAAGAAGGAAGGCGCTTTTCTCACACCAGATGCATGGATAGACTCTCTCAGCCAAGAGAACTGCTCTCTTCCATCATCCTGTCAACCAGACGCTTCAAGTCCTCATCCAGCAGACCAAACTACATCTTATTCCAGTCCTGCTGTTGATCATTTATCTACAAGAAGTGGTCCACAGTGGCTGGTTCCAGATCCTGCTGTGCTCCACCATCGTAAGCTGTTAAACAGTGCCTCCCTCTCGTCTGGTTCTGCTAATCGGCCGGTCGGCTATCAGGATGCCTCCACGTTCTTACCACCCACCAACAACAACCTGGAAGTGGAGGCTGAAGGCTACGAGGGAGTCCCGGAGTCTGGGGGTAGCTACAGCAGCTACGCCAGCAGCGGGCGAGGCAGCATGGAGACGAATAACGGCTCACCTGAAACCGTTGAGGGAAACTCAACGGACAAAGATGGTCACAAAGTCAGAGCAAGGTAAAGGTTTACAACATACTGACTAAACAAATAGACCTTTTTTACTTTGTGGTAAAAATCCCAGTAGTTGCTGCTCAGATTACTGCCATCTTAAAGTACCTGTGACATGCATATCCTTCAAATACAAAAAGTCAAGGAAAACATCTTGGAAACTTTGATTAGTACTCATGATTTTACCCGTTTTGTTGCATAACTGGCGAATTTTCCTTTGAACTTGGCTCAAAGTGAAACAGGAAGTGACATCAAAGGGGAACTCTTTAAGAAAGAAAGCTCCCTGGTCTTTTTGTTGAAACCATATTATTTGAACTCTGATTCTTCGTGTCTCTGATAGAGACTCAAAATAAAGAAACAACATATTCTTCTGTACAGCCTGTTGTAGCAATACTCCGTTTACATAAAGACATTCCCCTGACATCACTTCCTGTTGTTTCACATGCAAATATCCCAACAACTATTCATATAAGCGGTGTGATTTTTTTTTGCAATATATCTTATTAATCTTTCGAAAAGCGCTTTCATATTTTTTTACAAAAATATGATGTCACAGGCACAATTTTAAGAATGTTATGGCAGTTCACATGAACACAGAATCTATTATCCTTTGCTGTTCAGTAGAAATATGATTTGGCTGCAGGAAATAGTCCAGGATGCAACAGTAGTGCTGTTTAGATTTGTCTTTAAAAGTGGTGTTTCGGTCTTGGCCACACTTATGTTGTTCCAATTTGCAGCGGAAGACGAAATTCTGTAGTCTGACTCAAGTTGAAAGCATTCCAGTTTGTCAGAATCATTAGAAAAGAGCATTTCTACTTCTTGCTCTGATGGAATAATAGCGCTTTACATTGCATTTTGAATGTACAAACAGCTTTAGAACACATCACTATAAAAGTACGACTGACTTAATGTAAACACCAAACAAAAAGTATTTTTGATTTTGTTTTGAGACTGCTATACCCACTAAGCAAAAGCAGAATGTCTGTGGAATAAGATAGTTGCGCTTGGTAAGATTCTTAAAATAAGGAAAATGTCCAGGGAAACCAGATTAATAATCTAAATATTCAGCTTTTGCTTCGTGTATCAGTCTCAAAAGAAGATAAATATTTTTGTCTGGATTTAAGCTAAAAAGACTTGGGTAGATGGAAAGGTTTTGCAGTGTGTGATGACATCATGCAACTGTATGATCGTATTGCATTTATGTGTTGATATTTTTGACTCGTAAGTCAGTAATTTCAACCCCCGGATACAACTGGAACTCAGCATCAGACTACCTATTGGCTAACCAAAATTCGATTACATTACATATACAAAAAATGTTATTCCACATATATTTCAGACAATTTGTTAGGCTAATGTATTTAAGTATTTGGCTCTCTGCTTCTTTATCATTAATATATCATGTTATAATTTGAAATGACCAATAATTCCATCTGAATTTAAAGTGTCTGTAACATGTGTATCCTTTAAATATAAAATGTCAAAAAAACATCTTTATATTTAAGAGACTTGGCATAAAACTAAATTTTACCCATTTTGTCACTTAACTGGCTGAGCCAAGTTCAAAAGGAAATTACCCAGAGTGAAACAGGAAGTGACATCAAAGGGGAACTCTAAATAAACAAAATCCAGTGAGGTTTACTTAAACATTATTATTTGAATATTTATCTCTTTGATAGTGACTCAAAAGAAAAAAAAAAACGTCAAATTCTTCATTCGTAGCTGTTGTAGCAAAGCTTTGTCCATATACATACATTTCCCCTTTGACATCATTTCCTGTTTGTTCACATGCAAATATATCAGCAACTGTTCATTTCAGCAGGGTGAAATTTCTTTTGCAATATTATCTTTCCAAAAATTCATTCATGTTTATTAAAAAAAAGTGATGTCACAAGCACTTTACCTATGATGCTTTTACTTTGGCAGTTCTGCTTAAAGGCAAAGCAAATGTTCCTGCCTGAGAGGAGAAATATATTGTATCTCTTACAGCTTGTGTGAGCGAGCTTATATGTTTTGTGTCTGTAGGAGAAATCCCTCTGTGGATGAGAACTATGAGTGGGATGTTGCTGATTTCAACTCACAGCCTGGAGACCATGATGGTAAGAATTTAGTTTCCTCTTCTTCGCAACACTTACATGTAATCCCTAAAGCGTTGAAAACCCGTCCGTATTATGTGCTTACAATTGATCTGACATTTGTGAACACATTTCCATAAACAGATTTAGAAAAAGGTCAAAGCTGATATTAAATATCCAGGCTCTAAATTGTGGAAGTTTTCATATCTCGGGGGTGTTAATCAAACTTACGGCGCACATACGTTTTTTATGAAACGCCATCTGTGGTAAAATACCAAAAAAAAAAAAAAAAACACTCAAATTTCTTCTCACCCACAGGCCGCCTTCCTTCATCAAATCTCCAGAAGCCCGCTGAACGCCGTAGCCGTCCCAGCGTGCCGTGCTCCGGCAAAGCTCAGAGAAATTCTTCACTCCCGGGGCATCAAAGCAGCCGCTCTGCTGAGCCAGAACCAGAAGCCGTGCTGTTCTGACAGCGCCGGTGTTTCGGCTCATCACACCTGGTGTGTCCTTTTACGTATTGATTCAGATCACTAGGTGACAAAAAGCACATGTGACAGAAAGTCGGCGTTTCTCTGATGGCTAAAAACAGCTCCTGATGAGCAGGGTGTCCTGTTTGTACAGCTGGAATTAAAAACTCTTGTTTTGTGATCTCTTTAGAGGCGGTTTGACGATCAGGAAGCTGAAGGACTCTCATGTTTAGTTTGTCAAGTTGACAGATTCATCATCCAGAGATGAGTCAAACCAGAACCATCTTAGTCATCACCTTATTGCTGTGGATAATTCCAGTAATTAGATCTCATCAGTCACCTTTAAGTTGGATGAAATAGGTGTTTCTAAATTATAAATGAGTAAGAAAAGTGAATGGAATATTAAAAGGCCTCAGTGTTTCTAGAATGTATAATGGAGGTGTAACAGATGCTGCTCTTCAAATTTTCATGAAGAAAAAAAAAAGCTTTGTGGTTTTGATCACTTACGGCCATGGAATGTTTGTTAGCAAAATATCTCACAACCTACTGGACATGCAACTGAATGATGGCTGCCACAGCTAATTTGAAAGATTTCAAGCTAAAATTTGAAATAAGATTTAACAGCACGATGGCTCGGTGGTTAGCACAGATGCCTCACAGCAAGAATGTCTTGAGTTTGATCCCCGGGTCTTTCTCACTGGGTTTGCATGTTCTCATGCTTACTCTGTAAGCAATAGGCTGCCTTCAGGCCCAGGCTGCCCTTGAAAAAGAGATCAGCGGTCTGAATGGGATTTGCCTGGTTAAAAGATAATTAAATAAAATTAAAATGTGGTAGTAGCTGAGCATCAGCACTAAAATACATTTTAGCTCACATTTTTTGTTTAAAAGGCTGACATGCATTGTGCATCAGCTCGACCTGTTGTTTCCTCCTTTTAATAGTAATAATTATTGTAGTGGAAGAAAGCAACTATGTGTCATCAACATTTCTAAAAGCAAACATTAAGACCAACACCAGTGGAAGAGAAGGAATCTTCACAAGCTTCTGACTTCACTCAGACAAAAAAAATCAATTTGTGCAAACTTTAATTCATAAGGATCACAGTAATTGATTTTCAATACTTAATTAGATGTTGGATATTGACTTAAGTCTGAGTTTAAAGAAAAACTGGAGCTTTTTATTCTGAAAGTCATAAAACCTTTAGATCGAGTAGAGTGAGACCAAATTAAGTACAAAAATCAGACTTTTTTTTTTGTTGGACAGTGTGAGCATAAAGGACGGGGCAGGTCTCATACCCTGAGGGAATTTGTTTACTTCTGTCCCAGAAGCTGCCTTCATTAAATAAAATAACTATACACTTTACAAAACGTAATGCTTTTAAAAAGTTAAACTGCTCAATTCTTGCTTACAAGAGATAAATGTAATATATTATTACACAACACATTCAGTCTTAGAATATAATAGTTATACATTTTCTTTTGAATGTAGCTCAGAATGGGATGTACATTTAACTCTTAAATACTAACATTTGCAGCCAAAAGATGAATAAATTTAAATAGTTTGTGTAAAAACCTTTTCAGTTGCCACATTTTTAAATAAAACATGCCTTTAAACAATCCCCGTTACATTAATAATACAGTAAAAGACTAGTTTTAAGTGGTGCTCAGTTAGCTTTGAGAAAAAGGTGATATTTAAAGATTTCCCTACACATTATAAATCTTATTTTAACATCCCTAGCAGTTTAACTTTTGCACAAAAATGCTTGCAAAATTCCATAAATCTTCCTGTAATCCTTTTTGGGACATAAAGAAAACGTTTTCACAAAAAATATTTACTTGTACATGTATAAATGTAAAAACAGCATAAAGCCTGTATTCCTGCAGGCAGTCATTTGCTGCAGATTTTTGTTGTTTTATAGTAAAAATCTTTAGTTTCACAGAACATCTACTCCTGGAGACACATTTGTGTTGCTGAAACAAACTTTTTTGACAGTTCTGACCTTTTTGGGAATAAAAAAAAAAATCCCAAACAGATGAAGATATTAAATCATCTGAGCTGCACCAAACACTCGCTGGTTATTTGTAGCTTTTTACAGAAGAAGTCAGAGCAACATTCATTCTGATGTTCAGCCTGGTTTTATGATCCAGTTACGTGGTGATAACGAGCACATTCCGGTAGTTTAATATCATCCAGTGGTAATCTACATGAAGACAAAACATGAAAACCAGTTTTGGTGGGTTTAACAGGGGTCTTTAAGGTTTGCAGCTTTTGTCTTAAAAGAAGAAATGTCAGAATAATGTTTTCCACCTAATGAGGCATCAAGCTAAGCACATTTGTTTGTTTCAGATGTTGAACCACTGATTTTTCAGGCTAAATTGTTCCGTTTCTGCCCGAATCTTTAGAAGAAAAACAAGCTCATCTTTTTTTTTTTTTATGAACAATGGAGGGAAAAGAAAACAAAAAAAATGTTTTTTTTCTTTGTGTTGCAGAGGCTTGAGGCTGCCACATTATTTAAGCAAATAATTAACTCAGAACTCCGCATCGGGCCGAAGCATTGTGGTGCATCCATCCGATAATTGAAATTCACTCATACAGGCAGCGTTTAGCACAAATCAATGCAACACTTCAGGGGAAACTTTGCTTTTTCTGCTGCACATATTGAACTTCAGCGCTTCAATTTTACGTCTAAATCTCATACTTCATATACATCAAACACAAAAGGAAGGAAAACATTTTTTTTTTTTTACCACCAAACGCACTCGATCAAAGAAATCTATTTTTGTTCTCATATTCAGAGCTCCAACGTCAGAAGCTAAATCAAATAGGGGACCTTCAATATATTGCACGTTGAGTGCTTTTAAGGATTCAATCATGAAATGTTCTTGAAGAAAATGAAAAGCACCCTACTGGCTGGTGTCAGCACAACAGAATCAAACATCTTAAAGGAAACCAGTTTCCAAAGAGAGGCGGACAACAGGAAGGCCTCATAAACATGATTGTTATACTGCTTCCTATTTCACATATTGTGTGTACTTAAGGGGATTAGCTGCAAAGCGTGCACCCTTTTATTACGTCCATTAGGCCGTGAATGAATTATTTTTCAAATGCCAGGAAGTGACTCATGAAGCTACAAACTAATCAAGGTCTCAGAAAAGAAAATATCAGCTCCGAATCAAAAAGAGCAGCCATGTTGCATCTGCAACGTTTTAAACTTAATAAGAGGGAATAATGTGGGGACAAAACCTTCCCTGACTGGCTGCTCTTTCATTTCTTTTTATAATATCCATGCTGATACCAAAGTATACCAAAAGAGGCACAAGTCCTCATCATAATGCCACAGTTTGTTTTTGTGTTATACAGATATTGAGCTAAAATTTGTTGGTGTAGCAGTCATCCTTTGCACATACTGTAGCTCTAACAGCCTTGTATTTTATCAAATACCTTGCAAACAAACTTGAACCTAAGGGTGGAAGAAAATGTTCATACACTGAAATATCGCAATATTTTATTTCCTGATACTGCATCTATTCTCTAAAGCACTGTCTAAATTTTTTATTAAGGGTAAAAGTGTAAACTTTCATGCCAGCGGTTCATTTTTTTGTTGTAGTTTAGCCTCCGGTCGCTAGTTGACAGCAGCAGTCATCCAGCCATTTGGCTCCTCCACTCCTGAGGAGGCAGAGATTATAATGCTAGCTCAAAGGTGAGCATTGTAAGTAAATGTTAGCCTTAAGTACCAAAGGTTGAATCTGAGCGGATTAGACAGACACCAGCTGCCTTTTGCTTAACTTTAGCACAAGATTTAGGCTAATACGTTAATATTAAAATCTAAAAGCTGCCACAAATATATTAAATTGTTCTATCTGGCATTGACAACATGGATGAAATAAGAAATATAAAAACATATAAAATACATATAAAAGGTTTTTAAAATTAGATTTTTTGGAAAAAGATGGCAATATATTGCCTTGCTAGAATTGCAATGTATCTTCTACTCAACTTGAGCAAAACTAAAGAAATGTCCATAGATATTAGGGAAAGCAAATCCTTTTTCAGAACTTGTATTGACGGTGAACTGATGGAGTCGGTTGCATGTTTTAAATATCTTGACGTTGTGCTTGAATCACAGATTAAAGTGGGATTTATGAACTAACCATCAACACAAAGTTACGACAACAAATATACAGCCTTCAGCTGAATTTGTTTTCTAGGACATAAAATAGTAATGCATATAGAATGAATACACAAGAAGTGAAATGAAAATTCTTTACTGCATAAGCCATGGATTCAAAATAAATACAGATTTGAGTAAACATTTTAGATTTCATTCATAATTTCCCAGCATCACCTTCATCATCATCACTCACCTGAGCCACAGAGCTCTGTCTCTACCTGCTGACCCTGACTCTCATCAGCTCCTGCATCAC
>JAUBOC010000037.1:20867039-20881173 GCA_032275365.1 Anablepsoides cearensis | reverse complement strand
AAGTAAAGTACAGATACGCAAAATTTCTACTTAAGTACAGTAAAGAAGTATTTGTACTTAGTTACTTTACAACTCTGAAGTAGAGTAAAAGAAAGTTAAGATGGGAAGAAGGTGAAGAAATTGAGAATGAGGAGGTGAAGAAGAAGAGCAGTAGAAAAAGTAGATGAAGAACCAATGAAATTCCTTGGAGAAAGCGAGCTGACAGTTTGCTGTGTTTGGTTTCAGGTGGAGACGACCTGAAACCAAAGGTTCGTGTGTCGAACCTTTAAAGCTTCTGAACATTGTCAGTTTAAAGATTCTCTTCAGTGCATCTGATCATTCTCAATTTCACTGGAACAAAAACACAACCTTAAGCTTTGACCTGCAGCTGGGTTTTTATAAACCTTAAACTGCGGTCAGACGTCTGGTTTGACCAATCAGAGCAATCGACACGCAGACAAAAAGCAGCACTAAAAGAACGAGGAGGTCAGAACAGCTGATCTCACAGATGGAGAGCAGCTTGTTCCTCAGAGCGGAAGGTTTTCACAGAAACGGGTAAAATTGGTGTCATTTTATCCACAACTCGTCACACGATGTTCCTCATTCATCACAAACATCAAGCAGGACGGTTAATGGTAGATTTTATGTTTTTTAAAAAGGAAACTCTTTTGTTGGTTTGTTTTAAAATCATCTCTGAAATCCAGAAGAAAAACATTTCAGACAAGATAACCTTTTAGTAAACGCAATGAAAAAAAATGAAATCCTCAAATAAAACAAACATTTCTTGAAATGTTTCACAAAACGAAGCAGAAAAACAACAAAACTTCTTAAAAACAAATTAACCTTCAACAAAACTTAGAGTGAAACATTCCCCAAAGAAACTATTTTTTAAATGCTGCATTTTAAAAACAGCAAGCAGGAAACTATTTTTTACAGTTTCTTGTAATTAGACAAAAGTCATTTTGTGTTTCTGATAATTTTCCTCTCATCAGTCCCATTAAAACTATTTTAGTTTTTTCTTGCATTTGAGGTTAAAATGGCACCAGATTGTTTTTTCACCTAAAAATCAGTTTTGTTTTTAGGCTTTAAATCAGTTTTAAACTGTTTTTAGGTCTGTAAATGTCTCATTTTATGATAAACTTTAGTTTTTTTACACTTTTTATCTGCAAACAGATTTTTCTACAACCTCCAACCCTACCAGGTTGCATTAGTTTAATAACTCAAGATGAAAACTTTTATTTTGTTGTATATTTTGAGTTTTTCCTCTACACAAAGACACAAACATGCAGCTCCTCCCCCGCTGCTCCTCATCATCGCCTCCTGCCACCTCAGAGAGTTCACGCTCTCGCAGTTTTTAACCTCCAACCCCGGCTGTCCGAGCCGTGCACGCCGCGTGTCACTCATCACTCGCTGCCTTGTTCCCGTCCCTCCTGCAGCTCTCTGTTTGCTGCGAACGGCTGCAGGGATTTTCACATCACAGATCCCCGTCTGTTCACACGACTTCCCCTCTGCTGCAGGAGGTAATTTACTCCGAGCAGCATCTCTGCTCTCATCAGGAAGATAACTCTCTATTCTTCTTTGGCCTCAAACCTCAATCAGCAGCAGCTCCACACACTTTGCTTTGCATGCAGCCTGACTGACCAGGCAAGGTGTTATCAGAGATAATACCACAGGAGAGAGAGGGAAAAATGTCTATTTGTGTTTAAAACCAACATGATGCAAAAATCTATGTGGTGGAACGAGTTTAAAGAGATGACAGAGACAAGCTTCTGGTGTCAAACTGAAGCGCTTCATTTTTCTTCTGTTGCACATTTGTTCAGGATGTTGGATTTTTATATTTTCTCAACTCAAGGACAGCAGGGCTATAACAGAGTTTTTTTTAGATGAAATTACTAATCAAATAATGCAGAAAACATTACCTAAAAAAACACATTTCATCAGTTGAAATTATTAAAGTTTTATGGGTAAATTTAGTGTTTTGTATGTATAGGAATCATAAAACATTATTACCAAGAAATATCCAAAATATGTTAAAAGACAGAGTCTTTTTAACCTTAAGGGACAGGAGATTTTTGTTAAAGCTCCATTAAGAACTAGTCTGAAGGAGCAATGTACAGTAAAGTCAGAAAACTGCTCACAATATTCAGGAAAGTAAAAATCAAAGTAATAATACACATTTTAAGAAATGACATGTTGAATTAATTGACTTATGTCAAATGATTCCACTAAGTTGAGTTTAGTAAAAAATGTGTAAATTGCTCTGTTTGATCAAACTTGGTTTAGTGGAGTCAGTTGACATAAATAAACACAACACCTCCTTTTTAGAGTGCAGAAACAGCTCCTTTCATGGTCATATTTAAACTTCCAATGAACAGGTGCTAAATGTAAAGTTATGAAGTAAAATAATAAATTTTGTGTTTTGAATGTAACAAAATAAAAGTAAAAGCTACATAAAAGGAAAATATGAAAATCCTCAAAAAATGTACTTAAGTACAGTAAAGTAAATATACTTTGTTACTGTACCTCTGCATATAATCATATCAGAATTACCCTTTGCTGCCATGAAAGGCAGACAATCATGGAACTGCTTGTTTGTGTGTCTATTAGCAAAATATCTCATTAACCACATGATGGATATTACTCAGTTCAGCTAAAGGTGGCTGACACAGAGAAACCTTAAAAATCAGCAAATGTTAAAGATAAATATTGGACATTTAGTGTGGTGGCAGTTGATAATCATTGAAACCACCCACTGAACAGTAACAGCTCCCATGAGAGCTTTGTTAAAATCTTTAGCAATAATGAAGTGTTTAACTTGTCTGTCTGTTAGCAAAGTATCATGAACCAGAAGACAAACTTCAGTAAATCTTCCACAAATGAATCATTTGATGTACATCTATTAGTATTTAACCAAATTTAAAAATGGCCGCCACAGCTAATAAAATTTAACAAGAGAATTTGCATTTGGTGAAAATGCAGTGTGAATGCTTTATGCTGAGATTTTCACAGAATAGCAAAAAAAAAGCTGAAACTAGCCTTCATAGCTTTAAAAATAGCTGAAAATGTTTAAATTACCACAACAAAACAGAAAGAGCATGTTTGCTGAATTAAGCAGTAAGAAGTTGAAGTTATCCCAAAAAGGTGACTTTATCTGAAAAGGCTCAAATACAATAGAGACAAAAAACAGCTGAAAGCAGCAGAAAGAAGCTAAAGAAGCAATATAGAAGTTGCAATCATCAGACTGGAGTAAAACAAGCAAAAACAAAATAAGCAAAAAGTGCAGTTAAGATTTACAAACCTTTTGATGGGTTTTAAGGATGTTGAAGACAGTTCCATTCATTTTCAAAGAGGAAAAAATGATTGAAAAGCTAAACATCTCAAAAAGTGTAAACTGCAGAAGTATTAAAAATCATAGCTGGAATGTCCTGAAGGAGCTGAACGTTTTCATATATAAGTAGTTGAAATAGCTCAAACATTGCAGAACCACAAACGTGACAAAAGTACGTGGAAGAAAATATAATAGTGTGAATGAATTCTTCAAAAGCAATGAAATCACTACTGATTAAAACTTAGTTTTACCTTCATCCTGCATGTTTTCCTGTTAGAAGATTAAGTGAACTTTAGTGGCAAACTGATGCTTTAGTTTCTGCTTGATCATTTTCTTGGTTACTTAAAATACAAACAAAAAAGCAAGAGCATCATTAACAGGACTGAGCTGGACTATAATGACCTGGATTTATTTAGACCACCCTGTATTTATTTATTCTCTTCTTAATGGCTGTAATATAAATAAAATGAAATCAAACTGATTTTAAATAAAATAATGTGGGATTAAAGTCCTGTTGAGTCATAATCTACAGAAGAGTTTATATTTTTTTCATTTCAGGTTTCATCACCAGAGCGTGAAAAGTGTGACAGCGCAGGGAGGTCAAAGGTCAGCTGTAAAGCTTGAAATGCATCTGTTCAGATGAGATCAGAGCGGCGATACGAGCTGCAGACTGAAGCAGCACTCGATCCTCCTTATCTCCAGTTGTCTGCTGGTAAATGACCAGTTCTGAGGGATTTTTGTCTTCACCTACATCATCCTTTAGCCCGACGGGGCAGCGGCCGCCGGATCAAAGGCTTTAATCATTACAGTTTGGGCCGACAGGTAGCTGGATGTTTCAGCTTTTTAACCCTGGCAGCATCATTAAGCAACGAGGCTGACAGCAGGAAGCGGCTTTTCAAAGCCGAGGTCTGCACGGAGACGAACACACATACCTCTGTATTAACAATGAGCTCTCATTAGGCTGGAGCTGGAACAGCTGAAGACCGAGGCACAAACAGCAAAAATTTACTAGAGCCGAAAATAAAAATATGTCTTTAGCTGAGGGAGAGAAAAAATAAGTTAAAGTGTTATAAACGACAACCTCTGGGCATATGGATTTATATAAATGCATATAAAGATTTAGATTTTCTCCCTCCTCTCCTCGGGGAGGGGGAGAAGGGGGGGACCCAGAATTTGCAGAGTAATTAGTTGAGTAGAATACAGCCTCCTATTTAGCCCCCAGCCCATCCCACCCTCCTCAGCACTAAAGTTTACATTTGGTAATGAATTATGAGTCGTGTGTTATTAAAAGAAGGTTCTTGCTGACGTCTCGAAGATAAGCCGGGCCTAAATCAAGAAAAATGCAACCTCAGCACTTCGCAGTCCAAAGAAAAGCTTTCAGCGGGAAGATAACAGCAGGTGGATTTGCCTTCGCATTTACCCACGAAACACAGGGGCGTTTCTTGTCGGGAAATTACTTTTAGTCCGAGTCTGAGAGGAAAATGTCTCTGAGCAGAACGTTTTTGGGTTGATTCAGAACTGAAACATTATTGATCGGTTTTACTGCCTTTAATAGAGCCGACAGGAAGTTAAAGGCTTGCAACAGAAAATCAATTATCTTGATATATATCAAATGATTCAGTTTGAAATAATATACTCCAGTATTTACTCTTAAAGTCCCAGTGACATCAAATATTTTTAATAAATATGAATGCATTTTTGGAAAGATAGCATTGATTAGATATTTTAAAAGAAATTTCATGCTGCTGAGATGAACACTTGTTGAGATATTCACATGTGACCTAAAAGGAAGTGATGTCAGAGGGGAATGATGGCATGTTACCAGAGCAACGGTCGACAACTCAGAAGAATCTGATGTTTCTTTAGATTATTTTAAGTCACAATCAGAGAGATGAAGAAGAGTCAGAGTTCAAATAAGATTGTTTCAATAAACAAAGATTTGTATTTTTTAAAGTTTTATTTTCCTATTTTCTTTGATGTCACTTCCTGTTTCACTGGCTGAGCAAAGTTAAAAAGAAAATACACCAGTTATGTGACAAAGTAGGTAAAATTGTGTACTTTATATTTAAGAAACTTCACATAAAGATGTTTTCTTTGTCTTTTTGTATTTGAAGGATTTGCATGTCACAGTTACTTTAAATGCAGGTACGCACTCAGTGTAAACAAAACACTAAAGGTTTAATTTACATTGTTTTTAGGCTGTTTGGTAAATAAACACAGCTGGTAAGTTTGAACTATTTTCAGTCTCTTCAGCTGTTTTTGTAAAGAACATATTTCATTTAGGAACACATTAACCATCAATGTTCTTTCAGCTTTTCCTTTTCTGCTTCAACAAATCTTCAGCTAATCTCCAGCCTGCCTTAGATTTTATTTTTTACACTTTAACTATTGATACTAAAATGCACGCAAGAGAAAAAAAACTTTACAACAAGATGGTTCATCTTCAGAAGAAAATCCATAATTTCTTCTCAGAAGTAACTTTTTTTTTCTCCACAGAGTGCACACACTTCATGAATCGACCCGGCACTTTGGGACTTCATCGACAGACTTCACCTGCGCGCGCGTGTGTGTATGTGTGTGTGTGTGTGTGTGTGTCGGGTTTGTGTCGGCTGCAGAGAGGCGAACGGCTGCCCGCTCAAAGTTCAACAACTTCTGGTGGCTGCAGTTAGTCCTTTTCATGGCATCTTTTCTGCTTGTGAAAAAGCAGTTTCGGCTGCATCGGGAGGACATGAGGACAAGAACGAGGGGAATTTTCTCCACTGAGACTCAATACTGTTAATGAAGCTGTGAAAATCTGTTGTTTTCTAAAGGTTTACCTTGAAACTAAAAACATTCCGTGAGTTTTAAAACTGATTTTTAAAAAAAATATTTTGTTTGTTTCTAAAAGTGAAAGTTTTACTGGTAATTATTGTATAGCATTTACATATTAAAACATAGCTATTCAACTAAATTACTCCGGGGGCCACAGTTACTGCAGGCCAACAGCTCAGGGGTCGAACATCCAGCAGTTAAAGTCGTTATGTAAATAAACCAAGTATTACAAAGATCTGTTAGCTTTAAAAGTTTATTTCTCTGGATTCAATCATGAACATAGTACAATACCCTATGTAATAAAAGTAGTGATAATAAAATATCAAAAACAAAAAACTCATTATGGCTCCTATTTAAAGTGCCTGTGATGTCAACATTTTGTAATACATATGAATGCATTTTTAGAAAAGGACATTGATAAAATATTGCTAAAGGAATTTCATGTCACAGAGACAAACAGTTGTTGAGATATTTGCCTGTGAAATAACAGGAAGTGATGTCAAAGGGGAATGTATGCATGTGAACAGAGCGTTGCTACAACAGCCATCAACACAGACCGTAGAGAAGAATCTGATGTTTCTTTAGATTATTTTGAGTCTATCAGAGAGAGATGGAGAGTCAGAGTTCAAATAAGATTGTTTCAATAAACAAAGACCAGAGTTTTCTTTATTAAAGAGTTCCCCTTTGATGTCACTTCCTGTTTCACTTTGGCTGAGCCAAGTTCAAAAGAAAATATACCAGTTATGGGACAAAATGGATCAAATCATGTGCATTATTCAAACTTTCTTAAACCTAAAGAGGTTTTCTTTGACTTTTTGTATTTGAAGAATATGCATGTCACAGGTACTTTAATACAAATATTTTGACATCTCTGACTTTTCACATTCATATTTTTATTTTTAACTGCTTGTAGTTTTAACTGTATTGGGTGTTCATTGAAATGGTTTTACCAGCTTTTAGCCAAGATAGCTAATGTTTCTGTAGATACCAAACATGTCTATGTTTAACTAAAAGAACTAAAATAACTTAGAGTAATTAAAGTAGAAAACCATAGTTTTGGGCTCAAGAGATGACTAACTCACTCGCAGGCCAGATGTGGCCCACGGGCCGCCAGTTGGATAGCCCTGGATTAAAACATATATTCCCTTCTCTACATTTAACAAACTGTCAGGCACTAGTTATATTAAGCAAATAAATTCATAGTCTTACTGGTTTGTGCAGCAGAACATTCCTCTTTATAATTTAACATTTTTTAGTCGATATTTAGAATATTTAGGCTATATTAGTTTAACTCACTTAAAAAAGCGTTTAACTTGAGGTGAACTGAAAATCAAATCATTCAAAAGGATCCTCATCCAGTAGTTTTGCATTTGATTAGATGTTTTTGTCACATGATTCTAATGGCATTCTAAGCTTTATTCAAACTTCAGCAGGCAGACATTTGTAGAAAAGTGCGCTAGCTGCTCGTTGCCACACAGCAGGCAGACGAGTTAGCTACCAGCTAATGAGCATGTGATGTCCCCCTCCGGAGTCAGTGGAGAGACTAAAATAAAGTTTAATGACGCATGACTGGTCGATTTGTCAGATGGACAAAAACACAAAACCAAATGGGTGCAAATTGGCTTCCACGACTGGCTTGAGCCAAAAAAAAAAAAAAAAAAGAATCAGCAACACCAAAATTTTACATGAGCAGCATTAAAGTTTACGACCTGTGCATTTGGTGTAAATTAAATCTGATGTTAGCGTGTTCATCCAGCAAATGTGGGCTAAAGATTAAAGGTGGTTATTACTGACAGCAGGGTAACTTCCTGCAGGTTCCAGCAGCACTGACTGATCTGGAGAGAAGAGAGCGATAAAGGGATTTTCAGAGCTCAACAGAGGATCACATCATCCTCAGTTCTGATACGACTCTGAGATCAAGTCAGGCTCCTTCAGAAGACGAGGATGACAGCTTACTCACCTGTGGAGTCCAAAAGCTGTTTAATGCAAAAATAAGCACTGAGCTTGGCCATCGTGTGTGATTCAGTACTTATTCATTTTTCACTTATTTGTGATATTAATAAAAAGCAGGTTTATAACCCTGATTATGAGATCAGTGTAAAGATGAGCTGCAGTCAATTCATAAAGTGCCTGTGACATGCATATCCTTCACATACAAAAAGTCAAAGAAAACATCTTTGTGTTTAAAACATTTAAGATAATATACATGATTTTATTCATTTTGTCAAAGAAGTGACATTTTCTTCTCAACTTGACTCAGCCAAAGTGAAACAGGAAGTGACATCAAAGGGGAACCCTGCTTGCTTTATTTTAATCATATTATCTACGTATAGACAATGGGCCTCATGCAAGAACCGTTTGTACAAACAGATTTGTTCTTAAGTTGTGCGTACGAGTGATTTAGGAGAATTTGTGGCATTTACCAATTTTTTTTCGTACTATAAGATTTTTTTTAGATGCAATTAAAATTCACGTGTGGTCCAGACTTGTCGTATGTTTTACGAGCAGTCAGTCACTAATAACTTTATATTTATATCATTAGTTTAAATGTATTTTAAGTTGAAAATAAATCACACTCCATAATTATGTTGACAATAGGCTGTTCTGTTTGAATTGGAATTAGATTTTAAATGTAACTAATGACATAAATTGGTTAGATTAAATTAAATAGGCTATTAATGCTGTGGTTTAACACTACAATATTAATAGGAAGATGTCAATCTACAAACCAACTTAAACTATGCATTAACTAAAGTTCAGAGACATTTTAAAATGTGACAGGGAGGGCTGCTCTTCTTCTGAATAAATGAAAACTATGTAACACAGTTGTTTACACTTAAACTAAAATATTTGACCAAAGCAAAACCGGAGCAGGACTAGATGAATATGATTATATGGTTTAGATTTTTATTTCTGTGACTGTTTGAACCACAGGAGACACAATATTAACATTTCATTCCTCAGATTTAAAACAGATTCTTTAATTCCACAGCTGATGCTGCTAAAAATTACTTTTTTCTGGATCTCTAAGAGCAGAACTTCAACCTCCAAAATTGCAAAGTTCTTTTTTAGTTTGCGATGTCATTTATGAATGGACACTTCCTGCTATGTCGGGCAGGAAACATATCCTTATATGGTGTTTTTTGGGGTGGTAATTATGCAAATCTGCTCTCCTCGTGCACCTGATACGGATTCATTAGTTTACGCATCACATTTACACACTTTTCCTGAAGATAGAAGAGTTTTTTGAACCTGACGTGACGTGTTCGTACGAACCCTTCATACGAACAAAAGTAAGAGAAATTTAGGATAAGAATACGAACATGTTCTTGCATGAGGCCCAATCATTTTAAGCAAAAAATAGAGACAAAAAATAAAGAACCTACAAGAAAATTATATATTCAATAAAAATAAAAAGGGCACATGTATATTGAAGTGTATTGAATAAAGTATCAAGCTAATGCAAAAATATATGGCAATATAGAGTTAGTGACTGAGCTAATATATTGTTTATAGAGATACAGTGTTAGTTCCCAAGCTAACACATTTTACTGTATATGGTAATATAGTATGATTGGTGCTGTGTCTGGGGTGATGCAGGCGCTGTACTGATCCATCAAGGGGAAGCGGGAGCTGAGCCAGAAGGCTAACAGTATTAGCTGGGAAGCTAACACTAAATCGCCCGTCCGTACGTTTTCTTCTGCTTATCTAGGATCAGGTCTCGGGGGCAGCAGTCTCAGCACAGAGACCCAGACTTCCCTCTCCAGCCAGTGAACATATCTACATATATATACATACATATATACAGTGAACACTAACAGGCTAAGCTACAGAATTGTTATTCTTTGTTTTGCATTCAAAGTAAATGCTTGTTAAACAATATATAGGTTTCAACTATTCGGGGTTCAATTTAATAAACAATAATAATTAGCAAATACCTTGTAATTTATTATTTTAGTTTAAAGTTAAACAATTATTTTACATATTTGTCATAAATGACAGTTTTAAAGTCCAAAAAGATTCAAAAACGTTTTGATAAATATATAGAAAAACATAATGTGTATTTTACAGTTGGGCACAAAAAAGGTTTGAAACAAAAAATAAAACATAAAAAGCTTAAACAACTTTTTTTTTATTTGTTCAAAGGTTTATTTTATTTGCCTCAGATTTTAAGGGAATAAACATTTCTTATTTAAATGCCAGGATTTGCAATAAACCTTTGTTTTGGCTTTTAAAATCATCAAAAAAAAAAAAGGTTTTGTTTTTTTCATTGCTTCATTTAACTGGCTTTTTCTCTAACTTTTCCATCGTTATCAAAAGCTTTTCTTTTAAAGTTTAGTGGATCACTGGAGCGATTTTATTTATTTATATAAAGGTTTTCTGCCGATTGATTTCTTGTTTGCTTCCTTTAAAACCTGTGCAGCTCACATTCCTTTCATTAGGGATATTTTCCTGTAGATGAAAAGATTTTTGTCAGAATAAAACAAACTTCAGCAGCATCCTAACAGTGGATCAAATAGAATAGAAAAGCAAAGATCCCTAATTGTCTCCTCTCCTTTCCTGTAAATAATAATACGTGAATTATTATATTCTGGTATTTTTCATGTTTTCAGAAACTTATTTGCATAAACATAAAGTAATAAAACTGGCAATTGTTCAGCCTTTTATTTGTTTGGGTCGTGTTTGCATCATTATGTCCATTAGTGCACAGGCCAATGCATTAAAATTAAATTAGCAGAAAAACACAAGGTAAAACAGCAGCTTCTTTTGTCCTGCAGCTCATTATTTCACGCTGACAGGCGCCGTGTTGTTGGGAAGCAGCAGTATTGTTTTTATAAAGGATCTTTTTTATAATTTCCAGTTCGAAGCGTTAATGCAATCTTTGCTCTGTTTGCGTGTGACCGTGTGTGCGGCTGGTGGGAGCGAGGGTGTGATGAGGACAATCGCTTGCTTCCTTCGGGGAGATTTCAGAGCTCCAACCCCGCCTCGGCACTTCAGCTCTGGAAACAGATTGATGTCTTTGAAATGCCCTCCAGACTCCTCCTTTACAACTGGATGACTCAATGACAGTGTTGCTGCATGTTTCCTTTTAAAAGCAGACATGAAACCTGTGCTGACAACAGGATATCAGTCTTGAGGGGGCAAAAATGTGTAACGCATTTCAGAGTTTTTGTACACAGCTCCGTCTGTTAAAAGCAGAGAGAGAGAGAGGGATCCTGCAGCATATCATTAGTCTGTGAAGAAGTGTGCATGCTTCTGCTAATGGCAGGGAACGTAAATGTGAGGCTTATCTTGCTGTCAGACACTTTCAGATCTGCTGATTTGGCTCCTTCTGTCAAAGAATTGTATGTTTTTCTTCTGCAGGTACAGGGAGCTGATGAACCATTAGTCACACTCTAGTCTTGCAGGAAATTAAGAACAAGAACCTCTGGGACACGTTTATGATGGAGTATTAGGGCCACGTGCAAATTTTTTATTACGAGAAAAAAGTCATAATCTTACATGACATGTCCATTTTCTGTTCCTGATTTTTTTCCTCATAATTTTCCTCACATGTGCTGTAGACAGTTGTCCACGAGGACCTTTGGGTCACTGTTAGTGTAAAATGCTTCCATCCAAATTACATGTCGACTTAATCTGCCATTGCAGCCATTTTATTTAATCAGGACAGGGCAGTGTGCAGTTAAAACATAAATCTAAAAACATTGATGCATTGCACCAGATCCAGCCTTAGGCTAACTTACATCGGTGAATTAATCTTTTAATTGCAATACGGCTTCAGTGTCTTATTTAGTCGTTTGCACAATCGTTTCAAAGTCCTGCTACTGATAACTTGATGCTGATGTGTTAAAAGATAAAGTATTTCTTTTAACCCACACCAAAGAAAGAAGATTTTAACGCAGCAGTAAGACTGCTTTTTCCTGTAGGACAGTGGTTCTCACTGCTCTGCAGTAAGTCCTGCAGAAGCCTGTCAATCACTCGTTGATTTAAATCAGCTGTGCCAAAGCAGGGAAACAACTAAAACATGCAGGGCGGGGGGTCCTTGAGGACCAGGGTTGAGAACTACTGCTGTAAGAGGTCTCATAGTATTAATACTTAATTGTCATAATATTAGAACTTTAAGCTTGTAATTTTATGATTATTCTCGTATTCGTTATTCACAAAATTTTATGACTTTATTCACAAATTTTAACACTTTATTTTCATGCATCTCTTTTCTCGTAATATAACTTTAGGGTAGTAATATTAGGACTACTCTCAAATGACTTTTTCTCATGATAATATGAATTTATGGTCATATTAAAATTTAATTCACAATTTTATGACTATTCTCATAGGACTTTTTTTCCTGTGTTAAGACTTTATTCTCGTAAAATTACTTGATTCTCATATTTTTCTTGTAACATTACGACTTTATGGTCATAATTTTATGACTATTTTCAAATTTTTCTCATATCAAGGCTAATATCATGCACAATTTGATCTCAAGATAACAAGCTTTTATCTTCAGATTTGTGTTATTGCTAAGAAGTTACGAACGACTTCTCTAACAATATAAACATTGTGAAAATCATTTCTTGACAAGAAAAGATCTTAAACACCTTAAGTCATCAGTTAACCCACAGATTATGTGTTGGGAATAACTCAGCTGCTACCACACCAATGTTTTTCTTAGTATTAATACATTTGATAGTTATATCAGTTTTGTGTTTGCTAATATTAGTGACCATCTTTAATCCTGTTGGTTCTAAATGTTAATTAGTTGTAACATCCAATAAATATTTTCTGAGAGTTTTTACGAATATGAATCAGATTTCTTAAAACTATCACAGTAAAAACAGGATAAATGTTTCATTTTTCTGCTGAAATGTGGAAAGAGTCCACAAATTCCTTTTTCAGAGATTAGGAGTGGTTTTCTGTTTTTCCACAACCACCGACTTTCTCCATTCATCATCTAAATAATAAGCTAGCAGAAACCACTATAGCTAGAAAACCTCCCTGCAACAAAAGGACATTTTACAAGTTTAGGTAAAATCCAATATTCAATGATTTTTGAGGATCTGGGTCTGATGTGATGTAAGAAAGGCTGAAGTCATTCTGCTGTATTTTTCAGTTTCAGCTGACTTGTTTTGAGGGTTTGAGTTTATAACAAAACAACTGTAATAATCACTGTACTCTACATCAGCAGCGTAATGATCTACAGCAATGATCGCACCACGTTCAGACATATAACAGACGTTGAAGGTTGACGTGCTACACGTCCACCATGAGGGTAAACCATCACAAACTCACTACAGAACCCTCCTGACTGCATTTAAACTGTTTACTATATTTTCACAATTAAATCCTGTAAGTTCTGTTATTATAAGGATCCTGTAAATCACAATCGTCCCCCTCAGTGATCCACAGGAAACTTCCTACAAGCACAAACACCTAAATAAGTATCTGATAAAAATATTTGTTTCATGTTCACTTAAAGCCATTAGGATCTCTGCCACACTGGCACACATGCAGAGAGCATCAGCTGACTGATATGTGGAGAAAGTTCTGCTCCATTTGCTCAGCCTCTTGTTTTTGGTTGTGTTCACAGATCTGCATATAAATGTGTTTTCAAGGTCTTTTGTCTCATTGAAAGAAAAAAAATCCTTGAAATGAATCAATAGGCTACTGTTCAACTAAAATAAATAATTGCCTACAACTGCTGCTGAGCGTAGTTTTCACCTGTTCTGAACATATTCTGCATGATATGCACAAGCTTTATTTTTTACTGGGTTTATCTGTGGTAACAAGCATCAAAATGAACTTATATAGTGAAATTTAAGTACTAATCACATGCAGGGGCGGAGCCAAAGGGGTGGCCAGGGAGGTCCTCCCCAGGTGTCCCCCCTAAACAATTTACAAGTGGGTGAGGATCTTGGATTTTTCATATATATATATATATATATATATATATATATATACACACACAGGTGCTGGTCATAAAATTAGAATATCATGAAAAAGTAGATTTATTTC
>JAUBOC010000037.1:20820181-20835794 GCA_032275365.1 Anablepsoides cearensis | reverse complement strand
GATGCCAGTTTCCCCTCCACCCCCACTCTAACCCAAAGCCCTAAGTGTCTATGTGCAACCCTTGGGAGTGGGCCCAGATACAGGGGGCAAGAGTGGTTCCCTCCCGCCACCTTTGTTTTATGCTATTTCAAACCATTTAAGCTATTTTCAGCAAACTTTAGTTTTTTCAACTAATTTCTCTTTGATAATTTTAGCTCCTTAATGTTAAATTCATTGAATTAGTTTTTTCTGCTTCTGTATGCTAATATCAACTATTTCAGCTACTAAAGCTATTTTCACCTAATTTTAACTTTTATTCCAGCTAAAAATCACCTTTTGCTGATATTTCACCTTCTTGATGCTCAATTTTGTGAACGTCCTCTTACTGCTTCTTTGTGCTAATATCAGTTATTTCAAATCTACTTTTGTAAAGCTATTTTTTCTACATATTTAAGCTATTTTTGTTTTTTTTTTTTTACAACAAATTGCAACTGTTTGAACTAGTTAGTTTTCTATGGATTTTTAACTTTTGTTCTACTTTTAGCAAATGTCAGCTGTTCAGATTTAACTCCCATTAAGTTTTTTTTTATTAAACTTTTTCAGCTTGACTTCAGCTTCAGCATTAAGAAGCAACTAAAGAACTGCTTAATATCTCAGATAGCATCGTTAAATTCACAAGAATAAATTTGTCTGCATTGTGATAAAGTTACTCACTTCCAGGACTGCATATTTTACAGGTATATGAAAAAAATTAATATATGAAAATAATTATTTACAGATATAAAATATGTGCAGTGCTGTGAATGACTCGTCTCATTTAGCAGGTTCAGAAAAACAAAACAAAGGGTGAAAAATAAACACTTGAGGATCACACAATCAGTTCCTTTATGTTATATTACTCAGAAATAATTTCAATTAGTCAGAGAACCGTATTGACAGCCGCCTTTTAAATCTGATAAACATGCATGGCCTCATTTTCTCACTGGCTGGGATTTTTAGCCATATGCTGCCAATTTAAAAAGAATTTATGATTAAAAAAAAGTGGCCTAATTCAGTCCTATCAGCTCTTATGGGAGGCTTGCAGATAAATCATAAGAAGATGGCATTGATACCACAAACAGAGGAGCATTCATGTTGGTTTCTGTTTTTCAGTGTGAAGAACTGGACTCGGAGCTGCAGTCGTGGCTTCGTTCAGCCAGTTCCCATGCGTGGCTACAATGTAGGGCCACACGGATAAGTTAATTAAGATCTTATTCAGCTCGATAGTCCTGCTTCAGTCATTGATCTTCTGCTCCGTCATACTCTGATCAACAAAAACCAGAAGATTGCCTACTCTGGGCCGCACCTCTCCACCACATGGTTTTAATGGAACACTTTATCTTGCGCGCTCTGATCCCCAACACACTTCCTGACATTTTTCAAGCAGCTTGCACCTCGCCGGGTGCATTTTCCTGCCTCGGTTTGCGGCCTCGTAGCACGTGGCCCCACATTAGTGCCTTCCTGAAAGCACATCATTCAAACAAAGCAGAACGGCCCAGCGCACAGCTTGATCCACACAGAGTGTCTTGTTTACCTCTTGGCTATTTGCTTGCCTCAATTTAAACTTGCGCCCCACAATTAATTGGTTTTGAAAGTGGATTAATCCCTCAGAGATAGCTCTGTGGAGCTCTACATGCCACTATTAAAGCACCTTGCTCCGTCCTCTGAGACGCAGAGGAACAGTGGGTGCTTTCTCCGGAGAACAGGCAGCAGCATTCATTAGGACGTCCGCAGGTTCAGGGCTGAGAGCAGCTCAGCAGCAACAGTTTAACCAAAGAGCATTTGAGCTTTTATTCAAACAATAGCTTGAGTACAGGAGTCAGACATATTTGATGTCTTTCATGTGTTTATAGGAGTGCTTCCTTTCACTCATCCACACCAGAGGTTGCTTTGAGGCTTTTCATTCACGGCCACATAGGAGATCCTTCCCTCAGCTATTAGCTTGTCTCTTTTTGCTGTTACCATGGTGCTCCGGCGTAACCTCCACATGCAGCTGGGAGACGGTGTCAGGCCAAAATACAAAAAGAACAATGTTTTTTTCCCCTCCAGGTAGTGTGTTCTCTTAGCTGCCAGAGAAAATTTGGTTTTGACAGAGTTTCCATGGCTGCATTGTGCAGGTTTGGCTGGTGCAGAGACGATGTGGCGCTGACACGCTGCCTGTCGCTCGCTTCCGCCTGTAGACACTGGATTTGTGTGCAGCAGCAAGAGAGAGAGAGAGAGGGCGAGCAAATGGATTTGGACTGAGGAGATGTGTCCTCAATCCTCACAAATGCAGCCACGTTAATGCATGTAAGCGTGCACACGCCCACATACAATCGCCCACCTACGTGAACCCCCCCCCTGCAGGAAAGTGTCATTGTGCAGTTTGAGCTGCAGCGTGAATTAAATTGAAATGGTGAGTTCAGCTCTCAGTAACACTTCCCAGCTGCCTTCTGTGAGGAGAGATGATCACATGACGACTGTGGGATCCTCTGCGGGGGGGGACTCATGAAATCAGACAATACGGTGTCAAATCTAAAAAAAATAAATACAAAACGAGTTTGTTTGCTCTGATTATGAGGCTACGTTTAGCTCCAAGCAGCCAACAATAAACAAAGTGATGGGTTTTAGAGCCAATTGGTTTCTAGGGGGCGCCACAGATCAGTTTGTTTGTTTATAAATGCACATGACCATGTGGTCAGGCCCCCACATACTCGGTCGTACTTCGGTCCGCCAACGTCCGCGCGGACTCAATGCGGACGTCCGCCAGACTGGTCCACACAAAGATCAATTTTTTATGTGTGCACAACGACAAGTACTGTTTTGGATGCGACACCAAGCTGAGAAAGTTGAGAATCGGTGTCACTAGTGGACGAAACGGTGTCAAATTTTGAAGAGTGTCTCATGGAGGAGATTAGAAAAACTTATGATGCGTCAATGAAGGAATATAGAGACTTTCAGGAAATATTTCAGGGTAAGGTGCATTTGCTTTTTTGTTGCTTTTCTTGTTTTTGTTTTGTTATTTTTAAGCTAAAATTCAAACTGTCTCGTCCTCCTCATCCTTGACATCATCACTGAAATTGCGAGAAATTAAAGAATTTGTCCAGTAGTCAGTACACTTGAGTATGAAGAGTCAAACATACGCGGACAATATGCACAGAGTCCACGCGGCTCATGGAATGTGCACTTTATGCCCGAATATGTGGGGGCATTTAGAGTCGAACACTTGACCCGGTTCTTCATTAGTCAAGCATGTTACTACAGTCTGTTTATTATTTTGTGATTAATTATATATAGATAAAAAAAATTGTAAAATTATTCTTTTTTAAATGTTGTTACTCAACTGTTGCACTGATCACAGTTGTTGAACCTGAATATTGATATGAACTATTCTAGTTTTCATTTTAAGAAACAGGCCAACAGCTGTGTATGAAGTCTCTGGGTCGGTAAGAAAACCAAAATATTCTCCCAAGAGAAATGTTCAGAGCATTAAAACCTGTTCTGGTTATCCGTTTCTGATCTGCAGTAAAAGTAAACTAATTTTAGGTTGGTAATAAGTTACCAATCCTTAATCTGACCAGAATCTTAACAGATCTTCTCCAAATTGACAAAACTGTGTAGTTTCTTAAACTGATTTGTCAATACCCAGCAGAAACCAAAGATTTCCCCTGAGAAAAAACCTGGTTTCTTTTAAAAAAGGCCAAAAATCACCTTTTATTTTAAACTCAGAATAAAATAACATTGAGTTTTCTTTATTACAATTATCTTTCAAATTTCTTTTAAACTGTTATTTTAGCTCATTTCATTCATGATGCTGAGTTTTATCGTTATTGAGTGAGAAAATATTTATTGGGTGGTTAAATATTATCACATAAAATTATGAATTCATCCTTCAAGGTATAAAAGTCTGATACATAAATGTCAATATTAACGATCAGGAAAACTGATCTGGTGCTCCTTAATGAGAACAAGTTAGAGCGTGAGACCCTATTTTAACCTAAACATATGACATGATACTTATTATTCCCACTTCTAAATAAAAGTTTTGATCACTGTTTTATTGTTTTGATAAAGAGATAAAGGTTGAACATGTCTTTGGGAGAGGTGGGGAGTAGTGAGGGAACCACTGTTCTAAAGGACTAAACCCTAAATCTCACCTAAAATATGACAAGAATCATTTTTTTCTTTTATCTGAGAGGATCAGTCACAGAAAAAGATCTTTGTTCACGTGGCGGCAACAGAAAACCAACGGTGGGAAAATCTTTGGTCGTTGTCCTGACATCCCTGAAACCGTCTGTCACAGTTCCTTTTTACCTCACCTGACAGGTTCTTTTTATATCGGTTCTTCTTCTCTACGACTTTTTTTTCTGCTTTAATTGAAATCTTGAAAAGAAACTATGCAGATAAAAAGCAGAAAAACCTTGAGGTATAATTTTCTGAGGTACGACTACAAAAGGCCGAGACACCATTTTTTTATAATGACCGCAGTTTGTGCTGAAGCTCTGTGGTTACAGAGAAAAGGACAGATCTGTTGCAACAAATTACACAAAACATTTTCTATATTTAATCCAAAAACATCTTGTTCCTTTGCCTTTCTGGTTTTGTTTATTTTAAAATAAAAGAGACATTTAAACCTTTTCAAAGTAAAAGCACTGGAACTAAATTATGTATTTCTGATGTTGACAATAACTGCTCTGTGGAAACACAAATAAAAACAATATATCTGTCATCTGAGGTGCATCTTTTGTTATTTATGTTTTCCTAAAGAAGAAAGCAGACATTTAGATTTGAGAGGATATTCATCCTACAAACCGATCTCCTGATGGACTCGTCTGACAAACATGACAGAAAATGACTCCTTTTGTGACAACTTCACAAAATAATCCAAACAGAATCCTGATGTGCAAAAAAAAACAAAAAAAAACACCTTTTTTATGTCAAAACATGCTTTGACAAAGCTGCTTTTGTATTGATTTGAACATGTCCACTCCTGCATTGTGCCTCAGAGTCTCCTGAGCGGTGTGGATGTTTAGACGGACAGTTTGATCTCTGGCTCATTAGGTGGAATCAGAACAGATTGTTATTAGTGAACTCTGTCACTTTTACTTTCCAGAGTTTCTTTCCACCTCATTGCACAGCCTATTATTAGACGGCAGATGAAAGGTTTGACTCCACTGACACATCATCATTGCCTATTAATGAGATGAAACACTTGAACTTCTCACGCTGACATATAAGATACGAGTCGATGTGCGTATATGAGAGGGCAAAGTGGTTGTACTCGCACCGATAATAGGAGGAAGGAAGGAAAAAGTTGAGAACATCTAAATATCCTCATGATCGGTCGTTCAGAGGGCAGGTGGAAAAAAGAAAGAGCACAAGGAGATAAATAAACGAGTCGATTTTTACGATGTAGAGGAGAAAATGCTTTTTGCACATTCATTTTTTAAAAAATCTATCATGGTTGAAGATGTTTTTACAAAAACACGTGGCTGCTCTTTGAGTGAACAAAAAACATTAAACTATCTTTCTTTAAATAAATGCTTATCATGAAGGGGGTCTCTGAAGTGGGAGCTTCTTCTGTGGGGGGAGGTGTAGCTCGGTCTGACGTGTACATCCTTTAGATTCAACAAGTCAAAGAAAAGATTGTTATATTGAAGAAACTTGATATATATATATTTCTTCTTCCCTCATCTGTCCTGCTTTGCTGCATTTTGGAGCTTCCTGTACAAATCATCTAAAACTAGAAACTATAGATCTGGTCAGCTGATCTCTTAACACTATTGATCACAGTTTTTCTACATGGAAATTGGGCAAAGGAGAGCCTTCTTGTCCTGATGGGACACATGCAGCAGGCCGCACTACAGAGTCCTGGGGTGATTGAAGGATAATGTGCCTTTCTTTGCTGGCAATTGAGGACGTCAAAGATGTTTGCATAATTGGATTATTGAAAGCAGGATTACTACTGATTGGCAGTGGTGGATATCTGGGCTATCGTGAAATTCGGAAAGTGTCGGGAGCCATTCTGGCCTTGATGAGGTAACCCGGCTTGTGTGATGGGATTTAACTGACCGTCAACACTCAGACTCAAGCACCGCTGGAGCAGAGCCGAAACTGGATGCTGTCCTCGCTGAGGGTCGCAGGCCAACGGCGGCTCCTGTTCCAGCTCGTGTGAATGTACAGATCTTGGAGAAAGTTATGCTCGGTGAAAGGCGAGGAATGACCAAAAATTCGGCTGATTGGAATTTTGGCATGAGAGTTCTATTGAGATGTTAGCCATGTTTCCATCAATGTTTCTTAACATGCATTTTGATGTAACACATCAGAAAAGGTGAATGGAAATTGCATAATTCAAAAACATTTACTCCAAATCGCAAAAAATTTCATACGTTTGCTTGGTTTTTGGGTTTTTTGATAAAGAGCTAAAAGAGGCAATAGGAGAGATGGAAATACATTTGCCAAATAAGATCTTACATTTACCTCACATAGCTGATCAGCTGTTCCTGCTGTCTGTCCGATACTGGTCCCGGTCCCAGAGCGACTGCAGCCGCGACTGGCAGCAGGACCCTCCTCCCGCTGTCAGCGTCTTCTCAGTTAATCCTGTAACGTGAAGAAAATTGCATTTCTTTCTCTACATCTCCAGACAGCAGTAACATCACCAGAACTAGTGGATATGACGGAATAATTACAACTTTCCCGAGAGTAGCAGCACGTTCTGATAACTTCTCTCCATTGTCCTGAGATGTGTGGACTCTGCGAGTTTGAGACTTTTACTACCTGTTTACTACACTCATGCGTCTGACGTAATGGATTCGCTTCAAGTCAGTTGATGGAAACGTCTGTTTCCCATTTCTTTGTTTTTTCCTTTTTGCAAAATTTTAAAAAATTCCCTCAAATTTTGAATTAAAATTGGATGGAAACACGACTATTAAGGCAACAAGCAAATATACAGAAGTCACTCTATTTGTTCTAAAATGAAGAAGTTGTTCCAAACTGTAATATCCCTTCATGGGATAAATAAAGTATCTTTCATAAACTGCCTCATTTTAACAATTTTGTCACAGAACTTGCAAATTTCATTTACATTTGGCTCATTGTGAAACAGGAAGTGACATCAAAGAAGAGCTATTTAGGAAAATAAAACTTCCTAGTTTTTGTTTATTAAAATATTTGAATCTTCATCTCTCAGATAATGATTATTAATAATCTAACAAACATCAGATTCATCCATTTACATGCCGACAATCCCCTTTGACATCACATCCTGTTACTAAATATCTCAACAATAGTTTATCTCAGCAGTGTAAAATTTGTTTTGCAATGTGTTATGGTCGTATTTCCAAAAATGCATCCCCAGTTATTACAGAATTTTAATGTCAGACACTTTAAATATAAATAACACATACTTCTTGAATGCTGACATTTTAAAAGGAAAGGCTCTCAGCTACTATCATGTCAGGTTTTACCACAATACCTGTGAACTAATTTGAGTTATAATAATGTGTTTGCTAAGACTGATCAACTGTAGCAAACATCTTTACCTGATTGACTCCAAAAGTTAATGAGCTGTAGATGTACATGGAATGCTTACTGAAGGAGTTTCATTGAATTTCATTAACAGACACAGACTAACAATGCATGCCTTTTTATAGATAGATGACTGATTATATTTGTGCTTAAAGTAGCTGGTTTAATACTTTAAAATCAAAAGATAAATGTTCAATCAGTAAATTTAAATGTCTGATACTTAGGTTGGGTTTTATGGAATTCTTAAAACTCAGAATATACTAGTTAAAAATATGTTTTGCACCTATAACCGTTGTTTTTTCCTTAAATTTTAGGCTGACAAACATTGGTTCCTGCCTGCATATTTAGTTGTCATTTACAAATAGGGTGTCAAAAAGCATTGAGTGCAAGCTCTGGTTTGACACGTTTACTGAATAGTGATGTATTCAGGAGACACGAGGGCTCCTACAGAGAGGAGAAACAAAAACACTGCCACCATATTCAGCATGGATAATAGTGTTTACCTGCTATTTTTGACACACAGCTGGGAAAGGTGGGTTTACTATGAATGATTAAATTGGAGAAACAGAATATGTAACTGAAACAGCGTCCAAAGTCAACTAAATCTGCATGCAGGGAGAGTGGGAAAGTTCGATGGCTGCAGATGAAGCCCAGCATCTGCTTTTTGCACATTTTGGTTCATGATGAAAAAAAAAAGGGTTAAATCATATTTAACCATGTGGAAAAACACTAAGCTACTCCAGCTAACTAACTTGTTAGTTTTCAATGGGATGACTTGACAAAAATCATCCATCATCACATTTTCTCATTAATTATGGTGATAATAGTCAATTTGTAGCAACTTTATTTTTTCAAACGTTTAAGACTTCAGCTCAAATCTAATTAGTTAATGTGTGTTGCAGTTCACAATCTGCTGCCTTTTTTTCCCTCATCACAAAGTGTCACAGATGGCAGAATCGTGACTTGTCGCTTTATGCAAATTTAGTTTAAAATGCAGGGTTTTTTTGACTTCACACACAGACAGAAAAACAAAGATTTGATTGCGTCACAGCAGATGGCTGTATGACAAATCATTCTCCCCCCAAAAAAAGAAATAAAGCTGAAAAAAAGTTTTAGTCTGAAACAAGCTGAGCGATGCTCGTGGAACGGAAAGAATCCAGTTATCAAAAGTGGAATTTAAAGGACTTAGATTAAATGTTTGCATGTGGGAAGGTAAAAATGTCAGTTTAGATCAATGTCAAACAGAATTCTGAGCTATATTAACTTCAAAAAGTCATTTTTATCATCTGGATTTCTGCTGAAGAATGAATGCAAATATACTGCAAGGAATTCTATTTCAACTTTATTTACACTTATATGTTGTGCCTTACTACCATGAAACGCCTCTATAGTAACAATGTGAAAAGACTAAACAGAACGTTCAGAAAATAAAACATCATCCAGCAAAGAAAACACAAACAAACCACTCATGAACACACACCCAGTTTAAAATGTTGCTTTTGAATGAAGGTTATTGTTCTATATGTTGTGATCTTTTTGCGATCACCTCAAAACCATTTTATCTCATCTTTTATGTATAGTTTGAATTATTACTTAAGGGCTATTATGCTTAGCTTCCATTCAAGGATTTTGAATAATTTAAACTTAAACGATGAGTGGAAATAAAAGATTCAAATCAGCAAGAGCTGAGTTTGAGCAAAACACTTGAACTTATTGTGATGAGGATTTATTTTTATATTAGGACCACTTCAGTTTGTTGTTTGTTCGATTGTTGGTTTCTAAAAAAGTAATTATCAATTAAAAGCATTTTCAATGTTTTCCACATAAGGAAAAATCTGAATGAGACAAGGCCATAAATAAACATGAAAGAAGAGGCTCAACTAACTACATTATGGTGTACAAAAAGGTCAGAGGCGAACAAAATGTCTGCAAACAACAATGTTTAAAACAATAAGCTATGATTTTTGAAGGTTTCTGCTAGTCACACACTCAGAATTCAGCGAGACTGCAACAAAAAATAAGTATTTGCACATAGTTTTGGTTTTCCGACTCACAGCCAGTGAGATGCTACTTTCAACTAAAGAAAATGCATGTCTTGCAAATATACTAGCGTGAATCCTTATTGCTAAAAACGTCAGCTAAAAGCTGCTGAAATGAAGCTGAAACAGCAACATAGTTATTGTGAATTCACTTTCAGAAGATGAAAGAAGCATAAAGAAGTTAAACTATGCAGAAAGAAGCTTAATAGGCCTCCAAATTGTGTATTTAACTTGAAAAAGCCACATTAGCAACAAACAGCCAAACAGTGCTCTAAGTTCCAAAAAGCAACTAAAATTAGCATAATGCAATGGAAAGAAGTACAAAAAATCAGAAATTAGCAGAAAAGAGACAAAAATATAGCTGAAATAGAAAAAAATTGGCAGATAAACAAGCTAGAGCTGTGGTGTCAAAAGTCAGTCCTCAAAGGTCAGTGTGCATGTTTTAGATGCTGCTCTGGTTCAACACAGCTGAATAAGGAGTGCTTCGTTAGTAAAATGAAATGAACTTATTTAGTGCTTCATCAAGTCCCTCCAGACCCCAAAGAGCTTCACACTTACAGACATTCACCCATTCACACTCATTCACACACTGATGGTAAGCTACATTGTAGCCACAGCTGCCCTGCAGCACACTGACAGAGGTGGGGCTGCCATGCACCACCTCTGACCACCATCAGTAGGCAAGGTGGGGGAAGTGTCCCAGTAGGCCTCTGCAGCCCTTGATGGCATACTGAGGAGGCCTGCTAATCAAGTACTACTTAGGCTCAGCTGTGTTGAACCAGAGCAGCACCTAAAACATGCAGGATACCGGCCTCGAGGACTGACTTTGGACACCACTGAGCTAGAGGTAGAAGAAACAAGTAGAATGTACACAGATGGTGATAGGGGTGTAAGAAATGTCAAGTTAGCCAAAAATAAAGATTAATACAAAAACTGTGATAAGCTGTTGTAAAAATGGCCAAAATGTGCTGAAATTCACACAAAGAAGCTGAAAGAGCACATTTGCAATAATAAGCTAAAATGGTCACCAAAATGTGAATTTAGCTTTAAAAATCTAAATTTAGCTACCAACAGCTGAATTTAGCAGAAAATAGCTAAAAGAAGCATAAAAAAACTCAAATTAGCAAAAAGAAGTTGAATGCGACAAAAAAGGACAAATTAGCAGAACAGCTGAAAGAAAACAGCAAAAAAAAAAAACAAAAAAAAAACTGAAATTAGCATAAAAAAGCTGAAATTAGCAGAACCAGAACAAAATGTGTAAAGTTCAGTAAAACTTTCTAAACATTTTGAGGGGTTTTAAAGATGTTAAAAATGGCTCCATTCATTTTCAATGACAAATATGTGGCAGAATATGTGAAATAGCTAAATAAATAAATAAGTATAAATAGCTGAAATACCAAAAGTCATAATGTTCTGAAGGAGGGTGAACAATTTGATATAAGAATTGTTGAAGAAGCACAAAAATTGTGGAATGAGTTAGGTGATGAAAAGCAAACATAAGAGAAAAAATGATCTTAATAATGAGAATGCTTATATAGCGTTCACACAATAACTTGTGTCGCTAACGGTAATTAGCCAGGTCACTGAGCGCGTTTAGCAAACCCTGCTGGTTTTCTGAACCCAGATTGGTGCGACATCATTCCCAAATCTGAGTTTCAGCTTCTAAAAAGGTAAATGCAGCCCAGTAATGGGCGACTCTAAAACCTATCCACACACAAACCAAACGTTCAGTTTCTCAAAAGTGAAACTCAGGACTCCATTTAATGTTCCTTCCTGTCACTGCAAAGTTGCTCTTGACAGTTTTGCAGCCCTGAGCCAAGCTACAGTAAATTTTTTGCTTACGGTATGCAACATTAGCAGCCAACTGGAGCTCTGCCATCGATCTGT
The DNA here is from genome assembly GCA_032275365.1 of Anablepsoides cearensis. Lineage (NCBI taxonomy): Eukaryota > Metazoa > Chordata > Actinopteri > Cyprinodontiformes > Rivulidae > Anablepsoides > Anablepsoides cearensis. The sequence continues at coordinate 20,824,344 of JAUBOC010000037.1, read as the reverse complement.
TAGAGGTTAAAGTGTTTTCGTTTACAGAGCAGAGCTGATAATAGTCTGTCACGTATTACCTGCATTAACAGTGGTTTAAATACGGACCTCTCTGCTTTTAATATTTGTTGGGCAAATGTACTGTAATTACAGTTATATAGGAGTTTTACAAATGTTTCTTAAAATGTACGATTTGAGAGGTTTCAAATGCTGTAAAATTGGAAAGCTTAAATAGAAAATAGACTTAAAAACCAGTAAATAAATGAAATATTTATACTTCATCTGCAGGAAAAACGTGTAATGAGTCAGCAGCAGCAAAACACAAAAGGCGAGTTTTAACATCTCCTCCAAACCAGAGCCAGACCACCAGATCTCAGGAGTCGCTTCCAGCAGCAGTAAGAAGACTTCCAAATTAAATCACTGCTTGTTTCCCGGCCTGAGGCAAGGCCACACTAACATGGGAAAAGCAGTGCAGGTGTACTGTTAACATCAACAATCATTAGATTTAATGTTATAATCACCGAAGTCCAGTCACCTGACCTTTAATACGTGTAGATTCATTTAATTTTTACCACTTTGTCTTGGCGCCTAACTTATTTGTCAGCAAGTTTGCAAAAAAGATCAATAGTCCAGGTTCTATTCAGACTATACTTTCTTTTACTTGAGCAGATAAATGCTGCCTCTTTAAAATAACATGAATTAAACCAAACATTGCCTTCAGCTGAGCTGAAGCCTGTTTTGCTCTCAAAAAGCAACTTGTTTTTCTTTCTAATTGCACATCTTTTTCACTCGGAGAGTTTAAACCGACTCAACATCTACCCGGACAGAAAAGACATCCTGTTTCAGACGTATTGATTGACTGTTTGCTTAAAAAAAAAAAAAGCTCAACAAAATAAAATTTAAAAAATAAATAAAAAGGCAGACAGAGGAGGAGGCCAGTGTCTGTCTGCACCAAATAAAAAGGACGAGATTAGAATGTGATGACAATAATTTGATTCGGTGAATTATTTTCTCATCGTTACGTTCGCTCAGAGAACAACAGTGGTTTGTTGTCTGAGAGCAACAACTTGTGACATGATTGCAGATGCTGGATTAACATGGCCGCTTTTGTTAATCAGTTTCTGCAGTTTTATTTTTTACAACCTGACAATTTAACAAAAATTACATTTTTTTTCTTTATTTGGCCACAAATAAAAAGAAATGATTCTAACAGGGGAAAAAAAGGTAAAAGGTAAAAAAAGGAAGCTTGTTACTGAATGACAAACTGGACTGGCCATTTTTATTTTTAAATGGCTTATTTTTGTCATAGTATTATATCAGGGCTATTCAATTAAATCTCTCTGGGGGATTGCTCATTAACATTAGGTGAAGCACTGCAGCATGTAATAGAAACAGTATTATTGTTTACCTTTTAAAGTTGTTTTGAAAATAAAATTTTAAATTTACAAATGATTTGAAATCTATTTTTTCTGTCAAGTTAAAAATAAAATGTCAAAAAAAAATTCCCAAAATATTTTTTCAGATAACTCTTTGGGCCGGATTGACGTTAACCATTGGCCTAATTTGGCCCATGGGCCGCCAGTTGATTAGACCTGACATATATGTTTAACAGAGATAAAGTAAATGCATTAGGCCTTTTTGTTTTCAGTTTTCAAACAGAAGCATTTTACACTTTCTTCATTTTATTATTCAACATCATTTTATTATTCCACATCAGTTTCCTGATGTTGTTAAAGACTAACATATGCAGTAAATTATTTCAAATTAAGCCTTTTGTGGATTTTCTGTTTGTTACACAGATTAAATGTTTAAGGCGTTAATCAGCGAGTGTTTAAAACAGATATTAAGGGATGCTTTAAAATATTAGGTATTAGGGTATTAAAAGATTTTACATGGATTTGAATAAATTAAAATCTTATTTTGTGACAGGTTGGGATTCTGAGCTGTTTTGAAACTTGTTCCGTCAGATTATAATTTTATCCGGCCTGTGTACACAAACAGTTTCATGCTGATGAAAGCATCACTAAGGTTTTATGCTTTTGTTCTTGACTTTGAATTCTCTGTTAGGGTTTCAGTTTTTTACCACAAATTAAATTCTTTAAAATTTACACGAACACTTGAAGCATCTATATCAGACTATTAAAAATCAAAGATTGCAGACAGCTGGTTAAAGTAGAATAATGTGATGTAAATATTGACTGGTATCAACTTTGAATAAACCAGCATTTATAGAAAGTTAAGATATTTTATATGCATGCATTTTTCTACGAGATTTCTACAAACAGTAACCCATCCTAAAATCCACAAAATCATTTTGTTTTTCCTGACTGCTATTCTTTGACAGCCTTCAATCAAGACCCAAACTTACGTGAAGCAGAAGTGCTCCTGAGATGACTGAGCGAGGGTTCTTTTCATTAAAATGTATGAAACAAAAAGTCAAACATGGACTCAGAACTCAGCAGCAGCAGAGCAGCACGCTCAATTAAACGCTGGAATCTCAACAGCATCTCTACACAAACGCCACTCTGCCCGCGGCACAAATATTCCTGCGTGTCCTGGTAAATACGTCAGCGACGGGTCCCGAGACGCAGTGGCGGAGGCTATAACACTAAAACATTTAATTAGAAGGCACGCCATCAGACTTCTGATGCGTTCACCACCAAAGGCCATCTTTTTAATACAATCAGCTTTTAAAACTGGATTATAATCAAAATCCAAACGAATCAAAAATCACGAGAACTTACTGGAACACAGGATCACAAATCAGCTCTACATAGGATGATGTAATTAGTGGTTATCGTTTTACTGGTTATTGACATTACATAGACTACAGGTCTAGTGTGTACTTGTTTCTGCTACAGAGTGAGCACCAGCTTATACTTTTTAACCAACAAAGTAAAGTCATTTTTGGGAAGTGAGGTCTGTGCCCTGCTAGTTAGGTTTAGAGGTATGAGTTGAATTAAGTTTAGGTTAAGGTTAGGGAAAATGTCTGGGTTAGGCATAAACACAGTTACAATGAATGGAAGTCATTACAAAGTCCTCAGTTTGATGGAAGTACAAGGATGTGTGTGCGTGTACTTACATTTCTTATCTTCTTAGGACAGTTTCTGGTATACACAACTACCTCGCTAAGACCAATAGTCCTTGTGGGGGCCAAAAACCAGTCTTAATAAGGTGTAACTCCATTTTGAGGTCTGGTGTTAGGTTTAGGGTAAGAGGTCAGATATGATCGGATGAATAGAAGTCAATAAGGATAGAAATATAAGTGTGTGTGTTTACATGTTTTTGCTACCTGGTGGGGACGATTTTTGATCATTTTCCTGGTATGCACAGTCTTGTGAGGACCCATTGTTCCTTATAGGGACAAAAGCCCGGTCCCCAATGAGGGAAATACCGTCGGGAGTTCAGGGGTTCGGGTTAGGACTAAGATGTGAATTGAGTTTAGGTTAGGATTTGGGTCAGGTAGGTACTGGGGTGGTTATGTTTAGGGTAAGAGGTTAAAGTTAGGCTATAGAAATTACTGGAAAATGAATGGAATTCAATGCAATGTCCCCATGAGAATAGAAGAATGTGCGTGTGTGTGTGTGAAAAATAAACCAATTAATTAAAATGAAACTCTTGAAGATTTCAGCTATTGAGCAACAATTTGATTTCTGTATAAAGAATCTTATTTCTGACCAGACTGACCATCTAGTTCAAAGTGAGGGCTGCAGCCCTAATGCTAGGGGTGCCTCAGAAAGCTGGAGGAAAGATAAGAAAAAAATCATTATGACAGTTTGTTTTTTTCAGAGGGACTATATCAGTGTTTAAAACATGTTAGTTAATAAATATTTTACTCTAAACATGTGTAATTATTATTCAATGTTGATTTTAAAACTGCTGGAAGAGTTTGTATATTTAAGAGAATGTTGTGTGTTAAATTGTTGTTTGCAAAGACCTGTTATTGATTTTTGTTTGAATTTTATATTTGGAGGGAAAAAAGATTTTTTTCTTTGTATTCTTTTAATTTAATATATGACTTGTGTTTTGTTTTTTATTGTAAATAGATTTTATTCTTTTTAGGCGGCGGGGCTGGCATGGAAATGTTTGGGAATCCCTGGTCTAGACCAGTGGTGTCCAAAGTCAGTCCTCGAGGGCCGCAGCCCTACATGTTTTACGTTTTTCCCTGCTCCAACACACCTGAT
>JAUBOC010000037.1:20795470-20807730 GCA_032275365.1 Anablepsoides cearensis | reverse complement strand
TCTATGTTTATTCTTTATTGTTACTATCTTTAATTCTATTATCTTTGTGGATTGATATATACTGCTTTGGCAATATATTGTTTGTGGATTGATGTATGTATCTGCTGCTGCTACTACACCTGAATTTCCTCATGCGGGACAATAGGCTGTTTCTATTCTATTCTATTCTATTCTATTCTATTCTATTCTAATCAATCAAGGGTAAATAAATGGTTAAAATCTGCTTAAAACAAGACTTTTTGAACAATTTCACAGACTCACCTACCAGTTCACCTCCAAACCTTTCTGCTTTTAACTTGAAAGTTAAAAATATATGAAAAAAAAAACTTGACAAATCTTAGCAGGTACAAGAGATCAGCCCGGGTGACCACAGAGATAGCAGCTAAAAGGGCAGATTTTACTGTCCCAAAGAGGAACAAAAAGGTTCAAGTCATATCTTTGCACCTTTAAAGTGAATTTTGATGTTTGTCTGGAGTCTGTGCTGCAGTATTTCACCACCTGTGAGTGCTTCTGTAAAGGTCACTGTCCACAGAGAAGTAATGACATGTGTTAATGGATACAGACACGAGGAGACGGTGGTCCAAAGAGAAAACTCAACTTCTTTCACCTTCACTTCAGAACAGAAGGTCTACCTGTTGGCCATAGCAACCAATAACCACTTAACTCAGATTATTATAGGAAATCATTATTAATAGAGATTAGAATATACTCTGAAAAATGACTCCATATGCCATTTGATGAGCCACAAATCTAAAACCTATTCATCTTTTCAGTCTACTACTTCTGAAAAAGCTCTTCATGATATAATCAAAAACACATCTGTGAACATTTCAGCTTTGTACATGAATAAAAACTGAGTGAAACCTAGAATGAAAGTGACAGAACACAGCAAAGAAGTGATAAAAATATTGCAAAACTAACCAATAGGATGATATTCACAGCAAAAACTGGCAAACTGCAGCTTGTTTTCCTAAATATATTGAGAATATTGCTGTATTTGGACCAATCATGCCACCTGTGCTAAAATCTGTCTATTTATAAATGAAAAACAACAAATATATTAAAGGAGGTTTTCATTGAGTCGGCTTGATTTAATATTTTGACAATATTATAACAGATTATTTTACAATAATAATTCCAGGAGATCCCAACAGCTAGCCAAATGAGGACATTTTATTTTGTTAGTTTTTAAAACAATTTTTCTCAAAAATGACCTGTCAGAGTGAAATAACCAAACAATATTAAATTCAGCTAGAAAATTAGATTTTTGCTGAGGTCAAGATTAAAAAGGTATAATAACAAAACAGTTAATGTGAGTTTAATTTAAATAGCTGACAATGGCTATAAGTAGAAAAAACAAAGTGAGAAATCAATAGAAAATATCAAAATTGTTTCAAAATCCTGAAGGGTGCAGGAAGGTAGCTAAAACAGCAAAATATAGAGTATAAATACTTGCAAAAAAGTTGCTTAAAAAGCAGAAAAGTAGAAATTGCCACAAAAGAAATTGCAAAAATCAAAAGGGGAAATTTACAAAGTATAAAAATGAAGCTAAAATTTAGACAAAAGGTAAAATAGTGGGCGGCTGTGGTGTAGTTGTAGAGCAGCCGGCTTGGGACCCGGAAGTTCCAGGTTCGACTCCCCGCCATGCCCACATGTCGTGGTGTCCTTGAGCAAGACACTCAACCCCCATCTGCTCCCCGGGTGCTCACATAGCTGCCCGCTGCTCCACTTGGGTGTTTCTCATGTGTGATGGGTCAAATGCAGAGCACAAATTTCGTCATTGTATGGAAACATGCAATGATGACCAATAAAGCAACTTTACCTTTAAAACAGGCAGAAAAATGACAGACCTTCACCTTTTCTTTTTTGACCTTGAAATTAATAGGGGTCATCATTGAAATAGCACTTGTTTGTGAAATTAAACAGTAAGAAGCTGAAAATACTGCAAAAAAGTTAACTTGGCTAAAAAAAAAAAGCTAGAAAAAAATTAAATAAAATAGCTGAAAAGTAGCTTTAAAACTTGTAATTAGCAGAAAGAAACCAAAGGAGCATCTTTGCACAGTCAAACTGAAAAGATAAAAATAAAAAAAAAACCACCAAAATGTGAATTTAGCTGAGGAAAGCTCAATTTAACAGCAAAAAACAGCCAAAGAGAAAAATGCAGCAGAATGAAGCTGAAAGGAGCATAAAACCTTAAATTAACAGTAAGAAGAAAAAAAGCACATCTAAGCTGATATTAGCAGAGAAATTGAAAAATAGCTGTAAAATGCTGAAAACAGATAAAATGTGTAAAAATAAAAAAGTGTATTGAAGCTGAAATTGGCACAAAGAAGATAAAACAGGTGAAAAATACTGTAAGTTTTTATGAACATTTGAGGATTTTCAGGATGATAAAAACAGCTCCATTCATTTTCAAGTAGGAAAAAAATATCTGAAAAAGTATAAATTGCTTAAATGCTAAAAGTCTCAGCCTGAATGTTCTGAAGGAGTTGAATGTTTCGACCTATAATTTGTTGAAATAGCACAGAAATAGCAGCATTCACAGAAAACGTTGATAATTGAACTGAATGCAGTTTATGTACAGTAAAGGCTACAACCCAGCGCACAGACAGTCATCAACATTAACAACAGATTTCAGGTCATTAAGGATGATCGGCCATTTCTGCAGGGAGATGAGAGAATATCCAGAACAGACCTGATTGTTGAGAGAAAACAGATCTGAACCCATTTATTTTAAAACTGTGCTATTCATGCATCACTGAGCTGGCCACACTATAAACTCAATTCATTAAAAGTTTACACAATTTTCAATTAACACTGAAAGCTTCTCTATACTTTATGTACCTTCATGTTTTTAAACCATTATCATTCACACCCAGGATACCAATGTTTATAGGTTAGAAAGATTCTTTAGAAAGATTCTATCATTGGTCAATTTTTTTCCTCAAACTTTTGTTGGAAGAGTTGTTTTGCTTCTCTGAAATGGCTTGCACCATACTGCTAACCTTGGCTTTATAAAGCACTTTTTAAAGTGTTTCTTCTTCCTCCATTCAAACAAGTTCTTACATCTGTGTTTCTTATTCTGTGCATGCAGTCATTTTTTTTTTTGTTTTTATTGTACACACATTCAGTTGTTTTAGAAGCTGGGGATCAAACCACAGACTTCCTGAATGGTAAACCACCTCCACCACAGCCTCCATTAAAAACACCCTGAAGTCAGCTGAGTCATAGTTTCACTTTTTTTTTTTTTAACTTTAGATCAGGGCTGTCAAACTCGTTTTCACTGAGGGCCACATGAGCATACGGTGGCTCTAAAAGGGCCAGCTCTCCAGGAAGTGTTTACAAGTTCTGCGTAAAAGCAGCTCTCTTCAGGAGAGAGCTGCTTTGCCCCTGTCAATCAACTCAAGAGCCAATCCACGGCCAGCAGGCTAACGTCAAAATGGTAACCGTGCAGTACTCGCATCTACCTGCTCAGAACCACAGGTGATTCTGAGGGTGCAGGTAGAACTGGAAATGGAGAGGAGAGCTGCATTACTGAGCTCTACATGGTGATTCCTGCAGAGAAACAGTGTTTCAACACATCCACTTATAAACAATGAAAGATATGAGACTGACGGAATGTATAAATAATGCAAACTATTAAAAGTGAAAGGAAGAGAGTTTTACTCACTGTTGAGTGGTGGTGAGTAGCTGCTGTCTTGAATTCTGAACTCTCCCGCTTTCCCACTGGGAATTCCCCATTCATAATCAACATGCATTATGGGAGATGTAGTTCACGGTCAATGCTTGCTTTAAAACAGATTATTTTGAGATTTGGGCTTTCAACTAAATTGCTCAGGGGGGCACTATAGCCTGGCTCTTGCCTTCCTACAGTTCCGCTCAATTCTAGTTTCCATTCACAGCTCCGTCTGGGATTTCTCCCATAGACAAGAACTTCTTCAGTAGGGTTTCACCTGGGCCAATCAGGGAGCAGAAGGATTTTTGAACGACATTGATTTTCTGTGCAATGTCTGCTTGTAGTTTAGCAAGGGCAGCGGGGGAAGTGAATGAAGCAAGTCCGTGTTGATAAGGCTTCCAAATTGAATTAAATTTGTCTTTAAAAGCCTGCAGCTGTTATTTATAGCCGAGAGTCCAGACCCTCGTGTGGAGCAAAGCAAAGAACAGGGGGCTGGTTTTTTTCCAGGCTAGGGGGGCACAGTTACTCAAAGCAAACAACTCTGGAGCAGAACAAGTATTTTTTTCTCTAACCTTTTAAATTAGTTTATTTTGTTTCATTAAAACAAACTTAAAATTCACTATTGATATTAAAAAGAGTTGATGTTCTGTTTTGATATCAAAGACATTTTCTGTACTAAATGTTTGAGTTTTACTGCAGCGGTTCTGTTTGTGTTTATCGGAGTCCAACAGCTTTATCTTAGACTCAGAACATAATTTACAGGCATAACTCAGTCTTTTATTTGTTCTTTCCAAAAGTTTTTTTCAGTTCTGGTGGCCCTGTGATGAACTGGCAACAAATCCAGGCCGTACCACCTGCCTTTCACCATTTCACTGCTGGCCTGAGCTTCATCCATTTGCAGCCCTGAACATGATGAACAAGCACAAAACACGACTGATGTTTTATATGCCTGTGATTGAAGTTGCAGTTTTGTCCTTCACATGAAAATCTCCTAAAATCTCCATGGAAACTCTGGCAAATTTAGTTGTTTTTTTTAGTGCTCGATCAAGTCGCCAGTACGTCATTTTAGAAAAGCAGCTTCAACCTGTGACTTTTGTCTTTTAAATATATTTGAATGTTTTTTTTTTTTATCAATGAAATGCACTTTGTTTTAAATGAAGCATTGACTTCATTTCAAGGAAAATGTTCAGGAATTTTTTTGTTATAATGGATTATTCTATTGATTTGATCTGATGTGCTCAACTTTGCAGTTAGAAATTTACTTCTTTGTTTTTGGTGAACAAAATCAAATGCTTTATTTTAAAAACTTAGAAAGATGCGTGGCATTTTCTGAAGAAATGCAGAACATCAAATAACTTTTGTATTCAGAGCAGAGAACAAAAAAAGCAAAATCTATTGCAGTACTGCCTATAGTAGTTATTTAATAATAAAGCACTATTTATATTATATAATGCAATAATTGTTTCACGTTTGATTTATTGTATAAGTCTGGGGGAATGCATGTAAAACAATTACTAATCCTATTTTTATTTTACAGAAAAAACAGTAAGAATTATCACTAGAAAACATTTCTATCACCCATCAAACATTATTTCATCAATTGAAATTATTAAAGTTTTATGACTTGGTTGACCATATTATTTTACAGGTTATGTATAAGGCTCAAATATTTATTACATTTGAACATTCAATCTAATTTTGTGAAGAGGGAAAGTTGTTATAATCTAGAATTTTTTGAAAAACCCAAAAATCAAACAAATTTAAGGGACAGATTTACTTAAGTTAGAGGAAGAAGATTGTGGAATAATCTGGATAATGATTGTAAAAATGCTGGTTCAATTAATTTCTTTAAGAAAATGATAAATTGTTAAAGAAATATGAAATTGTAATTTGTAACAGTTAGTGTTTGAGGAGTTGAATTTTTGTTTAGTTTTTATTATTTGATGACAATCATTTGAAATTGATATTATTTGCAAATAAGGGCAGGTAGATTGTTTTCTTCTGCTACCTTTCATTTTATTTAGCTTTTATTAGTTGTATTTTGTATTTGCTGTTTTTAAAATAAATGAATAAAGTTAATAATAATAAATAAAATGAGCCATCATATCAAACTGAGGATGAAGTCTAAAAGTGGGATGTGGCGAAACGGGCAGATAGAGGTTTATAGTAACTAAGCACATTTACTTTGTTATAGTACTTCATTTTTTTGAGCATTTGTATTTTTCCAAGTAATTTTTTTTATTATTTTCACTTTTATTTCATGACATTTTAATCCTCAAAATAACAGTTCTCATGGCACCAAACAGCATAAACCAGGGGTCTGAAACTCCAGTCCTCAAGGGCCGCATTCCTGCATGTTTTAGAGGATGTCCTGCTCCAACACACCTGATTTTGATGGCTGGGTGATTAACAGGCATCTGCCCAATTTGAAAAGTTAATTCAATCACTGAATCAGGTGTGTTGGAGCTGGAAAACCTCTAAAACATGCAGGACTGCGACTCTCGAGGACTGGAGTTTCAGACCCCTGGCATACACAATATTATTTTGTGCTGGGGAACTGGATCTTTGGGGTGAACCAATCTTTGCTGTAATGTGTTTTGGGGTTTGAAACCCACTGGGACGTCATGTGTAGAGAATAAATGTCTCAGTTTCTCCAAAACTCCCTCAACACATGAAATGACCACTGGTTTGGGGTCTGCATTTTCACCTGGTGGTTTATTGGAGTCAGGTGATGGACCCTCTATGAACAATAGAGCCAATCAAGGCACTAACAACCTATTGTTTGGCTGATGGTCCTCTTTTGCATGTGACCAATCTGTTTGTCCACCATGTGGAGGCGGAGCTTATAAGGCTGAGTTCACCTGAAACTCCTCAGACTGAAGAAGTCTCCTGGAGTCTATTTTCTTTGTATACATCCACCTATACACAAATATGTACAGTATTATATATTCAGTAAGGATAGGACATCGAGTCATTCAACTCATGTTTTATAAAATACTGTATTTAGATATAAACAAGATCATAGTGCATAACTAGCTAATTCTCATGTTTTTACCATTTAAAAACGATTAGTCAAATAGTAAAACAAGCCTAAAATGTCTGCTTCTTGTATAAAACCCACTGGGTTTCCCCACATTCTGGCTCACAAGGAGCTTATAAAACACTGCAGCGTTTATTTCTGCGCCCCAATTATCGATCGGATGCCACAGGTTGCAGCTCAGTTCATTTTTCCAGCCTCCCTCAGTTATAAATACTGGACTATATTCAGGCATTAGGCATTAAAATAGGAAATTGGCATCGTGTCCACATTTTGCACGACACCCAACATTAAGCCTCTCGGTGCGCTTGGGCTGATTCTGACAGAGCTGTTGTGCTGACATGCAGTAGGCGGCTGAAGTGTGGTGATGGTATGTGGGAGCTGTGTGCCTCCTTCCTGCTGACACCCTGCAGACCTGTTTGTTGATTGCAGAGGTTACAAAGCTCACAATAAATTAATAAACGTGCTCGATTGAGACATGGCGGCTGAAAGCAAAGTTTCTGAAACAAACGGTTTGTAAAGAATAAAAAAAAAAGCTTTGCACCAATTCCTATTTTTTTTTTCAAGGTATGTTTCTTTGGCATGTAGATCCTCCAGGCTGGGAGAGTTGCCACAAATTCTGTTTTCGATTACTTGCCTGATGTCAGGCAGAGCTGGCGTCTCATTACGTTCTATTTTAGCCTCAGCCTGGCCTCGCCTCTGCGCTAACCAATTTCTGTGGGGTAGGGGGTTCAATCTTCCGCGCCAACACACTTCTTCGACCATGATTGTAGGAACAGAGCAGCGTGGAGTTAAAAAATTGCTCGGCATCGTTACTCCATTTGTGGTTAAGCACCTTCGCTCGGAGCTGCCAAATAATACCTGCTTAAAAAAAAAATGAAACAAAAACTAAAAACATCCTCTTTGTGCTGCGGAACTGTCGTAGTGTTTGAACTGGTTAGCTAATCGTTTCAACTCACTGAAGCAAATTTGACTTCCTGTCACAATGACAGATGAATCAGTGGAGTGGACAGACTCTACTCTTCATCGTGATGACTTCCTCCCGCTGTAATTCTTGTTTGTGTCCGTCTATAAACACCTCGTACGCTCGTTGAATGAAAATCTAAGCTAATTGTACGGACAGACGTGCAGCAGAGATGTGAAGGTGTCAGTGTGTGGATGCGGGGAAAATAACAGGCTTTAAAGGCTCAGTCTCTGTTGCTGGTTTCTTTCTGCGCCTGTAACTCTGCAGCCTAGCAACCGAATCTGAAGCCTGTAGCTTTGCATCGCTGGTTGCACCCACTTAGAGGTAAACTTCAGAAAGAAATAAATAAAACCAGAAAAGGCTTTATGTCGGTGTCCCTCTGCATGTGTTTTGAGTCAGTGTGGATGTTGTGGAGCCTCCTTTGTTAAAATAAACGGATCATTTTCTCACCTTTAGTTTGTGTCACATAGTACACTGCAAAAAATGTCAGTCTAACCAAGTTTTAAAACCTTATATCCAGCCAACAAATCTTTTAGATCTTGTTTTGAGACTGATTTACTAAACAAGAACTGATAATGTCAGAATAATAATCTTGTTTTTAGATTTTTTTGGTCTTGTTAGCCTGAAAATTTGACTCAAATTAAGTCAAAATTTTCTGCCAGTGGAGTAAAAAAAATTTACTTGGTAAGATTCTTGAAATAAGAAAAAATGAGTCAAACTAAGTATTTCGCGAATCATACCAAGTAAATATTTCTTACTCCACTGGCAGAAAATTTTGACTTAATTTTTGTCAAATTTTCAGGCTAACAAGACAAAAAAAATTAAAAACAAGATTATTATTCTGACAAAATCAGTTCTTGTTTAGTAAATCAGTCCCAAAACAAGATCTAAAAGACTTTTTTGGCTGGATATAAGATTTTAAAACTTGGTTAGATGGACAGTTTTTGCAGTGTAACTGTGTCCTTGATGCACTTTATGAAGAGGGATTTAATAAATCAAAAAATGTCAGCTGGAATATTATTGTATTTGGTTGCTATCATGGAGTGTTGGAACACAAAGGAGTCAAATATTTTACAGAATTTGCTTTAAAGAGGAGACATTCTGTTTTTTAATCTCTTTTTTATATTTAAAATTTTCTGTCTTTAAAAAGAGGAAATGCAATACTTTGGTCTAATTTCCTTCTTATTGTAACTCCACAAGCCCCGCCCATTTTCTGGGGTGTGTCCCAGATCAGCTCGTTTTGAGGTTGCCTCTTTAAACCCAAACCAGAGGCTTCACACCCCGCTCCCCTTCAGCTTCCAAACCAGTTTGAGTTTGATGGAAGTTTACGACTTCATAGCTACGCAGAAAGGTTTTATTTACAAACAAATTTAAAGATGTGAACAAGGGAGGACTTGTCCATCCAGCCTTACATGTTGGAGCCAGAGTCTGACTCAGAACCAGAGGTGGATGAAGACCACTAAACTAGTTGATACGTCCAGACCTTATTTAGAAACTCTGCTGCAAATACTGTGACATAATTCAGTTCAGAAAATGTCATAGAAAACTGAATGGGTTCCATAATATGATTCAAACTAACGCAGGTTATATATATATAAAGATATTGGGAACTCTTTTTTTCACAGTCCACTAATTACCATGCTGTAAGGGAAATGAGCAATCTGATTATTAAATACACTCCTGATCAAAATCTTAATTTGCATTTTGCACTATTGGATCTTAAGAAGGTTCTAAATAAAGCTTCACAATGTTAAAGGAACAAATCAGTGCAAGAGACAAGAACTTTTGAAAATTCCCTGCTCAAAAGTTTTTGTCTCTTGCACTGATTTATACTCAGACTGGAGGTTGGTAATCCACATTAGTTTGGTATCTGAACACAATCAGAGTCAAAATGTATGGCTTCTACTGAACCGTCATTCCCACACAAACAGCAGAGGGATTACCTGGAAAAACTCCCCTTCAGCTGATTGAAGAAAACTGCAAACCCTTTTCAGAAAATATTCTAAAAGCTACAGCTTTGTTTCTCCCAGTAATGAAGTTGCTTTTTAACAATGTAAAACTTGTTCTCTGTGCATCAAAAACACTCAGATATTCTACTGGCTTTGACAAGAATATAACCCATGAGGATAGAAAACCATTTGGACAGTTAGAATAATCCAATCATTGTTGATGTCATCCAAACACAACACAGCAGCAGATATTTTTTCTTCGACAGAATGTTACAAACTGACACCGAGGAGAGTCTGTTCAGCTGATGAGAGGCAGCCTGGTGGTTCCTCCTGTCTCGACTCTCTCAAACCAACACTCATGCGGTTGCACGTGCACACTGAAGATTCTATTAAGATTAACTCGTGTGACGTACAAATTGGAAAAACGTGAAACTTCATCTTCACTTTCAAGTCACAGATTTTCCTCTTATCACTTCACGGGGAAACTATTCATCTTTTTTATTCCTGACTGAAGAAAAAACAAAAAGAAACTTCAGAAACCTGCAGAACGTTCCCGTGTAACTGTTACAGTTGATTTAATTAGACATGTTAGAGCTTCAGATAGTTTGTGAGACATTTAAAACAATACAATTAACTGGCATGAAATGTTTAAAACTACCCAATCAAATGAAAATTTATAAAAGCAATAAATAAATATTAACAGTCCTTTTTCTGCTCATGTTCAGAGCACAGCCTGCAGAAATGATGTTCTGACAATAAAACCCTGTCAGCCGTCATGATGAAACCTGGACCCTCACCTCCTCAGAGCAGGAGGTGAAATCAATAATTAATGACGGAGGAATCCAGCGCATTGACGAGCCGTGGTTCTCCTCCAGAGGGCAGGAGGAGGAGGAGCGAGTCAGTTCTGAGACAAGAGGCAAAACGATGAGAAAAATCGAGCGTTATGATTGTTCAGTTTGAATTTTCTCTGCATCAACTTGTTTGGTTTAAAGGATGAATGTTTTTTTGTGATCCTGATGAAGACTATCAGCCAAAAGACGAGCTAAAAGTGCAGTTTTGACCTCGAGGTGGAAAAAAGAGAAAAGCCTTTAATGAGAATCTGCTGAGCTGCTCCATATTCAGAGGGTTTAAGTCGATGTCTTGAAGCAGCTTTAGATTCAGTTTTTACTTCCTGATTTTTATTACAGCAGCTCCTGTGATTCAAGAGATATTTTGCTAACAGAGTCAACTCAAACAGTTAAGAGACAAAGTTAAATTGTCAAAATTTAAAGCTGATTTATTGATTCATATCTGTTGAAGTGGCTGTTAGAGCTGTTTTTGTGTTTGCTGAACCCGATTGGCTGAGGCGGCCATCTTGAACAGAGCTAACAAAGGTTCAGTGCACCTTTTATAACAGCTGGTGATACTGAGGCTAAAGGAGCTGTGATTAAAAAATAAAAGCTGCAAGAAGCAAAAGAAGAGGTTCTTTAATTGACAGAAAAAGCAGCAATCTGTCAGGACATTTTTCTCTCAGGTTGCTACAAAAATGCAAATGCAATTTTGTGTGTATTCTTATTTTACATGGAGGTGATTGAACCAGGACAATGGTGACATTCACCACAAGCACTGATTGGATGGAGATGGAGGCTTTTTAAAAGTAAAACTCATTTTAACCCTTCTTCAGAAGCAGAACTGCTTCTAATTCTCAAACTTCAACTTTCACAAGGTGGCTCTTCAAAACAAAAACAAGCAAAACAAAACTGCATTAAATATTCTGAGAAAAGGCAAAAAGTGAAGCAGGGAGCCCAACACAAAAGTAAAAAAAAAAAAAAAGAAAAAACTCTTGACTTGGAGATGAAAAGCTTGTTTGATCAAAGATCAGATTCAACTTTTCTGCCCTGCAAGAACCAACAGGAGCATCAGTCTGTTTGGGCTCCAATAAAACAGCAATTTTGTTTGTTTTTATTTACTTATAAGACAAATATCTGTGGCAAATAAGACATAATGATCACAAAATTGACTTCTTAGCACTGAGTAGAAACTAATTTTAGATGCAACTCTGTGGCACTTTAACAAAATAAACCCAGTTGTTTTATTCTACATTCCTCTAAGCCTAATGTTTTGTTCACCTCATGGATTTCAGCTTTAATATTCAACTCAAACCTTCTGTGCAAAAAAATTAATTAGTTTCAAGCAGAAAGAAGCAAATATTGAATTTTTGACCCTCTTATTCTTTGTAATTAACGGGTCAGCACACAAATACATTCAGATAAAGTTTTTAGTTCACAAAAGGAGCTGAAAAAAATTGTGTTTGTAGTGTTAGCAAAATATCTCAATTGTCTGTGTTTAAGGAAAATTAATTATTCTATGTTTTATCTAAAAAAGAAAAAAAAAAGACTAGAAACATTATTTTGCAGTATCCAGTTCTTCTTCAACTCCAAGAGGGTTTTCTTGAGTTTGTGCTTCAAATAACTTGCCAAAATGTATTTCAGCATTTATAAAATCAACTTAAAAAATCTTGGTGTTTAAATAAAGCTAACAATAAGAAGGTTTCATCAGAAGTTTTTATTGCATTAAACAGTACAGTGGGGAGAACAAGTATTTGATACACTGTTGATTTTTCAGGTTTTCCCACTTGCAAAGCATGTAGAAGAC
>JAUBOC010000037.1:20767633-20778115 GCA_032275365.1 Anablepsoides cearensis | reverse complement strand
TGCCAACAAAGGATATACAACAAAGTATTGAAATGAACTTTTGTTATTGACCAAATACTTATTTTCCACCATTATTTACAAATAAATTCTTTAAAAATCAGACAAAATTATTTTCTCAATTTTTTTTTCACATTTTGTCTCTCATAGTTGAGGTCTACCTATGATGTCAATTACAGGCCTCTCTTACCTTTTTAAGTGGGAGAACTTGCACAATTGGTGACTGACCAATCATTTATGTTGGAAAGCTATAGCTAGCCTAGCCTAGCTTAGCTAAGTTTATCCATCAATTGAACTTCATCCACAGATTTCAAATCAAGTTTCAGTCCTTTCTCATTATATAATATTTGGTAATTAGTTGCGAGTTTTGTTAAGTATAGTTTGCATTTTCATTTAAACATACCATTTAGCTTAATTTGATGTTTAAACTAACTATATTTTTATTAACATAGAGCTGAATGACACAAAGTATAAACAAGTTTGGATTTACCAATTTTATTTATTAAAAATATGCAGAAACTGATCAAATTTACATTGCTGAAAAGTTGCAAATGTAAAATGATTTATTTTCTCAGTTAAACCAGAAAAAAATAAGTGTTAAAATAATTTTGAGGAATAACATTGGTTCAAGTTTAATTTATTAATTGTGATTTAGTTGGTACATTTATGTCATTTAAACTCTAAAGTGAACTTTATGATGTACAACAGTTTCATTAGTTCTGTTTGGTTTTTACAGTGTATTATTGTGTTTTTACAGTGTATTATTGTGTTTTTACAGTGTATTATTCTTAAAGGAACTGCTGCAGACTGTAAGGACGCACGCAGCCCACACATCTGTGGCATTTCCCCAAGTAATAAGCAGCTCGGTGCAGCTAATTAACAGATACTATTACAGTTTTATTTATGTCATCACAATAATCCGAAATAAGTGGTTGCATTTGTGAGGAAATCCAGACTATTTGCTCCCACATTCTTCCTCTCGTACCCATCAGAGGACAAGAGCAGATTATTCAGCAGGGCAAAGGTGGTCTCCCTGAATGCACCATTAAAACTCAACATCCACAGCATCTATCAGCTGATCTATAGGTTTTGACTAATAGTTACACTAGTTTGGCCCAAATCTCTAGTAAATGAATAAAGTGTTCGGTTTTTAATTTAAAAAATTCTATTCAGACTAGCTGGAACCAGAGAATTCTTTGATGTTGTGGGCCTAAATAGAAATAATCACCATAATTAGAGCCAATTTTTAAAAAGTATTCTCACTTCAAATCTAGTTAGCAGCAATGCAACAACATTATTATTTTTTCAATCAATAGCTGCCAAGCGTGCATTTCTAACCAAGCCCCTGAGTGATGAATGTAAATCTCCTGTTTGTATCCCAAGCCGTGGAGTTTAGATTCATTCCCACCGCAACAAACAAAGAAAATACATTTTCAGCTGCACACGAGTCGGAGCATAAATAATACAAGTTGCACAGTGGTACCATGGTCTCCAGTCTGATGGAGCATGCTAATCTTCTGTAGTGAAGCTGCTTCAGCAGGAGCAACAAGGCAATTAGGTTCAGATGATGTTTCATTTACTCAATCATCCAGTTTTCCCCATCAGACAGAAACATTAATTAGTCTATGGGGCATTTTTCTTGGAAATTTAGGCTGGATTTAGTTCTTGGAAGTAGAAAATATGTTTAAAATAAACTGCATGTTTGTTTTCTCCAGCTTCTCAAAGCTTACCTGCATTTGGGCAAAAATCTGTAGCAATTTGTTGAAATTGTCAGAGTTTGATCTAAAACATCTCTTCTATGGACATCACTATTGTTAAATGCCATATTTTACCTACAAATGATTGATTTGTTGACACCTTAAGCATTTATATATGAGGAAAAAGGGTGTGTGTGCATAAAGATTATACTTTTTTTACCCATATGTTTTTCAGCACATATCTCATTCTACAATTTTTGTGCTATTTCTACAGTTTTTATATCAAAACGTTCATCTCCTTCAGGACATTTCGGCTATGAAATTCATTTTAGCAATTTATGCTTTTTGAGATATTTATCTCTTTAGGACATTTTTTCCTCATTGAAAATGAACAGAATTGTCTTCAACATCCTTAAAATCTTTCAAAATAGTTCAACCTTCCCTGCACTTTACACCTTTTCTTTCAGTTGTGCTGTTTTTCTTTTTTGTGCTAATTTTAGCTTCCTTCAGCTTCTGTTTTGCTAATTTTAGCTTTTCTTTCGTTTTTTTTAGTTGTCTTGCTATTTACTTTGTGTTTCTATCAACTTCCTCTGCTAATAAGCGTTTTATACCTTTTTTCTTACATTTAAACTACTTTTCAGCCATTTTCAGCTAATTTTAGCCTTTTCATTTTCAGCTAATGTTAGCCTTTTCAGGTAAATTTACACTTTTGTAATAATCTGTTACTTTTTTCAGCTGCTCAATGCAGCAAATGTGCCCTTTCTGCTTCTTTGGGCTAGATTGAGGCCTTTTCAGCTACTTTTATGTTATTTTTAGCTTTTTTTCACAACATTTCAAACTTTTTGCACAGCTTTTTACTTTTTTCTTCAAAAGTCCTTCAACTTTAAGTATTCACACTGCACTCTCAGAAAAAAGGCAAAATATCTATCCATCCATCACCTATACTCGCTTCTTCCTCTCAGGGTCATGGGGGTCACTGGTGCCCATATCCAGCAGTGACAGTGGGAGGGGCGGGGTACACCCTGGACAGGTCACATGTCTATCACAGGGACACAGAGACAAACAACCATTCACTCTCTCAGTCACACCGAGGGACAATTTAGAGTTTTTGGTCTGTGGAAGGAAGCTGGAGTGCCCGGAGAGAACCCACATATGCATGGAGAGAAGATGCAAATTCTACCCAGAAAGGCACACGGGCTGGGATTTGATCTGGAAACCCTTTTTGCTGAGAGGCATCAGCTCTACTAACTGAGCCACCGTCCCGCCCGATAGAGAGCTAGCTTGCTGGACAGGTCCACCATACTAGGGTTGATATAAAAGTTATTGGTTTAGGATGCTGTTGCACGGAAATAAGGCATCTGTCAATATGACACCCCAAGAGTGGAAGGAGAAAACAGAGGAAAGGTCACGTCATTAGTTCGGCAGTTTTTCAGATATTTTAAGTTCGACAAGAGTCAGAGCAATTTCTAAACCTAATCAATAATTATCATAATCGACTGATATGAAACACTGATAAATTTGTCAGTCATAATCACCCAGCCCTAGATTCTTCCAAAGAGTCCAAGATTCAAATGCCCAGTTCATGCACCGCAAAAAAAAAAAAACACCAGTGTTACCTCCTCAGAGGTCCTGACTCATCCTCGTCCATCTCACTCTGTCTGTCCTCTCATACCTTTTTTCTAATGTCTCCATTGGTCCACTCTCCCTCCCTCCTCTGCACATGTCTAAACCACCTCAGTCTGGCCTCTCTGTCACCATTAAACCTGTGTTGTACCTCTGATGATCTCATTTAACATTTATTAAGAATATAGAAATGCTTTATGTAGTGTATAGAAACAGGAAGCTGTAGAAATGTGTGTGGCAGTGGATGAATGAGAAAATCTGTAAAGAGCCTTTTGCACAACCAGGAAAGGTTATCCAATTATTACTTTTAGAGTTTCATTCAAGTCCGTCTGGTGGTTCATGAGATATTTTGTATATGGTGCAAACACACACACGAAAAAATAAAAAACTCTCATTACTGCGTTGCCTCAAGGCATTAATTTAGTAAAGGTGCCCTGTTTCACTTGTGCAGATTAATTATTGCTCCATAACTCAGCAGAAGACGATTCTGTCAGGAAGCAGAACGTCTCTTCGTCCGGAGCCTGACTCAGAGTTCCCCCCGTCAGCCGCCATGTGCTGCACTTTAACATATTCACCTCACTCCAGCCCACTCACGCCGCTGAACCATCAGCACATCACATTACATTCCCTCACCATACCTCCAGGTCACGACTAGGAATTTTCCTCCCTTTTATTGTGTTTTTTTTTCTTTTCTCCCCTTCGTGACGTGTGGAAGTGACTCCAGCAGAAAATGACTTCCTGCACGTTGAATCCATGTGGCGGAAAATGTTCACAGGCATCAAACCTGAGAACAAAGTCTGCCAACAAGCTCCAGGAGCCGAGCCCGGGAGAAGAAAAGGAGTGCAACAACAGGCTCATGATGATGTATTTTATATTTTATATCAGCGAAACACACGAGACCCTGTGCTCAGTTGCCATGGTTTCACACAGCTGACCATTTGCTTGTTAACACTTTTCACACTGCCAGCCTGATGAATGGGAAAAAAATAATTAATTACCTTTTCTAAACAGTTCTTATTACAGCGGTGCAATAGGGTCACTCTGAAGGGAAAAAAACATGACAAAGTTTCTTTAAGAATAAACAGTAAATGTGGATTAAATTGTCAGTTTTATTGACATTAAGCCTCAGTTTAACTGAGAGAAAAGCAGCAGTTTAATTGACAGAAAGTCAATTTTATTGACAGAAAAAAGGTCGACTTTCAAGACTTCAGCTTGAGGAAGTGAACCCTGCTGTTCAGTGTTGTGTGTTATTTGTTTGTTTAGGAGCAATAATGCCTTATTGTGTGAAGGCTTATAAAACATTCACATTATTGAGATCATTTTTTTTTCTTCTGTTCATTTTTCTGTATGTATCTTGTCTCAGTTTTTGTGCCATTTCAACCATTTACATATCAAAACATTCAGCTTTTTATGACATTCTGGCAATTTATACTATGAGATATTTAGCTTTTTCTGCCATGTTTTTCCTAATTGAAAATGAATGAAGCTGTTTGTGACGTCAGTAAAACCCTTCAAAATGTTTAAAAATCTTTTTCTGCACTTTTTACCTTTTGTTTCTTATACGTCTTTGGGCTTATTTCAGCTTCATTCGGCTTCTATTTTGCAGATTTTAGCTCTTTCTTTTGCATTTGTATCCATCGTTTTGACCTTTTCTGCTAATTTAAACTTTTTGTGCTTGTTTCAGCTGCTTTATGCTATTTTCAGTTTTTTTGTTATCTTAATTACCTCTTAACCTATTCAGCTTTTTTCATGCTAATTCACCTTTTTGTAATAAATTCAGCTTCTTGTTGCTTAATTCAGTAAACAGGATCTTTTTGTTTGTGCTAATTTTAGCTTCTTTTGGCTTCTATTTAGCTGATTTTAGCTTTATCTTCTGCATTTGCAGCCATCATTTTGACCTTCTCTGCTATTCTCCTGCTAATTTTCACTTTCAATTTATTTTAAGCTTATATGCATCTTTCAACTGGTTTCTGCTATTCCAACTGTTTGTGATTTTAGCTACTCTTTAGCTAATTGCAGATTTTTCTGCTTAATTCACCTTTTTGTGATAAATTCAGCTTCAGGGAACATTTCTGTTTGTGCTAATAGTAGCTTCCGTTGGCTTCCAATTTGCTGATTTTAGCTTATTCTTTTGCATTTGTGGCCATCATTTTGGCAATTTTTACTTTTTTATGCTTCTTTCGGTTTTTCGTGATTTTAGCTACTTCTTAGCTAAATGGAGGTTTTTTGCAGCTTAATTCACCTTTGTGATAAATTCAGCTTCTCATTGCTTTATTCAGCAAACATGATGTTTATGTTTGTTTTATGCTAATTTCAGCCACTTTTTAGCCATTTTTAGGCTAACTGCAGATTTTTTGAGGCATTCAGCAAAAACCTTTCTGCATTAAGCATTTACATTGCAATTTTGCAGGAAATGCACATTTCTTGTACTTGACGATCTAATTCATAATACTTTTTCATGAGCTCAAAATCCAATATGGCAGCTGATAAATTAGTTACTAAATGATCCACAAACCCAATTTATGTAGCTGTAGATGTTTTTAATAGTAAGTCTATGATAGAAATAAAAAATCTAAGGCTCCTGAAATCTGATCCTGAAGTCTCAGGAGGATTTAAGTTAAAATATAAATGCACCAGAGGTTTGCTTCCCGGTTTGTAGCCAAAATGATCTGAATTACAACACTAACATTAAAATTACACGAGCAGCAAAACAAACTGACAATATGATTCACCTCCTAATTATTGTGATGCAAAATGAATTTGATTCATCAGTTAGTGCACTACAATACAACAAAGAGGTGACTCAATGTCATTTAGCCTAATTTACTACCCTAAAAATGTTCAAAACATAGCTTTTGTTGAAAAAAAAAAATGTACTACCATAAAACCTGACTCACAAGGCAGCAAATGAGGTCAACACTTTATAACTCAGCAGTAAGCAGCATTTTAAATCCAACAATAAACTCAAGTTTATCTTTTAAAAACAAGTTTTTCACAAACGCTGACTCACCAACATTGTAACAATCATGAGAGTTCAGGTGTTACAAAGACAAGTTTTATAGTATGTTCGTTACGTTGATTGTCATTACGTTCTACCTACATCAAATATGGTAGTTTATAATGATGTCACTAATGTTCAGAGGTGTGAATAGAAAATATTGAAAAATAAACTAAAACTTAAAAAACTTCTCTTAACTTATTATTGACCAATATTAACTTATATTTCCTACACTGTTATTGTATCTGCTACAGTGTTTATTATAATTACATAAAAATGGTCAATTATATAAAATAGGTGATGACATCATTTAGCAACTTTCAGGATGGCCAGTAGTTACTTTCCTTTCAGAGGAGCCGGCATCCGTCTATGTTTTGTAGGCACAGACACCATTTTCATTTAGCTACATTAGACATGTCAAGCTTATAAATCCTTTTCCCACATTTAAAATCATTCAGTTGGGGTCTATATAAAGTAGAACTACAATGGTTTGGTGAAAAATCCTCCTTATTGTAACTCCACAAGCCCCTCTTTCACCCCTTTTCTGAGGTGTGTCTCAGATCAAATCGATTTGGGGCTGTCTCTTTAAAGAAATGCTTTACATACAACTAAATTAAAAGATGTCAGCAATAGAAGACTTCTCCATCCAGGCTTACATGTTGGAACCAGTGTCTGACCGAGAGCCAGAGGAGAACAAAGACCACCAAACTGTAGTGGGTGAATCCAGACCTCTCAAATTCAGCAAAAAAATAAAAATATGATTCAAACAGAATATAATGTTACCACTGAAGCACTGGGAGAAACTAAATTCTAATTTTCTGCCTTCCTAAAAACTCGAAGCACACAACAAAATGAATTTAACGGCTAAAAAAGTGGATTTTGCAGGGTATGTCCGCTTTAAACCAAATTTATTTTGAAACCGTTGGAACTGAGGACCAGGTGTCAATATTTTCACCCAAATGTGATGCAACACATGAACGTGGCATCTTATTTATTCAAATAAAAATGTGGCCACTGATGATACGTGGGACTTGATTAATTCGTTGACAGGGTTTTATTGATGGCACACAGGCGCACTTGGATAGCACGGCATCTGTAAGTGTAAACAAATTTTAATTTGAATATGGTCGTGCGTGACATTTTTTCTAGCAGAGGCGCAAACGGTAAAAAATTGGCGTGAAGCTTGGATAAAAACACAGAAATGTGTTGTGGAAGAAAGCTAACAGCTGTAAAAAGGAGAGGAAAAACTATCCATTTAGTTGCCTGTCACTAATAAGACACGGAGTTGAAGAGTTATGATTCTCATGTTTCTTCAAAAATCAGTTTACCAACTATGAGAGGCTGAGTTAAAAAAAATAATGAGTTTGTATAGTAAAAAACATAGCTGATTTGTCAAGGTGTTAAAACAATTATTGTCCAAACATGATTGTATTGATATTTACTTTTTGTTAATTCTCATTTTGTTTAGACAGAAATGTTTGACCTTTACTGGCCAACCCGCGACCTTTACTGATTTCTAACATTCACACAAACACACCTTCCAAAATGTCAACTCCTCAGTATTTACAGCTGACCTGCTTTAGCTTAAACAGCTCTGTTTGTGCTGATCTTTTTGGCATCAGCGCTCATATCGATCAGCCCAGCTTGTCGCCTCTCTGCACTCATTTAGAAAGCACAGATTGGTATGTTTGTAGGTTCACAGGAAAGGCAGCGTCAGTGAAGTTCTTGAGATGCGTGTGTTACTACTGACCTGTGAAGAGGCTCAGCTGTCACTCTTCAGCAGGCTCATGCAGCGAAATGTTCTTTTTAAAGTTTGTTCAAGACTGAATCTCAAACTTGAAAAAATAAATAATATTTTAACTACTTTTGGTTGACAGTTTCAATAATTATTTAAGATCAATACTGTGTAAAGAATGTAACAATTTCAATATTTAAAAGTCTGCATCCTGAAAAATGATTAAAGGCCCAGCTTTTCATAAATGATTTCACGTCAACCACCATTTTTTATGCCAGAATTTTAGACCCATATCTAGTAATGGAGTTGTAACAGTGTTGATCAAAGCTTAAAAAATAAGCACAATCTTGTGCATTATCACAACAGGTTTTTTTTTAGGAATCATAACACCAAACTATCTCAATACCTATTAAATGTATAAAATCTAGCCATTTTTGTGTTTGTAAGACAAAGTTGCCACAGATTAGTCATGATAAATTTTGCTGGACAATAGATCGTCTCAGAAATTATCGCAATAAACGATATCGTTTGGAGATACTTTTAAACTAATAAAATGACCTCACCCCTGCACATTTTGTGAAATTTATGTACGTAAAAAAATTTAGGAACTGACCCGGACCAGAGTTTGTCAAAACAACACACAACAGCAGTTGCTGAAGTTTACAAAATTTATGTAGGTTTACAAAAGTTTACAAAAAGTTCACAAAATTTATGTAAAGTTAGGGATGGACCTATTGGTTGTAGATTGTTCAGAGGGCAAAATTATCGTACAAGTATGATAATTATTGTACATCCGGCAACGCTGGTGAGCCACGAGAAAAACATTTCGCCTTTTTTTTTGCCAATAATCTGTATGGATCCTGAAAATTTACAAGGTTTAAAAAGCAATTATAACACTACCAAGTACTGAAGAATGATTTGGTCATCATCTTGTTTATAAAAGTGAAATAATCAGAAAACACAGTCAGTAAATTTCCAGATAGTGTTTATGTCCTTATCTGTTCCTGCAGTTTCACACTTTGTATAAAGCTCCATCCGAATCACTCCAGATCCAAACATTACAGATAATTAAAAAGTTAGTTTGGATAAAAATACATGAATGTGCGGCTGTTCCTGAATATTCATGAGGTTTAAAAGCAGTATTATCACACTGGCCATATGGCTGAGAGGAAAATGAAGGCACGAGACCAGAATGGGCAGGCAGCCCCGACAAATCTTTTAAAAGTCACTTTTCCAAATATATTTTCATCCAGAACTATTTATTACAGTGACATTTTACTAGAGTGGGCACCAGTTATGAGCAAATGCACAAAAAAAAAAAGAATATAAATGTCATTGCATTTACAAATATGAGATTTTGTAGCACCAATGGCAACTGGAATGTTTGACTCTGAGAATCAAAAGTTTACTTTATTTGTCCAACGTTTCTCATTAAGGACAATGTTTCCAACACCATTTAGCTCACACACCTGCACCGGACCTGATGCTGGAAAACTGCTTACATGAAAAACAGTTTTTAGACCAGAAGTTATTTTTTACTACATATCACTGCCCAGCAGCTAATCTGCTTCATGTAGTTTTTATCTGGGATAATTTCTTTATGTTGTTTTTTAAACCTGGGTAAATAAAGATAAAACAGTGATGTCAAAGTAGAAGTATAGAAAATACTTGGCTGTATTGGCTAGAATTTAAAGATATGATACTTATCAGGGGTCACGATATATTGAGATATTTTGCTATATAGTAAGCAAGACAATATATTGCCATTTTCCTCCAAATGATTTAAATTTTTAAAAGCTCAGTATAAAAAGCAAACCAGGCATTACAAGCATAAAATCTTCAGTTTATTTTTATGCTATCAGAAGAACAATGAACAACAGTGAGATTTGTATTTTTATTTCACATTTCCTTTTACAACAGCCATTAAGCTTGGATTAAAAAAAAAAACGATAAAGGTATCAGGAAAAATCTATTGCGATATTTCAGTGTATCAATATTTTATACTCAACTATGCACATAAGCATTTGATTTATTTAGTTGTAATGTTGCATGTGTATGGGTATTAGGGGTGCACGATATATCAGCATTAACATTCAATGAATGGTTCCACGAGTAAAACTGGATCGATATTAACGTTGGATATTGATTTCCCAAATTTTAGCTTTGTGTTTCTGTTTTGGGAAGGGAAATGTTTGGTCGAGTGGTATCTAATCATGATAGTGATAGTGCGCTGCGCACTATCACTATCATGATTAGATAGTGATCACTATCGCTGCCGGTCTGGTCAGTGTATTTGTGCATATATAAATATATTTTGTGACTGTGTAAAACCAACATGAAAATCGGCAGGGTTGAAGATGAGTCTGACCTACACTGCGCCAGCCAACGGTTTTACCATACACCCCATATTTGAGGAGGGGGCTGCATCCAAA
>JAUBOC010000037.1:20735012-20756580 GCA_032275365.1 Anablepsoides cearensis | reverse complement strand
TGTGTGTGTGTGTGTGTGTGTGTTGGGGGGGTGCTTGTCACGTTAAATCTGAAGGTACACACTCAGGATCATGAAACCCCTGCTTGACTGTAAAGTTGTCACATCAGATGCTGAAAAGATTTCAAGATATTTGCTTTACGATTAGGTTTGCTGTTGATCAGATGGAAGGTTTTGCTCCTAAAATCTTTAATCAGTTTCAGATGTAGGCAAATACCTTTTGTTTCCGTGTACTCAAACAAATTCAAATTGCTCAGAATGTCAGCGGCATTGAGGTTTTAAATAGAACTTACTGAGCTGAACACAGAAAAACATTTGATGGTTGCATTTGTAAAAAAAAAGGTTCTTTGATCTTAAATAGTTAAAGAGCAATGTAATTAAATGAGTTCTGGTCATTTATCAGCATGCATAACACTAGTTTAGATACATTCGAGACACCAATAAAGTATTTTTATTTAAGATTTTTTTATAATAAAATGTCTGATTTCTTCTCTTTCTGTACATAAGCCCAGTTTTGTAATTTTACAAGGTATAAAATAAATTTCCATATGTTTTAACCTTTAAAACTTAATGCTTTGTATTTACATGTTTAAGGGGAACTGCATCACACTAAGTGCACTTAGGAACAATTGGCTTGATCTTTGTTTCTGGAAGACTGAAAATGACAAAGATGCAAATGAGAGATTGTTGTGATAGCTGCTTTCAAGTGCAATATGTTGAAATGAAAATAAATTGTCTTCTTGAACTTATAACATCTATTAGAAAACGGGAGTCTTAGAAATGACCTGACAATATTGAGAGCTCTGTATGTTTTGTCACTAAAGACGTGGACAATTTAATAAACTGTAGTTTGATAATTATGTATCACAAGCTGTCAGAGACACCAGGGGCAGATAAAGATGGAAGAAACGGTGATAAAAATGGAGCCATGCAAAAGGAAAAATAATCATATTTCATAAATCGTTACGTGTCATTCTGTGAAAGTCCTATTGCCTGATAAGGTGATTGGCAGTCATTTTTCGAAAGAGAAAATAGATTTAAGGCCTTAAATCTACTTATTTTTGTTCAATTAAACTCAAAGTATAAATCTTCACCGCTTTGCTCTAATGATGTCTAAGTGACAACATGGAGATGGTGGATCATCAACTTTATTACTTTAAATAAATAAGGTTGATTTCATTATATACAGAGCAGCATCAATGCAGAGCAGCTTTGAATTGAACCAACAGGTTGTATTAACAGCACCATCTTTATTTCCTGTCTGTGCTCTGTCCCACCCCTGTCATTTCTGTCCAATGGGAGCAATGATCATCACCCATCAGGCTTTGTTTATTATTTATAGTCCCCTTGCAAAAAGCACAATGTGAACGCAAACCACACCAAAAATAAAGTGAGCTTTTGGGACTTTCTCGGTGTGAATACACCCTAATTTTCACTTCTAATACACCACCTTAAAGATATTTATTGTTATTGTGACTTAGCTTCATGGAGTCTTCGTTATAATTTTTATTAAGAATCACAACAAGTATCAGTTAAAGATACCAGCGTATTATGAATTTTCTTATGAAGCAACTTTGCACAAATTTTGCACAATAAAATATTTGGTAAAATTTAACAGAAACAAACACTTTCCAAAATTAAATAAAATATTTGTTTAGAGTTAGTTTTTTTTAATCTGTAAAACAATGTTTAGATCGTACCAAGCTGCTAAATATTTATATTAGCACTTAGCAAACGTATACTTGTAATGTAAGATGATATTACATCAGAATCAGAATACTTTATTGATCCCCGGGAGGAAATTGCAATTATTACAGCTGCAACCGTTCAAGTAAGCATTACAGATAAAATATAAAGGAAAAAATACATAATCTACATTCATCCATATATATTCTAACTCTAGTTGTTTTTTTGTTTCAAAATGTTAACATAAAGAAAGAAATGTGATTTCTTGCTCCTGAGAAAAGGAAAGCTATGAGTTCTGCTGAGGTTCAGCTGGTATCAGTCACAGCTGACATTTCCTAACCCCAACAGTGCCGTTTTCCAGGTGCTTTATAAATGAGAGTCAGATCATCTCATCCTCGATGAAACATTTTCTTGATGTTTCCTGCGGAAGATGCTTGTGAGGAAAATGACAGTCCGTGGCCTCAGCTGTGAAAACCCTGTACTGTGGGGAGGTGGGTGCCCCGGGGTCTCGGTGTAGAACAGCTCTGTGCAACAAAACTCACATCAAGCTTTTGAGGCATCGTGTTTGAAGCTTCCCGAGCTACAAATACAGTAACCTACGTGGATTTCTCAGTCCAGTGAACACATTTATTTGATCCTAGAGTTCATCAACATGTTTTGTTTCAACAAAATCAAATCTAAGCGTAGCAAACGTGAGCTCAGAAGTCACAGATTTTAACTCATTTAAACAGATAAATAAGAACTTTAAAAACGATATCAGTATTTTTGTTATTAGTATGCAAACTAAAATTTGGTCTGCTCCGTTAATGCGTTTCCATGTTATGAGAAAACCGAATTTAAAAAGCCAGAAACTAGATCTTCACAAAAAACTGGGTTTAATGGCCCTGAAAGTAGATAAATGAGCAAATCAGACTTGTCACATGTTTGATACAGCAAGCAATGCTTTAGAGAATAAATTTCAGCTCTTCATACTTTGCTTTATGCCAGCATACAAACATATTTTTGGTTATTTATGCAAGTCGCTGTAAATTCTTGTCTCCATCTGCACTAATTGCACTGTGGCAACATTGCAACACCGTTCCCTTTTCTGTTAGAGAAACTGTGGATACAGTGTCACAACAGTGTGAAGTTTGTGCTGTCTGCTTGAAAAAAAACCCCAACACAAATCAAAAGGAAGCAAGCTAAAAATGAAAATCTAATAAATTACAGCCATTTAGAATCACTAGCATATGCTCTAGAGGAGCATTTCTTTATAAAAAGAGCATTTTGGGAAACCGATCTCATAAATTCCTCCTGCATGTCTTATAAACCAATTTTAGTGAAGCATTAAAGATTAAAAGCTTTAGAGAAATTAAAAATATGCTCCAGCCATTATTCTTTTTGCTACTAAAGTCATTTACAAAAAAAGTGAATAAATAAGACTTTTGAACTAGAACATGCTGCAACACGTTCCAAAAACAATAGGGGCAACAAAAGACTGAAATTTAAAGAATGCACATAAAAAAACACCTGTTTGGATCAATTCACAGGTGAACAGGTTAATTGGAAACGGATGAGTGTCATTATTGGCTATAAAGCGAGCATCCACCAAAGGCTCAGCTGTTCACAAGCAAGAAGAGTTGTAAAGTAACCAAGTACAAATACTTTGTTACTGTACTTTTCTGGTAATATGTACTTACTTTTTACTTCTACAGTTATCTGTATTTTCTACTCCTTACATTTTAAAAAAAGCAAGTAGTAAAAAATTAGAATTTTAGTTTTCATTCTTGCTTGATATTATAAAAAAAATAAACTATCCTGATGAATCGCTCCTCCTGGATAGAGTGAATTTAATTGTGGTTGGATGAAGAGTATATATTGTTATGATATTCTATTAGTATTAACAGGGAATAGTAGACATACCTAGTATGAAGCTGTCTGTGGCATATTTATGTATGTATGTATGTATGTAAGTATGTATATTATTATTATTAATGTTTACTATCCATCCTCCATCTAGTATCATTTGCTCACTTCTTCCTTTCAGGGTCATATGGGTCACTGGTGCCCATGTCCATCAGTCCCTGTGTGGGGGGTAGTCTAGTGCATTCTAAATTTTTAAACATTAACATTTTAATATGACATTTTGACCTTTAGAAAAAAATTTTAATAAGATAAAAGTAATTTAGAAACATCTAACCGCTCACCTTTACTCAATTTTACTTTTAATACTTAAGTACATTTTAAATAAGAAATTTACTTTTGATACTTGAAGTATCTAATATTTTTTTGTACTTAAGAATAATATTCTTAAAGATGTCAACTTTTAGCAAAGTAATTTTATAGCAAGGTACTTGTACTTTTACTCATGTATCACTTTGAGATACTTTGTAGACTGCAAGCAAGGATAAGAGCAAGATTCACCACATTGTGAACAACTGGATGAGCAAATAGTGCAACAGTTTAGGAAGAATGTTTCTCAAAGTTCAATTGCAAAGATTTAGGGATTTCCTCACTTACAGTCTATATCATCAAAAGATTCAAAGAATCTGGACAAATCTCTGTAAGTAAGCTGCAAGGCTGAAAAGAGAATTTTTTTTTATAAAACCTCCCAACTTCATTGAAATTGAGGTAGTAAGAGTTTCAGTCAATATATGAAAAAAATAACTTCCAACAAAGTAATGAGTTTAACTTTAGCGAGTTTTTAACACATTTAACCATCACTTTGAAGCCATTTTACAATCTGGTTTCATGTTTGGGATTCTTTGACATAAATAAAAGTAAAGTATCTAATTTTGCTGACCTCCCTCTCGTTGGTTTTCTTTCAGGTCCTTTGATCGGTGATGGACGGATGATGCACTTCCTTCTACCTTTGCTGCTCCTCTTGCGAGCTCCGCTGTTGTTCAGCTTTGGTGAGCGCACCTGCCCCAACAACTGCCGCTGCGAGGGGAAAACTGTTCATTGTGACTCGTCTGGATTTCTAGATGTCCCAGAAAACATCTCAGTAGGCTGCCAGGGCCTCTCACTGCGCTACAATGAACTGCACACCCTGCTACCTTATCAGTTTGCTCACCTCAGCCAGCTTCTCTGGATATACTTGGACCATAATCAGATATCAGCTGTGGACAGTCGAGCGTTTCAGGGAGTCCGCAGGTTAAAAGAGCTAATACTCAGCTCCAACAGGATCACGTCCCTGCATAATTCAACATTCCACGGCATTCCCAATCTACGCAGTCTGGACTTGTCCTACAATAAACTGGAGATTTTACAGCCAGGTCAATTCCATGGCTTACGAAAACTACAGAATCTTCACCTACGCTCCAATGGACTTTCCAATATTCCAATTCGAGCATTTTTAGAGTGCCGAAGTTTGGAGTTTCTGGATTTGGGGTACAACCGAATCAAAGCTCTCACCCGCACCACCTTTTTGGGGTTACAGAAGCTGATGGAGTTGCATTTGGAGCACAATCAGTTCTCAAGGATCAACTTTTTTCTCTTTCCACGCTTAGCCAATCTGAGGTCTCTCTACCTGCAGTGGAATCGCATTAGAGTGGTCAACCAGGGCCTTCCCTGGACTTGGTATACGCTTCAAAAACTGGATCTGTCTGGAAATGAAATCCAAACACTAGACCCGGCTGTGTTTCACTGTTTGCCCAACCTTCAAGTTTTAAACCTGGAGTCCAACAAGTTGTCCAACGTGTCTCAGGAGGCCGTGTCAGCATGGATCTCCCTCACCTCAATCAGCCTCGCTGGAAACATGTGGGATTGTGGAACGGGGATTTGCCCACTCGTCGCTTGGTTGAGAAACTTCCGGGGAACCAAGGACACCACTATGATTTGCAGCAGCCCAAAGCATCTCCAGGGAGAAAAGATTATGGAAGCCACAAGGAACCATGGGATTTGTGAGGAAAATGATTACTTTATGACAGAAACGTCATCTCCAATGTCAGAGCTGATTTCAGAAGCCACTGCTGAACCAACCTACGCTCCAACTAGTGGCTCTCCAACTTCTCTACCACCTAGTACCTTCGGCCCTATCCCACCGTTCAGACTTCGACCTATTCCGCATCCTACTTTTCCAGGGCATATGAGCAAAGACCCTAGAAACACAGTGGTTCGCGCTCGGCCCACCCACGCATCGCCCCCAGTGATGGAGCACATGACTCTGCACAAAGTAGTGGTGGGCAGCGTGGCACTTTTCTTCACCATGTCGCTAATCTTGACAATTATTTATGTGCTGTGGCGGCGTTACCCAGGCGCGACCAGGTTGCTGCAGCAGCGATCCATGGTCGGGCGTAGGCGTCGCAAAAAGAGCCCGGAGCCAGAGCAAAACCTCAGCTCCCAACTCCAGGAGTATTACATGAGCTACAACCCTGCTGCCACGCCGGAGGCACTGGAGGTGCTGGGCAATGGCACTGGCTCCTGCACTTGCACAATTTCTGGCTCCAGGGAGTGTGAGGTATGACCCATCGCATCAGCCTAAAAATAAATTAAAACAAACTCTAAATCAAAATACAAGGCTCAACAGAGAGGTAAATACTTTATCAAATATGCTCTGTAAACAGACACAATGCACTTTAGCACCCATGATCCCTTTTTTTACACCATGACCTCAAATATTAGATGTCTCCAATTATTCCTCCTAAGTGTTGAGCTGCAAGTGTGAAGCAAAATGTTTACTTTTCTTATTGAGGAAAATAAAACAAACCAGATGTTAAAGTGCCTGTGACGTGCCTATCCTTCAATTACAAAGTCAAAGAAAACATCTTATTAAGAAACTTGGGATGATACACATTTTTTTTTCACATAACTGGCATATTTTCTTTTGAACTTTGCTCAGCCAAAGTGAAACAGGAAGTGACGTCAAAGGGGAACTCTTTAAGAAAAGGAGCTCCCTGGTCTTTGTTTATTGAAACAATATTATACTTGCTATTTCATCCCTCTCTGATAGTGACTCAAATTAATCTAAACAAACATCAGATTATTTTCTAGTCTGCTCTCACATCCAGACATTTCCCTTTGACATCACTTCCTGTTACTTCACATGCAAATATCTCAACAACTGTTCATATCAGTGGTGTAAAATTTGTCTTGCAATATGTTGTTCAGGTCATCTTTCCAAAAATGTGTTCATATTTATTACAAAAATTGGATGTCACAGGCACTTTAACTCAGAATGTATGCTCTGTGAAGTTAGGTGTTTGCATTTTATTTTCATACAATCATCCGAGTTCTAGAATGGTATTTTTTTATTTCATACAATAAATGAACCTGAAAATATGAATAATTGGACACATCTAAGTAGTTTGTAGCCTTCACTTTCCCACCCCAGCATGTTTTATTTTTGGTTTATTTGTGGTATGTTTTACTTTATTTGGAACACCTTCTTACAAACTCAAGTCTTTGGGAATAAGTGTTTTCTGTTACCAACTCAAACTTTCCAAACTTACAAAAAGTTAGTTGAAAACCTTTTGGGGCAAAAGTATCATCTTGCTCAGTGTGGGTTAGGTTTGTGGTTTGTGTGGTTTTCCTTTTTTTGAGTTGAACCAAGGCCGACAGGATCAACTCTGTGTCAGACCTCATCACTTGGGAGAATTATGGTCAAATCTGTGAAGAGAAAATACAATCTCCTCAAAAGATGTTATAAAAAAAAAAGCGGGCATTGGATTTAAAAAATACATTTTTGTAAAATTCAGACACAACAGTTAAACTCAGCTTTGTAATTTTGTTATTAACCCTGAAATCTGCAGACATGTGACAAAAGGCTTGAAAAAATAACCCAAATAAGTGAGGACAGAAAAACAAGTGCACGACACAATTAACATCTACTAGTACTCTGTTGCAAGGATTTAAATGCTTTGCACGCCATGTCAGTCCTGAGTTTGTATAAAAATGGCAAAAGAGAAAAAAATACCTAATTGACTATGAAGGAGGGCTCATTGTTGGGACACAGGTGACAGGAGCTTTACTCACCAAGACTGATAAACGTGACACGTCTTTTAAACAAAGTGGGCTGGAAATTACATTTGCTGGTGCACCGTTTCAGCGCCTACTGTTGCTTACTGCTGTGACATATCTTGTAAGGCACAAATACACAGTTAAAACCCACACCTTCCAACACCCTGTGGGAAGGTGCTGTGCCACCAGAGTGGAAGTGAAAGTCCATTGTGAATATGAGTGAGAGCATGCAACAGAAAAGTCAGCACAAGGGAGAGGGGAGACAGTTGAGGACCTTTTCCTTTATTTTTTGTAAGCTTTATTCTGTTTCCAAACCCCTTATTTAACCATGATCCCAATTCTTTTGTGTGTCTAGTAGAAAAGAGCCAAAAAGCAAGTCTTCCTCAGATGACTGGAAAGGGTGCAGGACACGCTCAGACTGTGTCCACAAGGACAGTCAGCTGACACTTTCACAGGGAGGGATAATACAGTGGGGCTGCAGTACATAAACTGCTCATTACAAAGATGAATGAACTTTTGAAAGCTCAGTGGTGCATAAGGACAAGATAAATCATCTGTCACCATATTCCTGACATATGGGCAAGTACACAGGAGCCCTGAAATCTTGACACCGACAGTGAGGGGACGTGGTGTAGAGTGGAGCTTTTTCACACAGTTCAACTCCATACTGGTAGAGGGAGTCACCATAAATCCATATAAACCACATATTTATCACCTTTATGTTGGGATTTCATATTGATGGAAGTGTTCTCTCTCAGGACGACAATGCAACCATTCATAGGTCTCAAGAGGTCACTGAATGGTGTGATGAGTATGAACCACTCATACGCTCCGTCCTTCGAAATCCTCTTTCATTTTTAACCATCATCATTCAAGCTACAAATACAATAAATATCTTTAAAGTGTTAGTCTGTCTAGCCACAGACAAGGTAGGGAAAGCTGGGAGTACAGTTCATCAGGAATAGTGTGTGTTTATTGATAAAATTAGGGGTGCACAATAACCATCGACCCAATATCAGGAAATTACGATCGGTTTGATATCAAACAGAACCGATAATGTTTGCCAGTGCAGCAGTGAGTGTGCATATTTATTTTTATCCTTGTTGATCAAGCCGCTACCCAACCTGCACAACATTTAAGTGGAGTTAGAAAAAACTATTTTCCAACTGGAAAAATAATTAAAATACTCCATGTTGGAAAACAGTCATTTTAATATTAGTTAATATTAAGGCTGGGCACGTTAACGCGTTATTATCGTGTTAACGCAGCCGACAATTAACAATAATAATTTTTTTACGTTAACGCAGTTTCTTTATATTACTGATCTTGGTTTTGTGTGCTGCCAGTCAAGACGCACACACACAGACACACACAAACCCAGTGGTCACTGCGGGGAGGCAGGATCTCCATCACTATTGGCTTTAGACAGCCTTCATCACGCGTCTCATCCAATGAGAGCCTTTGTTGTTGAGCGTGCAGCTGCTCACATGAACCTGAGCTGCAGGCAGCTGGGGCAGAAAACATGCCTGAAGCCGCCAGATACTTCAGGGCATTTTTTATTTTAAAACTTTTCCAAATGGTGGGCTGGGAGGAAGTAAGGTTATCTGTAAGTGCTGCAATGCTAAACTGTCTCACCACCTGAGCAATTTGAACCTGAAATATCACTTCTGTTTAAAACCAGGGTAAACAAACAGAGGGAGGTTCTGCAGACCAGCCTGTGGGAGAAAAAGAAAAATTAAGACCAGCTTGATTTGACTTAAGTGCTTAAAATGTTTGAAAAACGCATTGCCCCTTTTATATATATATGTAAAACAGTACCTAAAATGCTCTAAACACATTTGAGTCAGTTAAATTTTGTGCAGCATAATGAAATTAAATCAAGAATTCAAAATTTATTTGTAATTCCAAATGAGTATTTTGAGGAATGAAAGATAGATGAAGCCCTAGTTGTCAGAAAAAAATACAATAAGCAATAAGTTAAAATAAAAAAACAAAAGAATAATTCTACATAGTGTGTCACATGTATTGCAACATACCAACATAGACATTCAGCCATAGTAAAGGGATCATTTCTAAAAAACAATTGAGATTAATCGCAAAAATATCTTGATTAATCATGATTGAAAATTTTAATCTATGCC
Source organism: Anablepsoides cearensis (assembly GCA_032275365.1). Lineage (NCBI taxonomy): Eukaryota > Metazoa > Chordata > Actinopteri > Cyprinodontiformes > Rivulidae > Anablepsoides > Anablepsoides cearensis. The sequence continues at coordinate 20,746,819 of JAUBOC010000037.1, read as the reverse complement.
CAGCACTAATTAATATTATTTTACAAAGTATGTTACACACAAACTTCATAATTAAACAAAATGTAATGTCCGTTACCTCGTGAACACAGCACAAAGTCCATGCTGCTAAAAATGCTAACAACAACAAAAAGCTAGCGTTTAAGAACGCATCAGGACTTAAATCCATTGCTGAGGCAAATAATTGCCAGAGAGGACGCAAATCTTAAGCAATTTGATGATGGAAATGTTGATAACCAGCCGCTGACCCTCACCAAAGATCGAGGCTTTTATCACCTTGTTAGCCACGGTTTACCATGCTGAGCTGCAGCAGAGTGTCTTCTAGCTAACGCATTAACACTTTGACAGCTTGACATTTGTGCATTATTTTTGTCTTTACATCTCAGAAGCACTGTTAAAGGCTGAAAAAATATTTTACATTATATATTATCAGTGGTGGGCAGCACTAATCTAAAAATTAGTTGCACTAACCCAATTTAGGATGACTAAAAACACAACTCAACCACTTTGATACATTTAAATCAGGTGTGGTAGTAGCTGAGAGTCACAACCAACCCTTAGTGCAAGAGCAAATACCTCAAGTTATTACAGGAGTTAATGCTATGTTATTGTAAGGTTTTACTAAAAGAGCTTCTGCTCTGTTCCTTCTCAGCATAAAATGATCTTTGTCCAAAACTTCGCATGAAATGTAAAAAGTAATACTTAAAGAAATGGCAGACCTCACAATTCTTTTTTCCACGAGACTCAAAATATGAAAGATTTCTTTTGACAGACAGATTTGAAATAAACCTGTAATCTATGATGTGCAATAAAACCCCGCTGCCGTTGTCCACATTCTGTAGTTTGAACATGTAAAATAAGCTCAGGGACAAATGATCTCACTGCACAGCCTATATTTTTCCCAGGGAAGCAGTAAAATAGCAAACTGACTCATCATCATAACTGTCCCCTGCGTTCAGAGGATAAAACACGGGGGAGGGAGATATAATTCAGTTGGTTTACTCCGATTATGATGATGATGATGATGATGCACCTCTGCCTTTACAACCTACAGTGAAAGCATTGTAACAAAGAGGACTATGAATATATCTCATGACACAGACAGCTTTTTGTAATGAAACCTTCTATTTGTGCCTTTTGTCTTCGTGTAAAAGGATTTCATGAGGTAGCAGCTAATCAAGCAATTAGAGACTAGATCTACAAGGTGCTGTTTGAGAGAAGGAGCCCTTTATAAGTCATCGCCATCGGTGGTGGCTTCAGGGCAGAAACAATTTTTGGTCTAAAATCAATTAGGGTGTGAATCGACCAGACGCTTTGAGCTTTTGTTAAAGAAAAGCGCCACAGTTTCAAAAAACTCTTTGTTGTAGTACACTTGACAACTGTTGATTTGCTCTTTAAAAACGAGGCTTGACTAAAGAAGAAGAAAAAAAATCTATTTGTGCTATGAAATGAGCAACAGAACATGAATGCACCATCTTAAAAAATAAAAAGTAATTAAACACTGAATGCTAAATTAAAAACATCTGGAGCAGCCTGCACAGAACCCAGATTAGTGTAGACAGGGGGTCATATATTAGCAGCTTGATTTTATTCATGTGGCTTTGGTTTGGTTTTTTCCATTCATATCTAATTGATGGACCACCAGCAGCTTTAAAAAGTTAACTACAAGACGGAACTTAGTTTTGTGGGTTTTTGTTTGGATCAAAAATGACCCTCCACTGAGTGAAGCTCCATGCACCAGAACGTGCATGTTGTTAGTACGGCTGCAGGATATCAGGAAAACCTGTGATGTGTCATAACGATACGACTTATGTGGTCATATTTACATTTCAAAAGTAGAGTTTTATTTTAAAAAAGTGCAACTAGACACAGCTGTTAGCGGTGAAACAACAAACTGCATTCATAACATCTTAAAGACTTTAAAACATTTACCAAATAAAGCATTTTCTGATTGTCTAAAATGACTCTTACAAAATATCTGACAATGAGTTAGAGAGTTTGAAACAAATGTTAAAATCCAACTGCAAACTCTCTCATTGCAGCTGTCCAACATTTTCTCCATTCACTAAGCAGTTATGATTTGATGCAGTGTTTCTGGTCCATTTAGGGTTAAGGTTAAACTGAAGCCCCCTCAGCTTACTGTAATAATGGGCATCGCATCCTTTGCCAAATAATGTGCAACGCCTCAATATTTCTTTGTACCGCTTTTGATTTTCTCATAAGGAGTTCCACTTGCTAAACTCGAACACCTGCTGAGCTGTTGTGCTCTTACTTGTCCTAAAGTTCCAGCTTGGTGGAACTGTCCACACAGGTCTTTATGGTTGTATTGAAGGTGACAGTGGAGATTAGTCATGTTTCCTCGTAGTTGCCACTAGTGTTAGGAGCACTTGTGTTTGTAGAACCAAGTCAATCTTGAAACCAAATTTCCCAAATAATAGACGTGCTGTTTTTAGACTTTCCATTCTGTATCATTGAAGTTATCCTCATTTTTTTGCTCTCAGCTTTTGTGACTAAGCTTGCTCAGTTGTTTGCTATCCATGTCTACATAGTGGGCAGGTATCAGATGTAAAGTGATCCATCTGATTGGCCAAATACGTCAAGCTTCTGTGTGATTGAAAAGACATGCAAATGCAAACATTTTAGCCAACCATTTATTGCAGTTGACAGTTTTTTGCGATATATCCATTGCACAATTATCACAATGATACGTTTGCCATTTTGCATCACCAAAATGGCTACAACTCAATCATTTCTCAAGATAAGAACTCTGGCTTGGAAGGTGGGCGGCATGCATTCCTTCAAGGATTGCTCGGCCTCAGAGATGTGATATTTCAGTAGCAATCAGATGATTGTCTCTCTCTCTCTACATAATCATAACCCAAGTCTGATCTGAAAACATCCTAGTCTTTTTAACACCACGATGGTTCTCGCAATCATCGATTCAAAAGCGTTCTACGCCGTTGCTTATTTCAAGCATTAAATAATTGAGAAGCTGACGCCAGCCTTGTTTAGTTTGATGAAAGTGCCATTTTGCTGGTCCACGCAGCTGGCAGTGTGGCTTTTTTTATTATGGCTCAGTGCAGCACCATCAATCCCTGCGGACGGCAATGTGGAGGAACAAAAGGCAGCAGAACACATTTTCCCTGCTGTGGCAGGATTTTCTGAGGTATTGAAAAGACCCACACAGAATGGTTCCTGCGCACAGCGAGGAACCGTTCACTGTTCACTTTTACTGCAGCCCTGAAGATTTAAGACAGGAAACACCAAACTTGGAAACTTCTCGCAGACCCAAATATGTGCAACTGTGCCGGGAGATTGCTGACAGGACCAGAATTCTTATGCTAATGCCACAGTTAGATCAGGTTACACATCGTGGTGATGTCTGCGTGAGACTTGTGGTGGCGCTAAATGAGAACAAATCTGAGGCTGACATGTTTCAATTAGCCAATTAAAAAAGAAGCATATTGCAAACTGAATGTGCAGAACACGCTTAAATTGCTTCTCGCAGGGAAAATATCAATTGTTTTTATATCATCTGCAATTTCAAAGCCATTTTAATTGTAATCCATATAATTAGCTCAGTCTTTATGGGCTGGGTAATGTGTAGACACTAAATGTACATTTAAAGATTACTTTGAGAGTTTCATTAAAAGGGAGGGGTTATTGTGCATTATGTTCAGTTATGTAAACGAAAATATCTAAAATGTATAACATATACGAAAATATATCAAAAACAAATATGTAAAGAACATCCTACCATTTCAGACACTCCCAAATCAGCATATCAAAAATAAATAAAGGATACTCAATGGGGCGGGAGCTTGGCTGCAAACTGAGCTCAAGGGAGGAGCTTTGGGTAAATAGGCGGAGCTTTGTATGAGCAAACATTAAGGCAGCTCTAAAGGAGATTCAAGGGTTTCTTAAAGATGTATGAATGTGTCAAAGCAAAACTCTGGGTTTGTTTTTCATGAGAGATATTACATTATAACATAATATTTTTAAAAAGTTAATTTTGCATAATACCTCCCCTTTAAAATCCAGCTACTTATTTATGATATTATGCTAGCAAACAAACAATAGCATCCACACCTGCCTATCATGTCAGCGGGCAAAAATAAATACTTTTGCCAGTTTCCAGTCTTCCCTCAACATCGTTCCTTCCAGCTGGGAGAAAATCTTTGTCCTGAAATGGCTTCAAAGAGAAAATGTCAGTCACTGTGCTCGACCCCAGGCTCCTTCTCCCTGCAGCCCTGTTCCACTTGACAGGCGTTGCCTCAAAAACCATTAAGAAATATATTTTCATTTTCTGCTTTCCCTTATTAGAACTATTAGGAGATTAAGTGCAAGAAGGCGTTCACTCTAGAGAAAGAATATACGGCGAGTCTCTCACTGAAGTTATTTCATTTGTCCTCCCTTTCCCAAAATTCAACCAAACCAGCTTTTATTATGCTCCTCTGAAAATCCTCTTTGGTCATAAATTATTAAATTCAGGATTTATGTGATCGAGCAAGATGGTATTTTAAAATTTTGAATAATTAAAAACGTTTTATCATCAAAAGGATTCCCTCAGTGTCTGTAAAATGTAGTTATTAAACCCTCATCTTATACATCGATTGGGATCATATTTCTGTTCGCCAATAAATGACCTGCTGGAGACGGTCATCGACAGGTCGCAGGAGCAGGGTAATGCTTTTCACTGGCTTCTGCAAGTTTTTCAATTATTTTTGTACCCGTTACTTAAAGTGCGGAAGAAGACTAAAAAATAGATTAGAAAAGCTCTTAAAGCCAGAAAAGTCATAAAGCAAAATAGATTTTTCAAACATTATGAACATTTAATGTCTTGCCTGTTGTACAACTCCAGTTCCAATGAAATAAAACAAAAACAGAATATAATGATTTGGAATTCCCTTTCAGCATATATTCAATTAATAGCACTACAAAAACAAGATATTTAATGTTAAAACGAATACACTTTATTGGATTTTTGCAAATATTCACTTATTTTGAAATTATTCCAGCACCATGTTCCATAAAAGCTGGGACAGAGGTGTATAGTAAAGTACATTTACTTTGTCACAGTACTTAAGTCATTTTTTGAGGATCTGCAATTTTACCAAGTATCTTTATGATCATAACTTTCGTTATATTCAAAACATATTAAAAAATGATACTTTTGCTTACTTTTACTTACTCTTACTTACGGAGCCACAATGTTGGAACACGTGCAGTGTGGCTTGGCATTGTCTTGCTGAAATAAGCATGATGTTCCTGAAAAATACGTGGCCTGAATGTTGTTTTGTTTTTTGAGCATTCCTCAACTGTCCCAGATTTTTTGGAACATGTTGCACGCATCAAATTCAAAAATAAGTGAATATTTGCAAAGAAAACAAACAAACAAACAAAAAACACATCTTGCCTTTGTAGTGTATTTAATTGACTACGTGTTGAAAGGGATTCACAAATCATCATATTCGGTCTCAAGTTCATTGAATTTGGACTTGTAAATTACTCTTTGCATGACTTTAGTAGTTTACTTCTGATCAGCTGATTGCTGCAGTTTTAAAACCTTTCTGTTAACTTAAAATTACCACCTCGAGTTCTCCTCGTGACACCTGAGTCAACATTCAACAGGTACACCGGCCAAATCAAAATTCTCTCCAGCCACAGTTCAGGTTATGTCAACACAAATTCAGTAATTGACCCCAATTAGGTCTCACCTCTTTGCCCCACAGGTTAAGAGCAAAACGCACTGCAGAGTGGTGATATTTTACTGCAGCAGATTGAGCAATAACATGTCTGTAATGCCAATCTGTGCTGATGACAATAAAATAGTCTGTATTTTGGTGCAGTTTTGGGTAATTGTAGGGCAGGACTATTCAACTAAATTGCTCTGGGGGCCACAGTTACTGCAGTTAAAGTTACTATGTAAATAACCCAAGTATTAACTTTGAAATAGTTTATTTATTTATGTTTAAGCTTAAAAAAATAAGAAATAGTTTATTTTTGCTGCATTTAATAATGAATACAACATACTATGTAATAAAAGTAGTGATAATAAAACAATATAAACAAAAGCACATTATGCCTTCTATTTAACATAAATAATATTTTGACATCTGACTTGCCAAATTTTCCAACCAATTTTATTTTACTTCAGGCTGAACTTTGGTCACTCGTGGGCTGGATGTGGCCCACGGGCCGCCAGTTAAATAGCCCTGTTGTAGGGTTTTGTTTCTTGCACTTAAACATTCAAGTCTAATTCCGTATTTGTTTCCTGGTTCTTAACTTGTACCAAAGTAAAAACCACAGTATCTTTCAGCACCAACAGGGAAACAAACTCTGGTCCATTTAAAGCGGACCAAATGTGTCGGGTGTGAATACACCCTAAAAGTGTCTGTTTTCTTTTCCTCAGTAGTAACATGCTGCTAACAGAACCACTGATATGTTCTGTTCACTAATGCACCAGCATGTTCATCAGCAGCTTTTCCAGGCAATTTGTTTTTCATCCCCAAATAATAAATAAAATATAATTTAAAAAGTCTGAGCAGTTTTATTTTGAAAAATTTTAATTTCTACAACACGCATTTCCCCTGAACCAAACTTTTAAAGAAGCAGAACTTTGTGAGAGTGAGAACTGAGAGAATAATACTTCTTCACTTCCTCATAGGGCCAGTTTCATGCCCTGTTCCCTCGATTGCAGGGTCATTCTCAAAAAGACATCCCACCGAGGGTGTGCTGGATGATGATGCATGTACTAAAAAGTTGTAACAGAGCTGCTTTCTTTCCCCACCCCCAGGCGTTCCTCCCCATTTTTCACACAGAAGTACAGTCACACAAACTCAGCACAAACCCCAGTGATTTGTGTATTATTAGCAGCATCTCGAGCTCGGTTTGGCCCTGCAGCTAAGACAAATAGGGATCCTCTGTGTTACCGGATAACACGACCAAAACAGGCTGGGAAAAGATTTTACAGCAGATTTTTTTGAAAAGGGTTTGAATGTGTGCGTGTTGTATCCTCAACAGAAAAGGAGAGGAAGAAGAAGAAAAAACATCTCAGTGGCACCTTATATAAAAGATCCACCCCCTCTTTGCCCTAAATTGAATTTTCTAATCTGCTTCTTGCCCCCCCGTTCCTTGTTCCGCCTGCCTCAGGCTTTGGCAGTCGCTGTATACTTTATCCGCAGATAACAGTGGCGTCAACCCACCCACTTCCACTTGTTCTGTCAAAAAACACACAAATATCTTATTCTGCCACAGTTTTAATAACTTCAAAGTGCATGTACATTCATGTACCCAACTGTAAGAATAATTCCCTGTGTCATGACACACACTACATAATGTCAGGATAATTAAAATGAGCAGCCTACACACACAGTTAGGCTTTTTATGTTTTCCTGCAACTCTGTACATAGAAAGCAGGATATATATATACAGTACAACAGTTAGTAATGCATCAACAGAAAAATGAGTTTCAGTGTTTTAGGGGTTCGCGCTGTTGCTTCACAGCAACATCTTTAAATTGGATCTCAGTTTTTGTTCTCATTCTCATTCGTTTTCTCCAGCTTCCCTCTCCAGTCTGAACAGCATTTTAAGGATAGTGTGTATTTCTACCACTTCTCAATGTATTAATGTGTTTGAGGCAGTCTTTGAAATTTAAAGACCTTGCAAAGGATTTCATCGACCAAACCACAAATGCAACTTTCAAATATACCTGAAGGTAGGAAAACAGCACATAACCATGTGCCAAAGTTATGAAAATTTAATGCAATCTGTGTTGGGTTGAATTTTATAGCTGTAACAGCATAAACATGCTTTAAATGTCAGTTGTTTTGAAGCGTTTGAAGTTTAACATCTAATAGTTTTTTAGGTTTACCATCAAGGATGTTTAAATTTAAAAAAGTAAAAAGTGGAGTTTGACCTCGCTACTTGTCAAATCCAGTTTTGTTTTTCTACTCTTATTTTTTCGAATTGTGCGCCATTCTTATTTTCTTCTTCTGAAAAGAAATGGAGTCTGTATGTCAACTGCCCCTGTTCGTCGAGACTTCGGATCTTTTCCTTCAACTGAGTTATTAAAGTCTGGCTTTCAGTGGGAGGCAGAAGAATCTGACACCATTCGGTGGCGTGTAAAAATGGATAAATGTTTAATTACATGAACTGTTTTGTGATCGCTCACACAGATTTATTAAAGTCGAACACAGTTTCATAACAGTTCATAAATAACCTTCAGTTGGTGCACCATTTAAACTTAAAAACATTATTTTGTGAAAAAAAAACTTTATAAACAGGTAACAAAACTTGCCCTTATGTTTCTTAAAAACCTCTTTTTAATCTTAGTTTTTATTTAAATGTAGACACAGTGGCACCATTCAATCATGAGCTACAGACAGACACAGATTAACATTTTACTACATTAGCCACTGTATGATATTCCACTGTGTGACATGCCTTTAACAGTCTGCTTTTTGTCTTGATTACTGTGAAGCATCATTCAAAGCTAAAAACTGATGCAACAATCTGATGGTACCACGATCAGTGCATTTATTCTCTGGCATTTGCTCTCATTTTAGTGTCCACTTAAAAAAACAAAATGACTGGATTCTTGTCATGTTTTTAACCCAAATCCACAAGAAGATTTTGACACCAGATTACTAGAATTTTCCTCAATATTTCAGCGCCCATCAGAGCAGAGCCTGAAGAGATGAAGCAGTACAATCTAAAATTCTCAGCAAGTGAACAGTTTCATAAAACCAAAGATTACGGTTAGTGGGTCACAAATGGACAAGCAGAATTAGAGACAAAATCAAAACATAATCTTGGTCTCAAATTTCAAGCATGGTACTTTATAAACTGCCATCCTGCAATCAGTCTCATAATAAACATGACAGACGACCTATTTTAGCAGCATATTTCCAGGAGATAAAGGATATTTCATCAGAGAGTGACCCAGGCTGCTCTGGATGCTTTATAGCTAGCTGCTGCTACAATTAAAGCTCTCAAATAGCCACAAAATTTGATGTAAACATTAATAAACTGATAATGTAAGAACACAAAACAGTGTTTCCATAAACTGATAGAAAGATTTTAAGATTGAAATTAGCCAATAGCTCATCAGTTTGATCATAATTCAGTTTTGGTTTTACAAACTGTAGTTGTGTACAACAGGAACAATAGTGTTTAACTTTACCACAAAACATCACTGTTTAAGAGCTAAACTATCATTTTAAAGTATCTGACATTCTTAAAATACAAAAAAAGAGAATAACTATAAAAGAAAGTTGGCGTAACACAAATTTACCCATTTTGCCATATAACTGTCACATTTTCTTTTGAACTTGACTGCAAATATGAAACAGGAAGTGACGTCATTACACCAGAGCAAATTCCTAGTCTGTAACTTGTTACTGACAATGGCAATAAAGTGGTTCTGATTCTAAATCTGATCAAAGGGGAACTCTAAGAAAAACAACTGTTCTTTGTTTATTAAAATATTATTTGAACTCTGATAGTGACTCAAAATAATCTAACATCAGATTTTTATATATAGTTTGTGTCATTAGCTGTTAGCAACACTCTGTTCACAGGCAAACATTCCCCTTTGACATCACTTCCTGTTACCTCACATGTAATGCAAATATCTCAACTACTGTTCATCTCAGCAGCATACTTTTCTTTTACCAAATATGTTATTAAAGCGCCAGTGTCAATTTGTTGTAATACATATAAATGCATTTTTGAAAAGATGACAATAAAATATTGCAAAATAAATTTCATGCCGCGGAGATGAACAGTTGAGATATTTGCCTGTAAAGTAACAGGAAGTGATGTCAAAGGGGAATGTCTGAATGTGAACAGAGTAGTGCTACAACAACCAACAACACAGACTGTAGAGAAGAATCTGATGTTTCTTAAGATTGTTTTGAGCCTATCAGAGAGAACTTTGATATCACTTCCTGCTTCCTTTTGACTGAGCCAAGTTTAAAAGAAAATATGCCAGTTAAGGTCAAATAAAATGGGTACAATTGTGTGTATTATTCCAACTTTCTTAAATAAAATATAAAGATCTTTTCTTTGACGTTTTGTATTTGAAGAACATGCACGTCACAGGCATTTTAATGTTACCTTTCCAAAACTTCATTTGTGTTCATTACAAAAGTATGATGCGACATCCACTTTAAGCTGTAAATAATGAGATCTGTGAGGAGATACTAGTAAAATATGCTGATCGTCTACAGGTGCTGTAGGTAAAACTTAAACATTTCTTTCTTGGTGTGTCTCTTGCTACAAACTCAAATATGGTTGACAACTTTTTTTAACTTAAAAGTTCAGAGTCAAGCCATCTTGATCATTGTATCCCTTACGTGGAGTTTTCAGCTAAATGTCACAGCGCGAGCATCACTTGGTAACGGTTGCATATGACACTGTCACAAGCAGTTGCAGTAGTGGCACTAATTGCACCACGGCACCCTCTGGCAAGTGTCAACAGCCACTCAAGAAGATTAGAAGGGAAAAAACAAGTGATGTATCCTGCAGCTCTTTGGCATTTTGCTGATATTAAGTCATATATTAGTCAGTCAAAACTAATTTGGAGCACATAAGCACAGTTTTAATGAGAAACTTTAATAAAAAGATAAACAACTGACATGTAATAGTTTTTTCATGTGCATAATCATGATACTTGCATTTAGGATTTAATCTAAGCGATTCGCAGATGATGGGTTCCTGTTTGTGTCATGCTGTGATCTCCAGCTCTCATCGGAGCTGTTCACAGAAGAGTGTGAAGATACCGGGGTGAGGTTCTGCACCTCCAAATCTGAGACCATGGTTCTCATGTCAGAAAGGGGGCACTGTTCGGTCTGGAGTTAAAGTTAGTTGATCCCATTAAATGAAGAAGTTAGAAATATCTTGAGGAAATATTTCTGGGTTTTGTTCACAAGTGTAGGAATAATGTTAATAAGTTAATAAGTGGGAGTTTCTTGAGTGTGGGCGGAGTTTTCCATCGCACCACGATTGGTCGGATGAACTTTTGTGGGCTTAGTTTGCGTAACCTGTGACTGGTCAGATTGATGTGTGGGCGTGGTTTATCTAAATTGTAGTTGGCTGATTCATACATGTCAGGTTGTACAGATTATCCGTAAGTTATAAGGATTTTACATCATTTTGCAGGCATGCGGACGTATAGAGCAATCTTACAGATTTTTTCAAAACTTCATTTTCAAATTCATCTAACAAGTCAGAGCCTGTAGGATGATTTAAAAAACACCAAATAACCATCTTCCAACCTGTTCTGCTGCTAGAAATAAGCTCTAGACTTCTTCCCTTCTCCTTTCCTCCTGCTTTCCTTCAGTTGTATGGATTTGTTGCTAAACTTACGGACTTTTGAGGCTCTTTATACAGGTAAATGTCCAAAGGGGTTGACATGTATGCTGATTTGCACGTGTGTGGGGTTTGTGTAAACTGTGGTTGGTTGGGTTTACTTGTGGGCGTGGCTTGTATAAACCATGATTGGTCAGGTTAAATTGTGGGCATGGCTTGTGTAAACTGTGACTGGTCAATTGATATACGAGTGTGGTTTGGGTAAAGGCAGCTAGGAATCAGTGTAAAAGATCAGATCGCTAATTTTATAAATATTAATTTTAGTCATCGCTCCAGCCAAAAAAGTGCTAACTGAACATAATTTAAATGCCATACATGTGGAGCAGTGGTGTCCAAAGTCAGTCCTCAAGGACCGGTGTCCTGCATGTTTTAGGTGCTGCTCTGGTTCAACACAGCTGAACCTAAGGTGTGCCTAATTAGTAGGCCTCTGCAGACCT
>JAUBOC010000037.1:20708185-20729522 GCA_032275365.1 Anablepsoides cearensis | reverse complement strand
TACATTGTATTTTTCTGGATTTTTGTTTTAGATTCCATCACTCACAGTTGAAGAGTACCTATTATAAAAATTACAGTTTTCTACATGCTTTGCAAGTGGGAAAACCTGAAAAATCAACAGGGTATCAAATACTTGTTATCCCCACTGTAGAAAGGCTAAAATACACCAAACTTGGTATAAGTCTTCCATGTTTCATGCCTGACCATACCATGTGGTCATATGTTATGAGGCCCGCACACTGACAACAGGAAGTGATCTTTTTTTTCTTGGAAAGCTCCATATCTGACCCTCTTAATCAGCAACAAATTGTCTCAGAGCACAGATAAGTGCATTGTAGAGTGCTGATCCAATTTTATTTTAATATAAGAATGTATGACACACTTCAATCACTTATATTAGGCATGAAGTAATTCTTAGCATTATAGGCCTGAGCTATAAGACACAGCTGGTGACTGGAGTTGTATTTGCCCAAAAGAAAGGCATAGAAATTTTTTTTTTTTTGGGTATTGAAAAATATAAAACTGTGGGACTAAAATATCGAACCAAATTGGGAATGTTTTTTTGTTGAGATAACCTTTTTAATCCTGCACCAAACTGGCTGTGTAGCTATAAAATATTCCTAGACCGACTGAATTGTGACTCAATTTTAAAAGTTTTTTTCTTTTGAAGGTTGTTTTTTATTGGAATCCAATACTTTAATTTGATTCAACATAGATGTAGATCCAGTTATTTACAAATTGAGTGTAGTTTAGACAAAATATCTATTTTTGTAACTTGTCAAGCTGCAAATTAGCTTGTGCTATAATCGGGAAGTGTGCATCAAATGATGACATTTATGTTTGAGTTGTACATTGCCCCTTTTTAAATAAAGTTAAAAAAAGACAACTGAAGTTGAATCATTCTTGAAGGCTTTCCTCATCAGTTTAAAACTGATCGATGTTTAGGTTCAAGCTTGTAAACTCTCACTGGGTTATTCATCATGTGAGTTGTTTCACTCACATGCAAATCACTGTCACTCCCATCCCCCCCGAGGGTCATTAGGGTTTCCTAATAAAGATAAATCACAAGATGAATAGCTCAACAACAGTTTGTAAGCTTGGAGCTTTGTGTCAGTTTTAAACTGAAAAACGTCTGATGAGAAAACAAGTCAGTTTTTTTTTTTTTGGTTTATGAAGATGATGAATTCCTGAACCAGTGAGATTCTGCAGCAGCTTATTTGGTACCATCTTAGTTTGGAATTTGAAACTTTTCATGCCCCCAACCCCCCAAAAAGTAATTTTTCTGGCATTTTAACCAAATTAAACAGGGAATAGATGTTTCCAAATGTTTTTTTTATGCAGAGATTTCTTTATTTATTTTGCTAACAGATGCTAATGGGAAACAATTGCTCGCTCAATTTATTCATGTATATGTTGTTGAAGACATTAGAATTTATTGCTTCCAAGATGATATATTCAGATAGGGACCTATAGGAAATATCCGCTGCTCCTAATGGTGCCATCCATCACCAACATGAATCACGAGCATCGTAAGTCATAACGCTCGCGCACAGATAAACGCTGGTGAGCGCGCACTCCCGTAAATATGCTCACACGCCGAGACGTTTCATCAGGGCTGCGCTCGCTTTGCTCTCAGCCACAACTCACTGGAGCAGATTTCCTGCGGGACATCTGGGAGCGTTACCTTTAGACCACAGCGTTCATGTCTCCCTTAATGCGTACACACAGAAAATTGCTCTTTTTAGCTTCAAAGAAATAGAGAGCAGCTTACTCTCACTGGCCCACTTAACTGCGGTTTAGTAAATCCTTTCCTCTGCTGGAATACATTCGGTGCTGCTGAACAGAGAGGGAGTAAAGGGCACCTCCCCTAAGGACGCTCATTTTTTACTTCTTTTTACCTTGATAGAAAATCGTTAAACAATATGACTTATTCTTCATTCAACAACAATAAGTTTAAACCCAAATCAAACTGGGTGGAAGGTTCAGAGTGGTTCAGCCGCCTCAGATCACGACTCTAATGATTCGTCTGTGAGATTTCATTGATAACGTCTAATTTTGCCTTCATTGATATCCTGAAAACTCCACTGCAAAGTTAGTTTTAAGTCATAAAGTGAGGCTGGAGGTGAAGTAGTGCAGAAGCTGTCAGGATTATTTATTCATGTATTCAAGCTCTCAGCACAAATATTCATCTAGGTACAGATTATTTGTACGTTATAAAAGAAATGGAAACGCACAAACCAAGGAGAGCATTTGGTGTTTTTCATTTTATATTACATGCTTTTAAAAATTGTTTGAGAGGTAATTATAAAGCCTCTAGTCCTGCTTAAAAAGCCAAATAAAATAAAGATGCACATATTGTATCATTAATGCGACATAGTCTCTCCTGGCTGCTGTCACCTCGACAGCATTTATCACTTACTAAGAAATTGTTTGCCTTTATTCAGAAATAGTCAAGAAATTTTTGGAATTTGTTGTGCAGAAAAAGTAATTGGATGTTTGCACTGTGTTCTTTCATTTTAAAAGATAAAAACTAGAAAGGAAAATAGGAAATCTCGACCTGTGTTTGCGTTTAAAAATCTGCAGCTTCTGTTTAGAAGCATAAAAGCTCAAGATGTCAAATTAAAAGTGTCTGCAGTGAGTCCACTGATTATTGTCTTTAATAATGATGAGAACAATCTGTACAAGGAACCTAAAACCCACTAACATGATGGTTATAAATAAATGATTCCATTTCCTTCACTTGATGATGATGGATTTATTTATTTTTTTAGTTGACATCATGATTGAATTAAATCAAAACTCAAGCAGGTTATTACTTTTACTCAGTCCTTCAGTTCTCCACCATCACTGTGTTCAACAACAAGGCATTCATCTTACTTTGTTTTTTGGAATCTGGTGGTTGATCAGCATGACCTTCTGTTTCTTCTTTGGGTTTTGAAGCACTGCTTCTCTTTTCATTCTCTGTCTATCCGTTTCTGTAAATATTTTTAATTTTTGTCTTCTGTTGGGTTCAGTGAGTCCATGATTGCAAACCGACGAGCGCAGAAACGCATCAAGGACAAAGTTTTATTCTCAGGACTTGTTTTACACTTGCATCGATTGTTCAGACAATTCCTCTACAATTTAAAAGGCAAATCTTTTTTCTTTACAAGCATGTACAAAATAATAATAAACACTATTGATTTAAAAAACAAACAGTACTAGAACTTTAAAAATGTAAAAACAACTAAAAAGTTAAGGTTTTAAATTGTTTGCACCAAGTCAAATGCTTCAGATTAGGCGATTTTGAAACCAACTCACTGCTCTAATTTTCTCATAGGCAGGGGCGGAGCTAGATTATGGGTGTTTTTTTTTATAAAGAAAAGCTGTCTGGATTTGAAAATTCAAGATGGCTTTCACAGCTAATTGCAAATTGCATTAATTTTGCTACAGTTTTTAAATTTTGTGTTATTAGAGTTAGGAGGCCTCCAAAAATCACAGATTATTCAGTCATTTTTGGACATTCAAAGCCGAAGATTAGTGTAGAAAACAATCTTTAC
This sequence comes from Anablepsoides cearensis, assembly GCA_032275365.1. Classification (NCBI taxonomy): domain Eukaryota; kingdom Metazoa; phylum Chordata; class Actinopteri; order Cyprinodontiformes; family Rivulidae; genus Anablepsoides; species Anablepsoides cearensis. Next base: position 20,725,984 of record JAUBOC010000037.1, on the reverse strand, counting down.
CAAATTCTAAAAGTTTAAAATTCAAGATGGCCACCACAGCTAACTTTAACTTAGAGTTTTAATGAAACTAAGATCAATGTTATGGTTGTTGGAGGTACTGCTAACTAATCCCCAGTAGAACTTGGTTCCTTGTTGTACAATAAGTTGTTAGTGAGAAGTTGAAGTAGATCCTGAACTTAAGTTAGACATTAAGTCAGTTAAGATGAGTTTTTATCATTTGAGGCAGCAAACTAAAATAAAACCCATCATTCCAAAAAGACATTTTGAGCCAGTAATTCATGTCTTTATTATCACCAGGCTGGATTACTGTGATGCTCTTTATCTCGGGGTTAGTGGGTCCTGCAGAGGGTCCAACATGCTGCAGTGAGGCTTTTAACTGACTCATGTAAAAATGAGCACATTTCTCCCATTTTAGCTTCACACCACTGGCTGCCTGTGCCTTTTAGGATCCATTTTAAAATACTTTTTGTTTTTCAATCTTTGAATGGCCTTAGCCCATCGTACCTTTGTGACCTGCTGCATTCCAATAGTCCCTCCTGCTCCCTCAGATCAGCTGATCCTGAGAGTCTCTAAAACCAGACACAAACTCAAGGAGGATCTGTCTTTTGCTGCAGCAGCTCCTAAACTATGGAACGAGCTGCTCCTCCAACTCAGTTTCCTTCACTGGCTGTTTATAAAACTCGTCTTAAAACCCACTTGTTTTCTTTTCCTTTTGACTCTGTGGGAGGGGTTGTGTTGTCCAATTGTATCAGATTTTATTTTTTGTGGAAATTTTCTTAATTTATTGTGAATTTTAAATTGGCATTTTACCATTTTTATTTCCTCTTTATGGTTCCTGTTTATTATTTCCTGCTTGTATTTGGCCCGCCAATCGGTTTATTCATCTTTAAAGTCCAACCCCCGGTTTTCTACTGTAAAAAGTTTTTTAGTTAAACATAGACATGTTTAGTATCTACAGAAACATAAGAATCTTGGCTACAAGCTGGTGAAAACCATTTCAATGAACACCTAAGACAGTCCTAAGTACAAGCAGCTGAAGATAAAGCTATGAAAGTGAAAATAAAATTGTTAAAAAAATTGAACAAGTCAGAGATGTTAAACTAATATTTGTGGTAAATAGGAGGCATCTGGTGTTATTTTTGTTGTTTTATTTTCACTATATTTCATAGGGTTCTGTGTGTTGTATTGATTAAATGCATTTGTATGATTAAATGCAGCAAAACAAATTATTTAAAAAGGTAACAGATCTTTCTAATACTTACTTACATAATGACTTTAATTGCTGGTTGTTCGGCTGGTTGTTCAGGTGTTGGTCTGCAGTAACTGTGGCCCCCGGAGCAACTCAGTTGAATATCCCTGCTGTACAGCACTTTGGTCTGCTGTAGTGCAAAAAGTGCTTTACAAATAAAGTTAGATTGGATTGGTTGGAAATGGCTATAATTCAGACATTTCAAGATTAAAGACTAAAGATTCTTAAATTTAATTTGGTGCAGTTTTTAAGAATGAGCAAATGTCGATTGTCACTGCTAACCTGCAAATTAAGCTAACCGCTAATGCCAATTTTACAAAAGACCATAAATAAGCCATTTTTAAACGTAGACAGCTAAAAAATGTATTTCAGTGCTATCAGAAAATCTAAAAGTGTAAACGCCAATACAAAATCAATTATAGTCAATTATTTGGGGGTGGCACCTGGGGTGACCAATCTGGTGCCAGAGGTGGCACTTGCCACTGCATCCACCCCTCTGGCTCCGCCCCTGCTCGTAGGATAAAGTTAATAATTGTGGGAGAATTAGATGTAAAGAAAAGTCTCCCTGCCTAACCAGAGACAGAGCTTTAAAATAGAGTTTTTAAATTTCTTTTTACTCAGATAAGCTCTGTTGAGGGGCTTGAAGTTTTGTTAGTGAAGATTGATGCTCATTTAACTGAAACAAACAACGTAAAGCTGCCATCAGACACACGTTTTTACAGGTTAATCATTTCATCACATCCAGGATTCAGGTCAAACTGAAATAAACTCACCTAATTAAACGCAGTTGACAGGATCGTTGTAGCTTGTGTTGTCTTTATGTCTTTTCATTGTCTCTGTGTGTGTGTGGGGGGGCGGGGGGGGGGGGGTGCAGGGAAGTGGAATGGGGTGATTGGAGCACAGACTGAAACAAGCTGCTTGTGATCTCTTTGACAGAACAGCACAAACAATATGTCTGAGTTAGTTCCAGCTGTCCTGACTCGGAGCGCACTACAGCGCTTTGCTGCTGTTCTAATTAGAGCCGTAATTAAAAACACATAAAAAGGTGTTAGAGTGGAAGAAAAGACTGCTCTGGACATGCAAGCTGGGTTCTTAAAAAGAACAGAATTTAGTGTGAAAAGGTTTTTTTTTTTCCATCTCAGGAGGTGTTTGGCATCGTGTTGGTTTGTAATTTTGGTTTTAACTAAACAGGACGAAGTAAGCTGATATTTAAATACATTTTTAGCAGAGTTTAGGCCCACTACACGGGCTTGTCAGAGTAAGTAGAAGGTAATTGTTGTATTTTGTTGCAGTCAATACAAAACATTCCTGTATTTTATCAACTGAAGGTAAACTCATGTTTAATGAAGTATCAGTGTCGGAGCTAGTCGCCCTGTTTTTACTTGGTATTGGACTGATTCCTAAATTCCTGACGTAGCCCACCCCAAATTTGTAATCAACAGTCTTAACTCCGTGATTTATAAATACCACAATGAACCAAACAATAACTGAAGGGCATGCAGTTTTATTACCACTCTGCATAGAGTTGTCAGCAAGTTGTTTTACCACAAAAAAAGGCATTTACTAACCAGGAGGTCGTCATCGAAATTTCATGGATTAGAAAAGAATAAATGGACAATTTTAAGTTATTTGGCTTTACTTTGAAACTACATCAGTTTAACCATTTAAAAACTGAGCAGGAGGTTTCTGTAAACAGAAGAACTGGTGCAGATCGGTGCTTCATGACTTCACTACACAACTCAGAGTTTCCTGCACTCATGGAGCTAATTGGCTGAGTGGTAATCTTTACTTCACACTCTTCAGGCTGATTGGGTTTTCAGAGGTGATAAAAGCCATTTTGTGTCACAACACTGGACTTTAAGTGGTAAGATTGAAAAGTTAACACATGCAGTAAGTAGATCAAACTCTGAACTTTGTTTTAAGCTCCACCCCCCACATCCCCCATCACACTTTTTACTCTGATTGGCTTCAGACATGCATGGTTGCATTTAATAAAATAAAAAGTCAAGGCTCTTTTATTAAAGTAGAACCATAGCAGTGGGCTGGAGTTAGAAATTAAAAATGAAATGTAATAAACTTTCTAAAGATTGTAAAATGCTTTGTTATGCATTAAATATATTCATGCATGCTTCTTTTAGCTGCTCTCTGAAGAAGTCATCAGAGTGAAGCATCTGTCACAGCATCTTCCTCTCTGCACATCCACCATCCCTGCGTTAACCAGCTGTTCTTTCAGCTCTACCTCTAACTTTGTCTCCAAACTCAACCTCTGATGGACTTCTTCCTCATCCTGTCAACTCGTCTCATACTTTTTGCCTTCTTGTGCCACTTTTAGCTCCTTTTCTGCTACTTTTAGCTTTTAGCCCAGTTTTATTTTGGCTTCAAACTGGTGTTTTGACATGTTTATTTAGTATTTTGACTAATCTTACTAATCTTTTCTTATTTTTAGCTTCTAAGTCCAGTTTTGCTACATTTCACCTTTAGCTTGTGTTTTTTTTTTGTTTTACCTTTTTAACGAGGCTTTATTTCGTTGTGCTTTGAGTTCGTTTTCAGCTTTAACAGATTTTATAAAAATAATTTTTTACTCTGCATTTTTATACAAAATATTATTCTTGGTAGTTTTTCAGTGACTGCTCTTCATGCAGCTCCACACACACAACTGAAGAGGCGCTCAGAATGTAGGATTAAATAAATCACATCTTTGCCTTCGTGAAAACAGAAAGATCAAAATTCACAGTTCTTGATTTGACCGTTTGTGACAGCGTGTGTGTGTGTGTGTGTGTGTGTGTGTGGTGGTGGTGGGGGGGGGCGTATCCATGGATGAGCTTCAGCCAAGTCGTTTAGTTTAAAGCCACCAGGAGGAAATGCCAAATCCTAATTTTATGCTTCTGTCCAACATTTAGGAGCAGTTTGTAACAAAAGTTGAACTGGCACAGCAGACCAGCAGATCTCTATTTCTACAATTCTGAACCCATCTTTGTTTTTGTGCTGATATTTTTCAACTTTTAGATGGTTTCTAGATTTTAATAAGTGCTGACATAATGTGGTGGCAGTACTGTTTAATAAACCTGATGAGATGTGTTGTGTGTACTGTACTGTATTTAACAGATTTTATAAAACAGGAAAACTTTGTTTTTGGTAGTTTTGATAAAGATGAACGTAGCTGTCACTCTTAATTTACACTAGATACAGTTCCACTGCACTGCGCAGTTCACAGCTGTTTGTTTGCACCCCAATCTATACAGCGTCCGCTCCACTCAGGTCCACTCTGGTGCCACGCACAGAGGAGCGAGTGTTTTGATTTCTGTGGTTGAAACTGCATCGCATCAAATACAGATGATGAGCTTGTTCCTCTTCCTGTTGGTGTGTCATGATCTTTCTAGATTGACCCTTGTGCAGCTCTGGTGTCCCGCAAAAATAGACTTTAATTTGATTTTGGTGGATCGTTGTCCGCCAACAGCCATCTTGCCAAATCCGTGTAATCACGGCAGCAGAGCAACGCAGAATCGCATCCAGTGTCAATAATGGGTAATAATATCTTAACAGAGACTGTAGATAGTAAGCATGATAATGAAATAATTGTACAGATTTGGAAAGAGTAGAAATTAGATGTGTATGTATTGTAGGAACTCTAAAGATGATGGAATTTAATAAGTTTTGGCTTCTTCCTTTTCAAACTGGATTTTTGTTTAAGTTTGATAAATATGTTCATTTCTTATTTTATTTTATTCTTGACTTCTTACATGTGTGAAATTAAGATTTCATCTCAATTTTGGCAACTTTTAGGGCCGATGCTTTGTTGTGATCTGGTAATAAAAGTAAGATTTGATAGTTTTAATAATTAGTCAAAGTAACAAAATAAAAGCATTCCCCTTTAAGTTATGTTGCACTTAATGACTGAGAAAGTTGAACTACAAGCAGTAAGTAAAACAAATCAAGCACAGAAAACAAACAAACACAGAAGCTGCTGTTAGCATCCAGGCTTGACAAAACCTGTACAGATATTATATTTTTGCTTTTTTATCACTAATGTCTTTTTTTTTTTTTAGATTAAATATTTTGCAAATAAATCAGAAGGCATCATTACAAAATCATAAAGTTTATCCTTCATTTGTTTTAAGTCCTGGAGGCTTTTTTTAAACTATAAAGTAGAAAATAAAGATCCGTATCAGTGGATGCCCCATAACACTTATAAATTATGTTGAGGTATTTTACTATAAAAACACTGAGTAGATCCTTTTCCCCTGTGATTTCTGTTGCCTTCAAAGAGCAGTGTGTACTTTTACTTTTGTGCCTCTGTTTCCATGTGTTTACAGCTCAGCCTGAGATTTGTTACAGTTTTGTGCTCCGGTGCAATTGTCTAAGGTATGACAATTTGTGCAGCAGTCTTCTCACTCGCATCCACCTGAGAGGAAGATAAAGAGTTGATTGAAGACTTGTCAGCCCAGTTGATAACGCTTAAATCAAAAGTTGTGCTCAGGGCACACATGACTGAGCTGTGTGCTGCAGAGGCGTGCTTCAAACTGACAACAATCTCAGCTGCGGCATCAACAAGCAGAAAAAAAAAAGAAAAAAAAAAAAACAAGAGCCAGGACCGTTTTGGAAAAAGCTTTAAAAATTTCTTATCTAAACAAAACTCGGTTCTTGTTTTGGTCAAACTGGTTCTGTTGGACCTGTAACTGTGTCACAGCCAGAAATCAAACACGTTAAGAGGATGTAGGAGAGGTGGATCGTCGTGCCTCCACATATTTTAGTTCCAAACGTGTAGCTCTTAAGAAAATGTCAAACTCTCGCAGTAATTTGCAACATTTCAACAACTGTTCTGTGGGAAAAGCCTGACATTTAAAAGGTGCCTGATTTTGATTTTCTTCCACCCTGCTTGGTTTCTGATGTGATCTGAATAATCTGGTGAAATTTATTTAATCCACGCTGCTCATAGAGGTTTACTTTAAAGTCAGTAAACTGGGAAATCATGTTTTTGACTTAGAAACTGTTTATTTTTGCGCAAATTAAAAAAAAAATGCTCATAAATCTGGTTGTTTGCCTTTAAATATTTATAAATTTAGCAAAAGTCATTTTCAGGTGTGCAAGTTTAAAAACCTCTCCTTTAATTTAATCATCGTTTTCAACATTTGTAAAAGGCAGAATCTTTGAGAAATAACCACAACCTTTTAAAACTCATTTAACCACTTGGGGTTTTATCAACTTAATTGCTTTTCTTTATTTGCTTTGCTGCACTGTCACAGCCTCGTTGTAGTATTAATGAATCACTGAGCACCGCAATTAATTTTGCATTATTACCACCGACTGCTTAACTAGCAGAGAGCAGCTGTTAAACTGTGTTAACTTTGAGTTTTTTTTCTTCTCTCTTCCTGCAGAATGAGTACACGTGCCCGCGGCCCCTGCCTGGTGCCTGGTTAGGAGACGTGCCTACGATCCATTAATCCTCACACAGAACTTCTTCTGAAGGAGCAACAAATCAGAGAAACTAACCAGGATCTTGTCATTCCAGTTCGAGGAAATAAAAACAATGGACCAAGAGGATGAGGACCTAATGCTTTTTCTTTTTTTAAAGATTTTATATCTTTTTTTTGGGTCATTTCTGCTCCTCAGCTTTGGCCCGTCCCACGGCGCTCGCATCACAAACACTGGTGATTTGTGGACTCGCTTTCCCCACGTAAGGAGCAGCAGAGCCTTAGAACTCCTAAAGGAACGATAATAAACTGAAATCATTTTGTAAAAAAATAAATAAATAGACAATAATGTGTCTTCATTTCCATGAGGACCTCTTGTACAATAATTGTGAAGGCAATGAATCATCAGTAAGAACATCAAGGACGGCACTTTGGAGTGTAATTTAAAGTGGGATTCCATATTTTGAATATAAAGCTTCAATCTATAATTTTTCAGTCTCTTTTTTTTAAAAAAGAAAATCATCATGATGCTATGATGGTGCCTCTCTGCAGCAGAACTACAGAGTTCTGAGTCAGTAAAGAAGAATCCACTTTGTCTGCTTTAAAATCAAGGAAGCAGCAGCTGAAAACTTGTTTGAAGCTTGTGAAAACTGCTGTTTGCTTCTGTTTTTTTTATATTTAGTGTTTTATAAAAATCTGTTCAAATCTTCAACAATCCAGTTCAATTTGAGGACGATGCGAGTAAGAAGAGAAGCTCTAACCGGTGATGAAAATGTAATTTTCTGCAATTCTAATGTTGATAATGTTGTTGTACTTTCTGAATATATGTTTGAGCACCAGATACCAAAGAGCCAATCGGATCTTTGTTTGCTTTTGGCTCACATTTTACATACGCTAAAACTGATCCAGGATTTTTATTTTTATTTATTTTTTGGTTTTGTTTCGAGAACAATCCATGAGAACCCTCGACTCTCTGTCCAGCAGAGCTCTGCTGCTGAAGTGGCTTTTTTATGTGCAACATGTACGTCTTTGTGAATAAATGATCCTGCGGCGGCAAGAAGCTCTCGTCAGCCCTGCTTTACATTGTACAACTTTTTGTTTTTTTAAATACATGCCTCGCTTTCCTTAAAGTGATCACTCGGTTGCCCCCCCTCCATGTGTTGATGTGCACGGATCTGCGTGGGCTTGTTTGTTGTTTTATTTTTTATTGTATTTGAAACCCACTGAGTGGCGGATTGTTCCTTTCAGCCTTTAAATGTAATCTTTATACAAAAAGGAAAATTATTTTCTAATGTAAATTTCTGCCCCCTCCCAGGATTTCTTGAGTAAACAGCGGTATCCTTTGTTCACTTTCAACAGTATCTTTTTTAATTAAAATGATGACTTTACTGGTGAGCAATATTAATTGGTCAAATTAAAATCTTCATTGATCCTTTTCTTGTGTATTTTTCCGTGTCTTCATTCATGGTGGAAGTGAGTCGTGTTCTCCCCGTGGATCTCCCTCTGAAGAGGCTGTCACGTCAACATTAGCCTCATTAATTTAGAGAGCAGATCATTGATCTCTGTTCGACCGTTCTGTTCGCGCTGACGCTCGCTGCGGGTCCCACCAGCCCTCTAATTATGCTTCCTGTGCAACGTGTTGCGTGTCGCAGGAGGGGGGCCGCGGCTTAGCTAATGTTCTCCATGTTTGCTGCTGTTGGAACATGTCAAGCTGTCAGCTCAGAGGTCCAGATGGCCCATCTGTCCAGCACTCACTGTGGGATCATTGGACTCAGGCTCTACCTGCGTCCCTTCCCTTTCATGCTTCCGCCTCACTCGTAAATGTCTGTCGCCCCCTGCGGGGGGCCCGCATCCCCCCTGGTTAGAACTTTCATCCTTTTATCATGACATCATTTCAGTCTGGTCCCTGTCTCCGCCCCGCCCGGCCACAAGGCTTGGTTCATTCACATCACTAAAAGAAAACTTTCCCTCTTTTTGTCAGCTAGTGAAGCAAACTGGCTGCCATTTCGCACTCGGCTGCCCATGAAGTAATTGACGTTTTCATCAAAAACTCAACGTTTTGTTTAAAAAAAAAGTGCATCTTTTTTTCAGAGCTGTTCTGCTGCAGTAGTTTAATGTGTTTTAAAAAGCAGAGTTCAGTGAGTGCCAAGTGTGGGATGTTTCTGCCACCACCCTTACCCTAACAAAGACAAGCTTTCATTTTTCTGCTTAACTTTCTGTACCAAGCTTTGAAAACAACAACAAAAGCACCATTTAGAGCAGATAAAAAGGCTGACATTGAAATCTGAATTATCCACAGTAACTGTTCTCTCAAAATAATCTTGTATTGAACTATTATTCTAAAAATTGTGGAGATTTTATTGTAATTCTTGTTTTATTCTCAGTGGAATGTTGCTATCATGACACAAACATATCTGGACCAGGTAAGACGTCCAGTTAGTTTAACACTGTTGGACCAAAACTTTGTCTCCATCCTTCAGCATTTTTTGGGACATATCATGCAAAATCCACTTTAGTCTATAAATAGATTTTGTTGTGAGCTTGGAGTTTCTAAGAGGCAGAATAGTTGAATTCAGTTTCTCTTGGTGCTGCGTAGATATCTTTATATTCTTTTTATTAATGTTTTTTATATTTTTCAACCTGTTCATGACATTTTCTAAACTATTACATCAAATTATTTGCAACAAACTTCTGAATAAGGTCTGGACCCAATAAATACAGTTTGGTGGTCTTAATTTTCCTCAGATTCTGGGTCAGACTCTGGCTCCAACATGTAAGGCTGGATGAACAAGTCTTCCCTTGTTCACATCTTTTAGTTCATTTGTAAATAAAAATTTTCTGCACAGCTTTAAAGTATAAACCCCTCAATCTAACTGGAATGGACCGGTCTGAAGACGAGGTGGGCGGGGTGTAAAGCGCCTTGTTTGGATTTAAAGAGACAGCCTCAAAATGAGTTGATCTGAGACACACATCTGAAAAGGGGCGGGGCTTGTGGAGTTACAATAAGGAGTAACTCAGACCAAAGTATTGCAGTTTTACTCCATATAGTCCTCAACTGAAGGGTTTAAATGTGAAAAATAACAATTTAAAAGCAGAAATCAGCTCAGATGGTCACTTTTTACATTATGATTGACTAATTAATGAACATGTCTAAAAAAGCACGTGAAATTTTACACCACTTTTTATTTATTGGAAAAGAAAGATTTATTTTATTATTCAGGGGTTAGCACTGATGACACAGAGAGAAAATCCTGGGTTTGATCGCCGGTTCAGACCTGGGGTCTTTCTATGTAGAGTGTGCATGTTCTCCCCATGCTTGCTGCTCCAGTTTCCCCCATCAGACCAAAAACATGTTCAATAGGTTTCCTTCAGAACTCTCTTTCAAAAGAGATCTGTGATATGAATGGGATTTTTCTAATTAAATAAAGATAAATATTAAATGTTCAGTTTGCAGTAATGTTTATCCTGATCATAAAGGAGATTTGTTTTTAGAAAATTCTAAATTATTTTAATTATCAGATGAATAATTGTTCTCGGTCAAAACAGCTAAATACTCAAACCACCACAACATGAGTCATTGTGAAAAGCACAACTATCTCAAATAAAGCCTAAAAACATAGCTAAAAACTGTATATTTTTGCTTGAACTTATCTATATTAGCAGACATTAAGAGTCGGTCTACATAAAACTAATCTTAACCCCATGTTTTACCACCATCCTTATAATCTGCATCACAGCTTTGTGTACCATCTGCATCAGGATTGATAGTAAAACTCTGCCATAAAAAAGGCTGAGTAGGTCTCGTATCCTTGTAGGCCCCTTTCAATGAGGGATGCAGGAGAAAAGCCCTCATTATTGTTAGAAATCCCTCTCACCCCTATGATTTACTGTTTAACCTCCAGCCATCTGGAAGACCATAATACTCGGTCAGATCAAGAACAACCAGAATGCAAAGCAGCTTCTTTCCACACAATGAGGCAGCCATAACTGCATCACCATGCAGGGTTTTTTAAATTCTGCACCCATATTGACAAGAGAAATATTATACAGATGAAATAACACCTTAAAATCAACTAGTCAAGATTTTTATGAAACTTATATTCTTGGCTTTTGGGTGAGTTTGAACTCAGAAACCAGTTTGACAAATTGTTAAATTGATACATAACTAAAAACTCATCCCTGTGACAATGCAGTGTGAATGGTTAATGCTAAAAGGTGCTGAAAAAGCAGCTAAATTTGTCTCAATATGATTAGAATTGATGGGTGAAAAAAACTAATTCAGAATGAAACAGATGAAATTAGAAGAAAAGTAACTTAAACATGCCAACCATGGCTGTTATTCTACAACAAGCTAAAAGAGAGAAGTTTACATTAGCAGACAGTGAAAGGAATTTTTTTATTTAAAATGAGCAGAAAAACAAGTACAAAAAAGTAGCTAAAACACAGCTAAATTGTAGCTGAAAAAAGAAGAATATGTTTGCTGAATTAAGCAGGTCGAAGCTGAAATTATAACAAAAATGTAAAATTAGCTTAAAATTGCTCCAATTAAAAAGTAGCTAAAAAACAGAAAACAGCTGAAATTACCAAAAGGCAGGAGAAAGCAGCACATAAAGCTTAAATGAGAAAAAAGTTGAAATAATCAAAAAAATGTTTTTAGCAGAATAGCAGAGAATGTAAGAATGATAGCTAAAAAAGCAGAAAAAAACTAAAATCAGCAAAATAGAGGCTAAAGGAAGCTGAAAATAGCACTAAGTTAAAGAAAAGCTGAACAAGAACAAAAAGTAGGAAAGATTTATAAACATTTTAAGGATGCTGAAAACAGCTCTACTCATTTTCATTGAGAAAAACACAGCAGAAATATAAATATAAACTGCTGAAGAACCAAAAGTCATAGCTGGAATGTCCTGAAGGAGCTGAACATTCAGATACATAAATTGTTGAAATACCAGCAAAAATGTGGAATGGGTTACAGGTTGAAAAACATGTGGAAGAAAAAAAACTGATCTCAATAATAAGAATGTTTGATTCACACAACAATCTGATGAGACATTTTCACAACTCCACACCAGAGTTTTATCATTTCCATGCAGGGAATGTTGTACATGTTGTACGTGTTTATTATCATCCTGTGTAATTTTCCGTCTCTCTTCATCTGTCTTATCCAGCTCTGCTCCTGACGATCTCTGCAGCTCAGCCAGCACGAACAGTGGCAGCACAGGCAGCACTGCACGCCTCAGAGCAGACACTATGCATAATTCATGCGACTTAGGCTCCCAGTTGACCAGGGTCCAAACAGTTAACAGTCCAAAACACTTATGTCAGTGTATTTTCTTTATAGTTTAACATCTTCTTAAGGGGTCTTCCTGTAGAAGACTCATCAAGCTACTCACTGCACTGTAAACAAAGCACCTTTCACATAGTCTTCATCTCAGAGAGCTTTTAAAAAAGTTTAAAGTAACCGTGCATGTGGGCATTGGCCATGAACATAATGCTATTACACATTACAGTGACGATCACAAAAATGAACAACCAAACTGAGACTGTAAAAAGAAAAAAAAACTGGCCATCTTTCAGACAGACTTGATTGGAGCACAAATAAAAAGCTTAACCCCGTTCAGCCTTGATGTATATTGTTTCATTCCTTGGAAGACTTCTTATTGGCAAAGACATGCAGGAAAACAGCAAAACAAGCTTTTGGATTCCCATGTTCCTCCTCCTCCTCCTCCTCAAACAAATGTTCCACTAAAAATTTAGCTGTACATCACAGCGGCTGACTCACAACTGAATGGACGCATCAAAATTTGAAGGGACAATCCCCACCCCTCAAAAAAGCTCAGATTTTAAATGTTCAGATTCTGCTTTAAATTTCTTGCATCGATTTTAAACGTTGCTGCAAGTTTGCAAGAAAAAAAACCAGCAGTTCTTAGAGTCTGCATTTCAAAACAGTCACGTTGCAAGAGCGGTCGACAAATTATTTGCTTCCGCCATCTGCAGAGCAGAGGGGACTGCATCATCTTTTTCCACCGTCACTGTCAGATGCTGGTCGGAAGCTGATGCTTCCTGTTTATTCACACTAAAAATCTACCAATATAATAATCCTGAGACAAGTCCTCACTATTTATCTGTTCCACAGCCTGAAATTACTCAAAACTGTTACATCAAGCAAAACTTTTCCAGAATTTATTTTAAAGACATTGTAAAAATTAACTTGTTAGCAACTGATAACAGCTGCTTTTTCCATGGATGGAGCTCATGCAGATGAGGCAGGGTTTGTTACGCAACACAGAAGTGCAACATTAGACAGCAATACGTTAAACTATTAGATAGAAACTCTTTATCTGGAACATCATCAGCAGCCTCCATATGGCCTCTCCTCCAACAAAGCAACTTAACTCACTGCAGGGAATTTGTTATCTGCAACAACATGAACTGGAGGAGATAAATCTAGGCCAAATAATCCACCTGAGAAGCAGCCCTGAAGCACGGCAGCAGCTGATAATTATCTTACACATTTCTGCAGCGCATGCCTCGGAGCAGAAGATCCTTTTCATGAAATGCCACGGACTGTAGCTGCAGCATAAACAAGCAGCAGATGACCGTCAGCAGCCAAGAATCAGTTCAAGGCTGGCTGCAAACATAAACTCACTCCATACAAAGAAAGAAAGACCAATGAAATGAAGTCATTTATGGTTTTTGTGCACTACTAGTATAGTTATGTGAGTATGTACAGTCTGAGAAGTTTTTATTCTGTGGTAAAGATACACATAAATGATGCAGTTTAAATCAGAGTCAGAAATTAAACAAAACCTTAAATTTATCATGTGACCAATCACTAACTCTCCACCTGAACGTTACAGTCAGCTTTAAATCCATCGTTCTAACATTTTCTCCTATAATGTTTAAATGATAAAAATGTTTTTAAAAAGATTGTTTTTCCTGGTTTTGCTTTGAGATGTGATGTTTTTCTTACTTGTGCTGTTTTCATCCATCCATCTGATCAGGGATGTGTTGATTGACAGCCGTGTGGAGCACCGCCTCCTTTTGCTGAATCTTTACACCGCAGCTGAAATATTCTCGTTCTGTGCAAAAAAATAAAATATATTAGTTTATTAAAATGTCTGACAAGTAAATGTGTTGATATATCGTCAGCAGCTGCAACCATTTTCTTTCTAACCTGCTGAGACCGGATTGTCCAACGCTGCTCTGAGCGTTCTCTTATTTGTTCCTGTTTTATTTTTTTATGAATTATAACAAACCGTGGGGGTGTCAGGTAGTTTTTCCACTTCTTTCAATGCGTTTTGAAGATCTACTTTATTGACCCCTTAAAGAGGTAAGCTGTTGTGAAAATCTGTTCCAAATAAGATTGATGTGAAACGTGTTGTGTGTTTAGTTTTTTTTTCACTTGACACATTTCACGCTGTCATTGGTTGAGGAGATTTGTTTACGAAACAAATATCCACATGGTTTTTTTGTCCTGACTTTCTAAGACTCAAATTGATTTGATGTTGCAGTTTGACATGAGCCTTGTCACTTTTATACCTTTTCTGCTACTTTTACATTTTACTTTTCCATTCTTTTTACACTAAAAAACAACAACAACAATGGATTTAATTTAAAAAACGTATGTCAACTGGTTGCACTCAACTAAATACTTAAATTACCTTTACTCAATTCAGTTGACATAAATATTTTTTATTTAAACCCATTACATCTGATTTTTTTTGTGTGTAGGATATAAGATGCTTTTTTCAAAAAACAGAACGTGGATATTTTCTAAAGATTTTACGGACATATCTTGAACATTAAGGAAGTAATGAACAAAAGTGGCAGAAATCATGAGCTTGATTACATCTAAAACACCCATAACTTCCTTCATACTTGGGAAACCCACATGATTTTAGTGTTATTTTGTAGGGTTTAAGGCTCATTTTCAATACACTGTCAGATTTATCCACAGCCCTACATATACTTATAGACTGAGGGTTGGTTCAAGGTAAATAATAAAAGAAAATAAAAGAAGCTCAGGCTGAGTTAAAGTGGGCAGCTGCTGCAGCTAAATGCCCATCTATGGAAAAGGATATTTAAAAAAACATAAAGCACTAAACAAATAAATTTGTTCATGTTGAACTAAAAAGTTACCAACACTTTAGAAACGTTGCTCTCATATAAAACTTGCAGCTTTTTGTTGTTGTTTGCAGCAGAGGGATAATTGAAAGCCATTAGAGAATATCACACAAAACTAATGAAAACAGGACAAAACACACAAAAACTGCTGCAGCTGCAATTGCTGGCTGTTAAAGTTTGTTTTGGGGGATTTAAATTTATTTATTTTGGGTGTTAAAGTGAATTATCTCGCAGCATCCCCACTGTCAGCTGCAGAATGAACACGCCGTTTTATCTAAAACTAAACTTTACCAGAGGAAAGTTCAGACATTACCATGCAGAGCAGCAGGAGTCATCTGCATGTGTCTGATGAGCATCAAAAGACCGCTTCTAAATGACATCTGTGCACCTTTTTATTACAGAGCAGCTCTAATAAAAGCAGAGACAACCATTAAACTAAAACATGGCTCAAATTATTAAGAAAGTCAGGAAGGTCTTTTTTAACTCTTAAAAAATATGGGGCCATAAATCTGTGTGTACACGTCCAAAAAAACGAACATATTATTTCTGTCAAATACCTCTTTACATATTATTTCCTTTAACACCAGCTGCAAATCATGGAACGTGTCGCATCTAAAATGATAGATAAAAGCAGGACTGCAGAACTGAGCGCCAGAGAAGATTGACAATGAATATCTTCATTTATGAAACATAAATGTTTGAAGCTGTTGCCGGGCAAAGACCTGAGATCCTCATGTGAACTTTACCTTCACAGAAAATATCAACCAATCAGAGTCCTGGAAGCTGCTAAGGCATGAATAATGACAGAGAGGTAAACAGATGTGTGGAAACATTTCAAATTTCTCAAAATAAAGTTGACCGGTGGTCATAAACTAACATCAAGGGGGAGTGTTTAGTTCAGGAAGTCTTACCTGTGACTGAACCCTTCTGGATCTGTGGCTGCATTTCATGGATGTTTAGTCAAATTTAACTCCTTATATGAGGAATATTTACTGAAAACATTCATGAAGTTCAGTTTTAAAGAAGGTGCAGCAGCAAAAATATAAAAACATAAATATTAGCTTATTAAAGTAGAGAGCTGGATTCAATGGAGACAAAGTCTTAAAAAAAGAAAAATAAATAAAAATAAAAGTAATAAAATAATAAATAAACAATAAAGAGAACTAATCCTCCACAATGTGGCAGAGAGCAAAGAAAAACAAAATCTCCACCAGGGGACCTGACGAGCTATGAGGAGCAGGTGTGTGAGCAGTAACTAGACAGCAGGTGTGCGAGGACAGGAAGTGTCCCTTCAAAATAAAACAATAAATTAGGCAATTTTTTGGTGGTGTAAAAAGGTGCAGCTTGTTGTATTACAGAAAACTGAAAAAAGCTGAAAATGAACACAGGAAAACAACAAATAAAACTTATTTTTGAAAACTGTGAGAAACTATTAAGGTTCACTTTGCAGCATACTTGTTGCATAAAACAATGTATTTTAACCCTGCTGCCATAGGCTATCAAACTACCTGCCTGTTAGCAAAATATCTCATGAACCAATATATAGATATAAATGAAACTCTCAGAAAACAACCATTAGATGCACATCTACGGACTCACCTTTAGCATTAACGGGATTCAGCTAATCAACCTAACATGAAGCTAGTTTATTTCAGTCTGTTGTCTGAATACTGAGCAAGCATTTGATGTGGTAGTAGCTGACAGTTATCCCTGTTTGCATTTTAATGCTCATTAATTAAAACTAACATTCCTTCACAATCAACCTACTCGGGTTTTATATTACAACTATTACATTTTTTTTACATTATGATTTAAAATAGGCTTCGCTGTGGCAAAATCCTGCTAAATGCATTTTAAATTACAATAAATATAGTAAAAATTAAATGCAACATTCACTATTGATGAGAAATACTTTTTACATTAACAAGAAAGTCTCCAAAATTTATAATATTGTATTCATGTTGGATTTTACTGACTATTTCTGCCACAGATGATACGTTTATTCTTAATATTTGCTTTTTTATATCACCATTAAATATTAGAAACTTTTTTTTCCATTGGATAACTGCTTAGAATAATTTACTAATATATGTCAAAAATATGATAAACATGTTTGATTTATTAATTCTTTTAGGTTTTATAAAGTCCCAGCAGGAATAAGGCCAAACAGCAGAATTCCACTTCCTGTTGATTCCACAGGAATTCCTCACCTGCAGGAAGACGGTTGTTGGAAGTTTAACAGAAGCACCACTCAGGAGTTAAAGCTCTAAATCTCCTGACACAGAAACAATAAACAGTGGGTTGTACAGCACGGTTCACATCACTGATCCCATGTCTACCTTCTGCTAGCAGCCATGTTCTTTTATCACTAATCATGTTGAAGCAAATCACGGATTTACAATCTCAGCCGATTATAAAGCCTTTCTTGGGAAACCTCTGACTCGACAACACTGGTAGGGATCAGAAAATGAGCCGTTTTGGATCCGAGGTCTTATATGAGAACTTGCTGAAGACTTTTGAGGTTTTTTTGTTCCTCTAAAAAAGCTATTTTGAAGCAAAGAAGCCAGACTGTTGGTGGATTACGCAACTTGACAGTGGGATTAGGAGTTTATGTGGCTACATTGTTGTTAGCTTTGAACAACATAGAAAAGAATATTTACAGAGAATGCCAGTGGTTGGGATTAACATGATGCACATGTTTGTCAATTTCCTTTAAAAATCTTGCTTTTGTGTATCTGCAGGCAAGATTTATTTATTTTTTACCATTTTTGTAACTGGAGGCGCACAATCTCCAAAGCTTTGTCCACACAGGAAACCATTTGTTTCATATTTAGTTAATAGAGTAAAAAGATAATAAGGTCTGGGAGAGGTGCCATGAGTTGACAGGATGACACATATGGAGGACTAGCCTGGTAAAAACCAGACCCTTGTCCTTCACTTTGCTTCGGACGAGGGTCTGGACTCTCGGCTATAGAAAGCGATTCTTGCTGGAGGCGTGGCCTCTGCTGAAGTTTA
>JAUBOC010000037.1:20688761-20700938 GCA_032275365.1 Anablepsoides cearensis | reverse complement strand
ATAGTGACAGATAAATGTTAGGAAAAAAAGTATTTTTCAGGCAGGTAAGGAAAGAGAAATAACTTCTGTCATTAAAAACGTAAGATTTCTTAACATTTATTGGTGGAACCAACATGGTTTATCCTGTGCAGAATGACAAAACGCCAAATTATTTATTTACTAAAATCACTGAAAAGTTTTGCTTTAGTTTATTTTAGCAGCATGAACCTTTGCACAGGTAATGTCCACATGTGGATTTATGGTTTCCTAGAATTTTTTATCTTATTTGTTAGAGTTTTAAATGGGTTTTAAACACACGTGGACAAAATTGTTGTCATGTTTAATGAAAGAAAAACCCATAATAGTCACAGAAACAATTTGAATATGACAAAATGAATAAAAACAAAAAATTCTATGAAAATGAACAAATAAAAGTCAGACATTGCTTTTCAACCATGCTTCAACAGAATTTTAAAAAATAAATAAAACTCATGAACCAGGCCTGGACAGAAATGATGGTACCGCTGAAGATAATATGACCAAAGTGTCATGAATAAAAATTAAAAACAAATCTGTTCCCTCCTCACTATCTCTAAAACAATAGCAGCCGTTTTGATTCTCATACTTCTGATGAAATCTCCAGAGTGTTATAGATTTTTTTGATACCAAGATTATTTAATTAGTGTTTGAAAATGCTGAGATACACTAAATTACATTTCAGCATGGTATTTAAAGCAAATACATCAAGAAAACCCCCTCGGGGCTGTAGAGTTAAGAAATACTTGAAAAACATTAAATAAATGCTTTCAGGTACACCTCAAATATTATACCTACAAACATGAATTTGTTTCAGTAAATCAGTTGATTAGAGACTAGATTTTTCAACATAAAATTTGGCAGAGATGTAGATGAGCCCGACCTACACCGCACCAGCCAACAGTGTTACAATAGACCCCATATTTGAGGAGGGGGCTCCATCTGAAAAGGGGGTGTCTGGACATATAAAACTGCTTATAACTCAACAACTACTCAACATAAGAGCTTCAGATTTGTTTTGTTGTTTAGCTCTGATGAAGGGATATCCATTGGACCCACCAATGAGTGCCCCTCCATCCATGTTAAATTTTGCACAACATACTTATTTAAAAAAAAGTGTTTAATATGAAATGATTGATATAAAAGTTTTTAATAAACATTTGATTCTGATTGTTTTATTTCAGATTAGAGTTGTTTAAGGGTAGCAGCTCCACTTTGGTCTCAGCCCTTCTCAGACCAACGGTTAGCTTGTCAATCAATCCCAGTGTCTTTACCCTGAAATGTGATTAAGCTACCCTAAATGCTATTACATAGACCCATGCAAACTGCTGAACCACTAAATCCTAATTAACCGCATCACTAAAGCAGGCGAGACTTTTCGGCGGCACGACGGCGCAGTGGTTAGCACCGTCGCCCCACAGCAAGAAGGTCCTGGGTTCGATCCCCGGTTTGGACCTGGGGTCTTTCTGTGCGGAGTTTGCATGTTCTCCTCGTGCTTGCGTGGGTTTTCTCCGGGTACTCCGGTTTCTCCCACCCCTAAAAACATGTACAATAGGTTTCTCCCACGCCCTTGAAAATGAGATCTGAGATCTCAATGGGATTTGCCTGGTTAAATAACGGTAAATAAATAAATAAATTTCACATCATCTTCTGACACATTTCCACTTTACAACTCGAGAACATTCAAAGGGTTTGCATTAACACAGAGTGAGTGGTGATGATGTGTTATGTGTAAGTGGAATTATAAAGAGAGGATTCTTCATTAAACCTAAAGACTTTAACAGTGTTTAATGTTCAAAAACC
Source organism: Anablepsoides cearensis (assembly GCA_032275365.1). Classification (NCBI taxonomy): domain Eukaryota; kingdom Metazoa; phylum Chordata; class Actinopteri; order Cyprinodontiformes; family Rivulidae; genus Anablepsoides; species Anablepsoides cearensis. The sequence continues at coordinate 20,699,120 of JAUBOC010000037.1, read as the reverse complement.
TAATGTTGGGGTTTGTGTTTTGGATCTACATGCTCAACAAATCAGGTTAAGTCCATTCAGGCCTGCAGGGCATGCTCACTAGAAAAGCACAATAAATATGTCACCTCTCATTTACCTTTTTTTCCGCTCCAGTTTTTTAAAACTCAAGACGACAAGATTTCGTACCGCTCAGGTTGAACGTCAACACTGGTGTACATCATGTGCTGCAGACATTAACATGGTGTCAGCCTGAGCCGGACTTTATCATTGGAAATATATAACATTTCTAACTTTATAACAAATATAGTTGGGGGAAAAAACTCCATATTTTATTCAATCTAGCAATCCAGCCCTAGAAAAACATTGGAAAAACTGACATGGAGGTCATAAAGTAGCCAATTCCCAAGAGGTAGGAGCCCATGGCTCTGCAGAAGTAAAGATGCAGAGAGGCCAGTTTATGATCTGAGTGTCAGAGTGGCTGCAGGCGGCCTGCTCGATTTACACGCTGTAAATTTTACCATCTGACCTTATTTGCAAGGGTCTACTTCTCCCCGCAGACAGCTGCATGCATCCCTAATGTGCAGTCTGTATGAGGAAACCAACAGGAAGACACCTGGAGATGCTTCAAACCAAACATTTACATTACGAGAGAGACTTTATCATTTACTGATAAAGTGTTGTTACCACACTGAGAGTAAAAAGTCTTAACTACAAATTATATTCATTTAAATTCTTAATGTACGGGAACGTCCTTCACCTTTGCCCCCCCTCCCGGTTGCCCTCAGACAGAGAGGATTTCCCTCATGATCCAAGTTCTGCTCAAGGTTTCAGAAAGTTAAAGGAAAATTGGAATATATTTTTTTTCTTGCAGTCACAGTCACCACAGTTGTTCTTCTAAAGGTCTCAGACCTTGACATTTGTGGAACATATCTCTCTTAATTGCTCTCAGTTCCTGCAGATTTAAAAAAATAACTTTTCTGATTATTTAAAAAGCATTTTGAAGTTGTATGGCACAACTTATTTTTATATATTTCCTTCTTTGTTTTTCTCAGTGTGCACCTCGCCCCTCACAGTGACCTTGATTAAGATTTCCATTTGTTTGCTTCTATTATCAGGTGCAGCAAATTCTGCTATATTTTATCATTCTTTTGTAAAGTACTTTTAATTTTAAAAAAATTGTTTTGTTTTGTTAACTAAAGATCATTTTAGTTAAATTTATACCGAGGAAAAAGGGGCAGATACTATAAGAAATTTTTTTCTTCTCTCTGCCGCCTTTCATTTAATTTTATTTGTCTTCATTTTTTATTGTACATAGATTTTGTTTTATCAAATGAATAAAGTTTATAAATCTTGCATAATGTATTAGCACACAGATTATGTGTTTGTTATGAGCTACTACCATTATAGATTTTACCTTATTGTGTAAAACTGATGGACTTAAAACCTTCTAATATGCTAGCTAGCTGACGAACAGCAGAGTTGTAAACATTCATCCAACAGTTATTTTTATTCATAATTATGCAGTGGTTTAAGAAATATTTTACTAACAGGCAAAGAGGGTTGACTACGGAAGCCGAGAGCAGACATTTTTTGCGTATATTTTTTTTACATAATGTTATCTGGACAGGAATCGCCAACAATACTGGACAGGATGTGTGGTCATCTAAAGTTTAGTTGGTGTTGAAAACCTGTCGTTATCTCGAAAAAAAACATCAGAAATTTTACTTGTTATATTGAGAAAAAGTGCATTGTTTTTTTTTGATAGGACATAAAATGTTGTTATCACGGGAACATCGTAGAAAAAAATCATAAGTGGAAAACGTCCGCTCTCGGCTTCCGTATTTGACTACCACAGTTAATGTTAAAGTTTTAAGCAAAGATCTTATGATCTATTAGCATTTAAAGTAAGTTTTGGGGGTGAATTTCGGCTAAGATCATTTAAATTTAGAATTTACGTAAAAAAGACAAAGCTTTACCCAGTTATGTGTTTGCTCGTGTTAATTAGCTCAGGCAGCCATCTTGACTTGGGTTGATGATTTCATCTAATTTTTTTTTTCATTTATTTATTTCATTCATAAAAACAAAATCTATGTACAGTAATAAGAAAAGGAAGTAAATCATGCCCTGAATGAAAAGGGTGCAGGAAATCTTAATCAGGTTATTCAGGTTATTCAGGTTAATCAGTTAATCAGTTATGGGAGGGATGTGAAATCCTGGTCCTCCAGAACAGCTGTTCTGCATGTTTTTCTTGTTTCCCTGCTCCAACTCAGCTGATCCAGGGACTGAAATCCCTTCTAAAGTTCTGCGGAAGCCTGGTAATCACCATTCATTCAAACCATGCATGGAGCAGAGAAACCTGACACAGGAGTGTCAAACTCAACTTCACTGAGGGCCACATGAGTGTTATGGTGGCCCTCAAGAGGCACGTTGTAGTTAATTTTTTTAACTAAACATGAAACATCACATTCCTCCTCTAACTGCTACAGCTGAGCACTGCTAACAAAAACAACTGGGTTCTACCTGGTATTTCCTGCATAGAAACAGCATTTTAACTCTTCCTCGTGCATTATGGGAGATGTAGCCTATAGTTAATGCAGGCTTTAAAGCAGCTGATTTTGAGACATTAATACATCTTTGAAGTTATTACGGGCCACATTTGGCCCGGGGACCTTAAGTTTAACACATTTGCTCTAAAAGATATAGGACAGCAGCCCTTGAGGACCAGAATTACCCACCCCTGAGGTATAGGATATACAACCATTGTTACTTTGAGAGTTCATATATTTTACTAACAGGCAAAAAAACAAACACATGCACATACATGAAAGACAGGCAATAATTTAAAGAATAACTCAGACACGCAGCTGAACATCATGAAAAATAACTACATATACTGCTGCATTGCTTTCCTATTATAAATGCTGTTAATAAAGTACGAGATGAATGAAGCACTCTAACCAGCTGGACCATGACAGAACCCGTCACGCTGCTGATAGAGATCAAAAGTCATGAGACGTTTTAATTGTGTGAGTGAATATTTATAATAACCCGCTCTTCAGGTTGAATCAATCAAAGGCTGTTTAAAGGGTATTTTACAGAATGACTGTAGCTGTTATTACTGAACAACTATAAAGCCAGCATTTTCCTTTCAAGGGTCTTTCCTTTTTTTTTTACTGAAGCGTTTTCTACCACCTACAAAAACAAAAGATGAAAAGAAAAAAGCCGTCATTTGGAATGCTAGTGGTTCTGGGTGCCTGGAGGCAGGAACATGCTAATTCCAGCTGCCGCGGTTGTTAGATAGGATTTGATATTTCAGCCTCATGATTGTTTTTTTTAAATATGAATTCTAGGTATTTCATCTAGTTCTGAAAGCAAATGATGTACTTTTACTGTCGCTTAGTTTTAATTTGTGACAAATAATAAAAAAAACAAAAAGAAATTTTGGGCTGTTTATGTTGTTTAACTGATTATAGGAAGGTCGGGCCAACTTTAAAAGATATAAAGAATGACTCCAGACTTTCCCACTGTACTTCATTCATATTTCATCGGACAGATTAATGCTCATAAATACACCAAAACATCCACTTTTGCATCTCCACCAGCGTCCACCGAACCACAACTGAGAAAGGCTTCCCCCTCAGCACTGTGCACAGACCAGCATCTTTAATGATTCGTTTATACTTTCAGAACAGGGAGCTGAAGGTCTCAGCAACAAACAGGTTTGCTCCACGCCGCACATCGTTTGCAACAGCAGCGAGTCCAACCGCATGAATGCATGCTATGAGAATATCAACGGGAATCATAGGAGTGAAAACACCAGAGCAGCCAGGCAAACAGAGGGCGGCGTGTGCCAAAGTTGCTGTGGGAACATTTTGAAACATTTTTACTGCCTAATAAGACTAACCAGAGACTTCATCCACAGAACGTTGGAAGAGCTGGAAGCCTGACTGAAATGCCAACGAGCTCGGCGATAACACGACGAGTCTGTGCTGAAAGGTGGACTGCATTTTAAAATCTTATTAATAAGTCTCCCAGAATGTTTGCCAGAGTTGACTGTCAATCAAGTACAGCATCATTTACTGCATGTACATAAATATACATTAGCTTCAGGGTACTTTAGAATAGATGTACTCAAAGTCAAATAAACCAAGAGTACACAAAATACACAAACTTTAAAGCAAACTTTTTGTGAATGACCTCATATTTTACACTTCCTGCACAAAACTGCTTTATTAAACTATTTTTATTTTGCCAACAGAAAAGTTCTCAGCAAAATTAATAAATATGTGTTTCCAATTTCCAGATCAACTCATCCCAACAGCTGAAGCACAATCTCGAGAGCAGTGTTTTTCAAAGTGTGAGCCGTGGCCCCCCGGGGGGCGACCAGGGGGCGTTAGTGGGACATCGGAGCAAATATTTGTTAACAAAAACAGGAAAAATAAACTTAATAAATGTTTTGAATCAAATAAAACAAAATGTCTCACTGCTCCCCTCCTCTACTCACAAAAACACTTTCAACCTTTATGCTTTTATCAAAACAATTTAAAAAATATTAAGTTAATAGTGTCAAACTTTTATTTTGAAAAGGGATAAAAGAGAAGAACTGAGTTCTACAGAGTTTTAATTAGTCAAAAGGATTTGTTTTGGTGATTTTTATATACAAATCATAAATTAGTATTTTCACAACCTCTGAGCAGACAAGGTTATGGACCACCTCTGTGCTCTCTGCACATATAGCCCTACTATACCACTTCACCCTCCTTCTGTGACCAATGGAACTGGGACACCCCTACATCCTTACAGCCGAGGGATACAAGGAAGGAGTAAAATAGGATTCAGACTTTTTCTTTTAAACTAAAAGCTAAATCACATTCAATTTCCACACATTTAAACCATGATTAAAGTTCATTTTAACTAATTAGGACTTTATGCTAAAGGGCAAAATTAAAGCCTTTACCTTATAATTATCCTCCCTAATCCTTATACACGTCTTTATAGCAGGCGAACAGTTCCAATGTTCACAGCATCGGTGCAGGCAGGGGAAACTATCACTGCAGGTTCCGATGGAAAAAAGTAACAATTTTGGAGTTCTGATTAATTATTTTATATTCTTGGCAGATTTATAGGTGAAAACTGCTGTATGACGACTGGGATGACTTCTGTCCGACCCCCCACCAGAGAATGATGGAATCCAGTGGAGGTGGTCAGGATTTAAAAGTAGCTGGCCAAATTCACAATGTAAAATCTACATTTTGCTGCATTTTCCCTGGCAACTTCTGCTGCAGCTCAGTTGTACAGGGAAGTGGGGATTTCCCACTTACAAGTAGTAAATTTAAACTGGAATGAAGTATACTGTGTCAGTCAGAAAGTGGGAGAGTTCAGAATTCAAGACGGGCAGCTACAACAACCGTGAGTTAAAGTCTTACTTTTACTTTTAATAGTATTTCTGTATTATTTATTTCACATTTAGTCAGTTGTACATGAAGTACTTTTCAGTGTTCATAAGAGGATGTGTTAAAATGCTGTTTCTATGCAGGAATTACCAAGTTATTGTTTGTTGGCAGTACTTAGCTTTAGCAATGAAACAAGGAACATGTTGTTTCATGTTTAGCTGAAGTTAAACACAATAAGTTAAAGTTAATTAGAACTGGCCCTTTAAGGGCCACCGTAGTGGCCTCCAGTGAAAATGGGTCTGACACCCCTGTAATAAATGAATACACACATTGCTTACCGTAAGATTAAGTTTAATGGACAGCTGGTACCAAATTAGTCAGGTATTTATATTGATCACTTGCCAAAAAAATGTAAAATAATGAAAAAAGTATGAAAAAAACTGTTCTATAATCAGTAGTTTGATATTAATAATCCTAAGTATAAAATCTAAAGGCTAACAAGATAATGTTGTAATGAAATAAATAGAGTTTGTCCAAAGCACCTTCAGCCGTTTTTTCTTCGGTCTTTGTTTCTTGTGCTCGATGTGTGTCAAGGTCAAAGCATGCCCTTGGGAATCCATTACCGATATGTGGAAGGAATGCAGAAAAGGACTGGCATTCCCTTGCTGCTGTTCGAGTCACGTCATGTAATGAGCTTCCCACCCCCCCCACCGCTCCCCATGGACTCGATGTCATTATGGAAATGCAATTCCTGAATCCTTGAGCATCATCGTACGAGCTATTAGAAATGGATTGTAGGACATTTTCTTAAGAGAATGCACCTCCTGATGACCTCTTGCCATTTCTTTTAGTACCAGACTAATAGATTTATACATTAAAGGCACCATCATGATTTATTCCAATGATTTGTAGGCACTGGGTGAATGTGAGTAATACCTCGGTGGAAGGGAGAGGTATAAACATTGGTTCTGCAATATAAAAATAGAATCCACATCTAGTAAATAGTCAGTATCTCACAGCCGGTCATCGAGAGAAGAATAAGGGTGCTCATTAAACACTAAAGTCCTAAATTTAGTTTTTAAAAAAAGAGACTCGCTTGAAAGATTTAGAACTGCGACAAAGGTTAACAAGACTGTATAATTTACATGGTGAGAATGCGAAGGACAGGGGTATGAGTTTTTGTCATCAGCGGAGTAATTACCTGCCACATGGCTTCCTCAGGCTGGGGTGGTAATATGTTAGCAGTCCTGGTGCCATGACATTGACAGGGCAGCCACCACTATAGTCCTCCTTAGCCCAGTCCTTGAAAGTAGAAAAACAAAACAGAAAAATAGGAAAAAAAATAAGAAAAACAGCAATTACTCATGGAGAAATAAATGACATTTATTACTGTAAATTTGGAAGTAATGGGTCCACCCTCTGCCAAAACGGAGACAGCTGCCCCTCTGCCACTGCTACATCCCATCCATTCAACCGAAACATCCCGTTAAGCAGGCTTACTAGTTCCAATACATTTTTCATTTTGACCCCGGAGAGACTTCTGACAAAAAATTGGCAGCTTTCCTCTAACAGAACAAATGAATAAAAATACCAAAAGAAGAGTCAATGATAAAAAGGACTTGCTGGTATAACTAATGATCCAACAATAGAATTTGGATCAAATGTGTCAAATTGGATAAATTATAACCATTTCTCTGTTTTAAGGTCAGATATTTGTAGCCACCATCTTGATTTATAAAGTAGTATTAACCTATAAATAGATATATCCTGCTTTTAAATCCTTCTTTTTCACATTTAAATCCTTCACTTGGGGTCTAAATAAAGTGGAACTGCAATGCTTTGGTCTGAATTCCTCTTTGTAACTCCACAAGCCACGCCCCTTTTCTGATGTGTGTCTCAGATCAACTCGTTTTCAAGCTGTATATTCAAATCAAAACGAGTCACTTCTCACCCCGCCCACCTCCAGCTTCCAGACCACTCTAGTTTGATAGAGGGGTTTGGGACTATATAGCTGCTCAAACATTTTAAATACTAATGAATTAAAAGATGCCACTGAGGGAAGACTTGTTCATCCAGCCTTACATGTTCGAGCCAGAGTCTGACCCAGAACTAGAGGAGAACGAAGACCAGCAAATTGTAGTTGGTGAGTCCAGACATTATTTAGAAGATCCATTGCAAATAATTTTGAATATGTCAGAAAATGCACTGGTAGAGACTAAATTAAACCTTTCACTTAACAACAAATTTAATGTATTTAATGGCTAAACAAGTGGGTTTTGCACGACTCCAATAGTTTATAAGTTTAAAATAAAAGGATCTTAAACTCTTACAGGTCTGAATGTTAGTGCAGAAACATTTTCTCATTCTAATCTCATATTGACAAATGATTAGAACAAAAAAAAAAGGGACTGAATTGCAGCCGTTTTTGTGTTTTATTAAAATTGATTAGAAGTAGCAATCATTTTGAACTGGGTTGACTCCAAAAGTTAATCAGTCGAAAACGTTTGTTCAGTGATTAGTATTTTTTGGAAGTTTTATTAAAATCTTTGTAGTGGTTCATGAGATGTTTTCCAACAGAACACATGCACACAAACAAAGCAACGAAATGACCACTGTCACTAAAAAGGCCCGCAGCATCCCCAGGTGTCAGCAGCACCCAGGTCTTAATGACACTTTCACATCCAGGTCAGAAGAGTTAAACTGACCTGCAAAAACACTCCTATGACAAGTGGACAGCTTTAAGCTTTGTTGCTTCCACTTTTAGGACTGAGTCAGAGGAAAGTGTGACATGGAAATAGCAAAGGAAGCGAGCGTTTGAATGAGAGGCAGATAAATTAGAGGGTTCGAGCTGAGGAATGAGAAATCTAAGACAGAAGAAATGAGTGAGGGGGAAGACGGGTCTAAATCAGGCTGTGATAAAGAGACAGATGAAGACAGGGAAACAGATGGCCCTGCTGCAGGATTTTATGCCATATCTTTATTTGACGGCTTTATTAACTCCAGTGCATCAGTGAACCGAGGTAAAATGCTCAGTTTGAACATATTCCTACCGTTTCTGTGATTAAAGGCATAGTTCGAAATGTGCATTTGTTCGGTTCACCGGATCAAACAACATTTTTAAACAAGCTGTTTGCGGATTTCTTTCTTTTTTTTATTTTATTAACGGTATACTGAAAATTCAGAGGTGATGCAACAGTGCAGCTGTCTTTACAGACATTCCCTGCAGCATAACAAGCAGCAGCAAAAAGAACCTTTCAACCAATCCGTCCAATTGTTGACTACAGCTTGATCTATACAGAATAAAGCTGTAAGTGGAGAGAGCAGTGAATTAGACACATTTGAAGCACTCTGCTGCACAGCCTGAACACAATGTGTTGTCTTGTCTGCTCAGATAGGACTGTATAAGTCACGTATAGAAGTAGTATATCTTTTCCTTACCTTTAGCAAAAGCTATACTGTACCTTCTCACCCCCAGATACACCTTCCTACCTTAAATGCTTGGACTGTGTGTTGGGAATAACCCAGCTACCTGCTTAATCTTAGTTATGGCTGTTTTTGTGATTGCTGTGGTTGATTAACTGCGACGGCCATCTTGAATTGAGCTGACTTTAAAAGTCAATAAGTTTGATTAAAATCCATTTACTGGTTTGAAGGATATTTATTTTACAAAAAAAAACATATTTTAAATTAAAAACCAACGTTTTTAGAGATCGTTCTCATGTAAACAGAGCCTGAGGCAAAAACATTATTGCCTGTCGTTTTCAACTGTGTATGTTCAAAAACAAAGTATTTTGTAAAATTAGCATTAGGCTAATAAGCTTAATTTGGGGTTCAGCATCGGTCACACTAAATTTTAGCTTAATTTGATTAATTAAATGTGGTGGCCATCTTGAATTTTTTTAATCCGGAGTGCTTTTCTTTGTCTGTGCCCCCTTAAAAACACCTTGGCCACCCCTTGCAAAAAAGGTCTAGCACCGCCCCTGATGGTGGGTAAGTACCCCCACATAGAGCTGTACCATGTTGCCACAAAGTGTTACCCCCATCATAAAACAGTTAACCTTGAAAAAACACTGCACTTGTTAAATATTTTATAGCTCATTGTAAGCTCGCTGACATGAACCTGTAATTTTCTTCTCTAATTGAAAAACAGAGGAATGAACATTCTTCTGTCATATACAGACTACAATAATACACAGACGGGAAATTAAAATGATCCCCTGAACTTGCAGGTTCTCTCATCTGTACGTTTTATTGCCAACGACATTTGAATAACAGTGATTAAAAAAAGATGCCAAAGAAATCTGATAACAATTTGGCTCCAATAAAATCCAGGCGAGTGTTTCTGTCAGCGACGCAGATTGAATTTATCATTCTTTCTTCACTCAAAGTAATTGTTCTTTAAAGTGATGTTCCCCTTGAGTCTCTTTGTCAGCAAAGTGAAACCATAATATCTCCCTAAATGGTACTGCCTCTGGTTTCCTCCAGGCAGTTTTCCATTGGATCTTCCCTCTCAGCAGCACGCTGTATGAAAAGCAGCGGAGAACCAAAACCGTGCATCTGCATGATTAATGTTCTGTTTCACATTCTACTGATGTTCGCCATACATCATGTAATGAAGCTAAATGGGTATTTTGTTTGTGTGTGACAACATGATTACAGTAAGTATAGTATTCCCAGAATGTATTTTTGCACCCAGTGTTACGGGTTGGTCTGTGGTGCAGAGCGCTGCACCTATTTCCCTTCCCCTGCATATCTTCCATTTATTCATTATAAAAAAGCATTTTAAATCTGACCAGTGCACGCTCTGATCCTCTCACTTCTATTCTGTCATTTAGAAACTATAAAACATATGAAACTGTCGCAGACGGCAAACAAAAATCAGGGGAAAATAAAAATAAAAGTAATAAAAGTAATAATAATAATAATAATAATAATAATAATAATAATAATAATAATAATAATAATAATAATAATAATAATGCATTAG
>JAUBOC010000037.1:20603480-20616916 GCA_032275365.1 Anablepsoides cearensis | reverse complement strand
ACCCTCCCCCCCCCCCCCCCCCCCCCCCATTGTCCTGCTGCAGCAGTGCCCCCCTCCTCCTAAAGTGAAGTCCTGCAGGTTGGATTGTGAAAATGGTGAAGCTCTTTACTGAAGCTCGCTGAGCGACGACTGTTGTTTTTGTTTAGTCTTCGAAGGCACCGTACTGTACATTAGTCTGTGTGGGTGTGTTGACGTGGGCCGCACGCGGCACATGCATACATGGAGAAGTAAATCCGGTCCACGAAGTCGATTCCATCCACTGGTGTCAGCCCACAAGGCATCACCATGACAACTAAGGCAAAAAAAAAAAAAATCTCCTGACATAAAAACAAAGCATCCTTTTTTTTTTCCTTTATTTTAGTTCATCTGATTTGCTTCTTTTGCTTAAACCAACTTCCTCACAATAAGCATTAGTAATGATAATAATCTCTATTCAATAAATTATCTTTGCTGTACAAATAATTCACTTGCACAGACCTGCAACAAAAGGGGAGCAGTTTTCAAAATAAAGCTATCGACAGTGAGTTTCTGCTGCAGATCAGAGGTGGACCAACAGCAAGTTGTTCTTTTTGTTTTGTTTTCTTCGCTGTACAGAAATTAAACTAAATATATTGCAAAAAAAAAAAATAAAATAAAAAAAATAGAGAAGCTGATGCATAATTAAAAATTTGGAGATTTCGGATCAAAAGAAACAGTAAAAAAAAAGTTTGTTTCCAGCAAAGGCAAGAAAAAAAAGTTAGTTTTTCTCTCCTCTCCCTCCGTGTTCTTTTCCTGCAGAGGGAGTCATGTTGTCGGAGGACAGCAGGTAGGAGATGATTCCTGATTCGAGAAGGAACCGGAGTCCACCGGGGTCCACCGGAGTCCGGGCCTCACTGCACTCCCTCTTCATCCACGTAGGTTGAGGGGAACCATCCAATCTGCAACATGAAGCAGCAATCATCAGAGACAAGAGGAGGCTAATTAACGTTATTCACGTGTTTTATTCTGCACCAACGTGAATCTTCACCCAACATCAAACCCGACACTAACTCGAGATGTACGCTGCTTTAAATTAAACGCTTCCTTTCAGCTCTCGGCTGTTGCTAGGCAACAACTTCTATAACTTTTGAGAATGGTATTGAACCGGCAGTGACAGAAAAAAAGTCGGGTTTATTTTCACACCTGGTTGGATCCGTCCACCTGATTAGGAGCCTAAATGTTCCTGCGTTTGACGCCGGTGCACAACTAACCAATCAAAAAAGCAGAAACAGTTGAGCTCAGAGGAAACAGCTGTTCTGATGCTTCGCTTTGGTTTTGCTTTAGAGAAACAAGAAGAGGTAATATAGAGGAGGAGGATGTATTCAGCCCCTCAAGGTCAAACCTTTCCGCAGACACTGAGGCAGTCAGTCTCTGTACGGTTAGCACAGCTAACATACTGAACTCTAATAGTTGGATTAGCTTAGATCAATGGATAAAAGTCAAGCTGCAAATCCATTTAAAGTCCCTGTTGTGGGTCAACAAAATAAAAACAACTACAACGCAGACATATGCTTTTAAATCCTTCTTTTTCCACATTTAAATCCTTCAATTGGGGTCTAAATAAAGTGGAACTGCAATGCTTTGCTCTGAATTCCTCCTTCTTGTAACTCCACAAGCCCCGCCCCTTTTCTGAGACATGTCTCAGATCAACTAATTTTGAGGCCGTCTCTTTAAATCCAAACGAGGAGCTTCACAGAGCGGTCCATTTTAGTTTAATAGAGGGGTTTACGGCTATATAGCTGCGCAGAAATGTTTTATTTACAAATGAATTAAAATATGTGAACAATGGAAAACTTGTCCATCCAGCCTTACATGTTGGAGCCAGAGGAGAATGAAGACCAACAAACTGGAGTTGGTAAGTCCAGATTTAAGATCAGTGTTTTTCAAAGTGGGGGGCGTGGCCACCAGGGGGCACTAGGTAGGCCGATGAAAGCTGGAGGCAAGTTAAGAAAAAAACAAAAAACTAATAACGTTTTGAATCAGTTTTATAAAATTTAATCAGTTTTTCAGTCCCTATTTTAAAACATAATTTAGAATAATTTATTGAAATGTTATTTAAGAGTTTAAGAAAGGTTTGAATTCTATTCTTCTGTTCTTATCGTCAACATTTTTTTGAAACGTAGTTTTTTTTGTAGGAATATAATAGTGTTTAAAGCATGTTAGTAAAACCTGTGTGCTAAATGAATGTAGTACCGTATTAATTCATGTATAATACCATCTCGGGGCTAATGATGTTTGGGGGAGCCGTGGCATACGTCTGTTCTGTCACAGATTCTGTGATGTAATAGTTCAGAGATAATAGAGAAAACTGAACAGGTTGAAAAATATGATCTAATCAGAATATAAAGATATCTTTGCAGCAACCGGAGACACTAAATTAAACTTTTCTGCCTCCTAGAGACTCCAAGTCTACAACAAATTGTATTTAACAGCTACAATTTTGCAGGATACGTCCTCCTTAAAGAGGTGAGATTGAGTCAAAGAGATTTACAGTAAGGGGTTTTTGCACTAAAGTTTCTTGTGGCTTCTTTGCACTTATTAGCAGTTATGACATATGGAATTTAAACATATGTTTAGGCTTCTATTAAAGTCTGACTTACAGCACAGCTGCTCCAACATGAACAGCATGTGGCGTGTGGATCAGAAGATCAGACCTGAGTTGGCGATGATGAAGGTGATGACAGCAGAAGCAGGAAGTGATTATCAGAGTTCAGTTTGGTGAGATGCGCTGGGACCGAAAAAAAAAAAAAGCTGCTTTCTAGCTCTGAGGTGTGGGCTGTGAAAAGCCCTGTAGCCCCCCGCCATATGGCAGAAGTGAGAGGAGCGGAGTTTTCTTGAAGCAGATTTGGAGGAAGTCTTCCAGTTTGGGCGATGGGAGGCTGATGATTTTCTCTGATGTATTTATGAGTCTCTGGAGGCTACAGGGTAGTTTGCATACCGAGCTGTGATAGGGTATGTTAACTCTCAGCAGCCCAGTCATAGCAGAGCAGCTTGAGCAGCTTTACAGATGGAGTTTTTTGCGTCATTAGGAAATAAAGCCCCAGTTTTGTCTTTTTTTTTTAATTCGGTGTTTTATTATTCAAGCTGCTGGGTTCTACGGCAGTAAATCTAGAGTTGTAGAGATTAAAAACTATTCTCACATGTGACTTTCTGCACTGTGACTCAGTCTTAAATAAGTAGCAGAAACTTATAGATGGCAGCACTTATAAAGTTAAATTGTAGGTGTTTAGACTAAACATATAAAATAAATATAACCCTAATTCCAATGAAGTTGGGACGTTCTGTAAAACATAAAAACAGAAAATAAAGATGTTCAATCTATATTCATCTGAATGCACAACAAAGACAAGATATTTAATGTTCAAACTGATAAACTTTATTGTTTTTCCTGCAAATGTTCTTTCAATTTGAACATGTTTTAAAAAGACTGGGAAAGTTAATGAATGCTCAAAGAAAAACACCTATTTGAAGCACTCCACAGGTGAACTGGAAACAGGTGAGTGTTGCGATTTAGTATAAAGGGAGCATCAGCGAAAGGCTCAGTTCACAAGCAAGGATGGGGCGAGGTTCACCACTTTGTGAACAACTATGTGAGCAAATAGTCCAGTTTAAGAATGTTTCTCAACGTACAACTGAAAGGAATTGAAGGATTTCATCTTATACAGTCCATATTATCTTTAAAAGGTTTAGACAATCTGTAAAACCTCTACAAGTAAGCAGCAAGGCTGAAAACCAACACTGAATGTCCATGACCTTTGACCTCTCAGACAGCCCGGCATTAAAAACAAACGTCATTCTGTAACAGATATAAGCACATAAAAACTTCAGAAAACCATCGTCAGTGAACACAGTTCATCTCTACATCTACAAGTTACAGGCTTTGGTGCAATATGCTGCCAAACAAGCCACGTCTTTTTCAGGAATATTCTGCTGATTTCAGCAAGACAATACCAAGCACCACTCTGAACAATAAAGTTTATTCGTTTGAACATTAAATATTTTGTCTTTGCAGTGTATTTAATTAAATATATATAGAAAAGGATTTGCAAATCATCGTATTCTGTTTTTATTTGTGTTTTACACAAAGTCCCAGCTTCATTGGAGCTGGGGTTTGTAAGTTAAACACTTGTTTTTTCTTCCTGTTGAATTTTCAGCAAAAGGTGGAAACTCGGAGATAAAACCAAACCCATTTCTAATCTAATACTCGGCGTCAGAACAAGGTGCAGAAAGTCTCCACAGGAACACATCATCACTGTAAAACTCACAGCTTTATAGGGAACATTCCTGAAATAAAAAGCTGACATCACATCCTGTTTTACAGCCAGAGAATTGAACGGGCATATCTCCAAGCAGCCAGGTTTTTACTCCTTTCTTCAACCTTCCTACTTTTTCTTTACTTAAAAAAAAAAAAAAAAAAAGAAAACGTTTCATTTAATCCGGCCTGTTCACAGACTTTCATCTCCACACTTACTCGCCCGTTGGCCTCTCCTTTCCACCAGCCCTGGTCTCCGCCAATCTTGCTGTAGATTTTGACGATGTCTCCTTCTCGCAGGGACAGCTCTCTCATGTCCCGCGCCGCAAAGTTATACCGGGCCACCGCGGTGCTGACCACCCGAGGAGTAAACACTGGAATTATAAAGAGCAGCAGCTCAGTCTCTTCAGTTTTATATACAATACGCTGGCAGAGGCAGGGTTATATTGGTAATAACAACAAAAAAAAGGTAATGTAGAGGGAATGATGTCAACACAACAGTGTGTAGACACAAACTGACAAATGATTCCATCTCAGGAGAGGAGATGGATTTCCTTTCTTTAATGTAACGAGGGAATATCCAGGGAGAATTAAAAATCTTAACGAGGCTCATGACATCATTCCAGGTGCAGTTTGTCAAACAGAAGCGAGAAAAAGCAGAGCGATGCAAGTACCTGACCAGAAGGGAGCCGAGGTGGGAGGAGAGGAGAAGTTGAGGCCTTGTGGACTGAGGAAGGAGAAATTGTACGAGGCACAGGTTGCTGCTGAGAGGAGGGAAGAGAGAGAGAGAGAGAGAGAGAGAGAAACAACGCAGGAAATAAAGCTGCAAGATATTTACGGTGCATGCAAAGCAAAAGCTGGACAAGCAGCAGTTAGCAGAAAACAGCTGTTAAAGAAGGTCTTGCTACTAAAAAACTACCCGCCACATTTCATGCAGTTTTCAAGATGTGACTCTCAGCTACTACCACTCCAAGTTATGGCTCAATCCCTGCCTAATTAACAAACTTATAACCATTTATCTAAGTTCAGTTGATTGTAGTTGACTCTTAAAATTTAATCAGTTAAGAAGGTAAATCTAATGATTAAATCACTAAAAGTTTGGTTAAAATTGGTTCATATAGTATTTTGGTAACAGAAGCACCAACACAGCCACCAGCAGTGACATCATCATCATCTGCCTTCATCTTTTATTGTGGGAAACAATGGCTGTGTCTAAATTCAGGGGCTGGGTCACTGAATTTAAGCATTATTTAACCTTTAATACACATCTAATACATGTGAAATTACATATACTTTCATACCATGTATATATATATATATATATATATATATATAATAGTTAATTTATGAGTTATTAAGTATGGATAAACAATGAGAATGTTGGTTTCAGGAGTAATAAACTTTTATGTGTAAAGCTTTAATAAATGTGTTAATTTATAGCTTATTAAGTATGAACTGAAATGAACTGTAAAGTACTTCGGTCAGCTTTTGTTGTTTTTTATATGCTATATAAATAAATTTTACATTGACATGAATCATCCTTAATTAATTATATTTTAAAGGTTAACTAAGCTTTTAATATTGATTAAGTAAGGTTAAAATTGTTCAAACAGAAGCAGATTCCACTGCCAGCCTCAAACAGACCCGCTTACACAGGATCATAGATTCTGGTGTTTGAAATGTTTTTATTTATTTACCAATCTCCTATTTGCTTTCATGGTAACAGCTGCAGGAATGGCCCACTGTGCACAGTCGAGCTCAAGAGCTTCTTTCCTGAAAATTCATCCCAAACAGTGTGGAAACACGGTCTGAGAAGCCAGCAGCGAGAACAAAGACAGCAGTGCGGGAGCAGAGAGAGACGGCCAGGATTCATCCAGTCTAATGAACAGAGAGGGCAGACGGCTCCATGGCTCCACCCCCCCGGCACTCATTCAGCTGCTGTTCTGCAATGTTGTTCTCCTTCCCTCTGGCCTCCCTCAGTTCCTCCAAGAAACACTAACAAAGTAGGAGGTTGTCTGATATTTC
Organism: Anablepsoides cearensis; assembly: GCA_032275365.1. Lineage (NCBI taxonomy): Eukaryota > Metazoa > Chordata > Actinopteri > Cyprinodontiformes > Rivulidae > Anablepsoides > Anablepsoides cearensis. Next base: position 20,610,621 of record JAUBOC010000037.1, on the reverse strand, counting down.
ATTCTAACTGATGACTATCCACAGCCATGAGGGTGAAGGTATACAAATGTCAGGCTGCAGAAGTAATTATGTTGTATTTTGGACTTCTTAAAATCAAACTAACAAAGTCATGGATTTGTCTTCCAGTTTTTATCAGAGATTTTGGAGCTCAGATTGAATATCTGCTGAATCACTGAATATCTGCTTTTTCAACACAATCCTTTTAAATCAAAAAAAGATCTCAGAAAAAAGAAAAATGTCTGAGCTTTTTGTTTTTAGCTCTTGTCCACATTGGAACATTTTGTTCCTCCTTCAAAACAACATTTTTGTTAGTAGTTTCTAAAACTATGTATAAAAAACACTTTCTGGATTCAAAACAAATCAGAGTGAATTCAAGTGTCATTCCTTTAAAACCACTGCAGTTTCCCCACTGTTTTAGAGGTATAGTTCATGTTTTTATGTTTTTTCTGCAGCATTTTGTTTCTTTTTGTATTCTTGACTGATTACAAGCTTTAAACTTTAAATTTGGTGTCCTAATAAGCAGAAATCTAGATTTTTTTATTCTATGATGCTCACAGCTATTTGCAATCAGTTATTTAGAACTAAAAGTGTTTATGAAATACTTTTTTTTTGCTCATGTTTAGAGGCGATTGTTTCCTGCTGGTCCAGCAAACTGTAGAAGCAAAGATGAAGAAGCAGGAAATCAGGCTCTACGCCAGGGGTCACCAACAAAACCCTGCTCAGGCTCTCCTGGGGCCCGACTTTAATGCAAGAAATACACAAACTAATAATAATCTGAATGTTTTCAGAGCCTCACAGCTTCCAAACCGGACGTTAGGAGGTTAAAGTCTGAGAAAAAATGTCAATTTATTCTTTTTTTTTCAAACATGTTTCAGCTTTAGGGGTTTATCCAGTGTTTTTGTTTAAATGAGCAGAATCAGGTTGTTTATTGGACTTCATTGTTCTTTTGTTTTAGAAACTTTTTAAAGTGACCTTTCTTTGTATCACTTTATTTTATATTCACTTTTATACTTGTGCATGACAGTGGCATTTACCATGCTTTTATTTGTACTCAACAAAAATGTTTTGTTTATGTCACAGAGGAGGGATGTTGAATCAGAGGAAAGGAAATTTTATGACAAATTAAATGTTAAAATACACATAAAAACAAGACAATTTAAATAAATAGTTTGACATCAATAATGCACAACTTTAAGCAACTTAAGCAGAAATATTAAAATTTTATAATAGTAAAATATAAAGTAACATTTTGATTTTACTTAACTACCATGAAAAGAAAGTAGGTATCTCTGTGGACGAAAAAAAGGCGTTGCTCAAGGACTGCTACCTGATTGGATGATGGTTGGTTAGGCGTTCCTTCGTATCGTTAGCTTACTTTTCTAGCATCAGACTTTCAATTCTTCATTTAGTTTCACAAACTTGCTGTTGTAACTGAGGTCATCAGAAGATTTGGGATTAATACCAGCAGATTATGTTAGCCGCCGTTATTATAAGTTTATATGAAGACACAGACAATGTTGGACTTAATGTCTTTATTCGCTTCTCTTATCAAAGAACTTCTAATTGCATTGCAAAATAAAAGCATCATCAGTTGGTAGTGGATTTTTTTAAAATTATTTTTTTAATAGATATTTAGAATTAAGGAGGACTAAATGTTTGTGTTCAATGATGCATTACCATTTCATTAAAAAAAAAATCAGTTTTTGCTGTTAAAATTAATGTCAAATTAGTTAAAGTCAAAGGTGAAAGAAAAATGGAAGAACCTTTAATCAGTATTTATGCTTGAGAAACGCATACTTTGAGTGTCCAGAGAACCTCTTCTCATTAAAAGCCTTAATATTAAATAAGGTCAGGTTTTATATTTTTAATTTTATACTTATTTTTTAATTTTTCTTTTTTATATACAATAATTAAAAGAAAAAACAAACAATCTAACAAAGTTCTGAATGAAAAGGGTGCAGAGTTCTGCATCAATTTGCTTTCTGACCATTTTAAACAGGAGTTCTAACTTACAAAAATCTGATACATTAACACATAACACTCAACAATTTTTTATAATCCCTGATGTTTTGGGTTGCTTTAAAATAAACAAGTTCAAAATATCGTAAATACCCCGGCACATCCCTTTATTTCACACTACATCTCCCAGTAGCCCCGCCCTATGGAAGCTAAGAGCGAATGTTTCCGCTGATAATTTTTTTCCATGGTTTTCTCGAGATAACAAGTAATGTCATCAGTAAATAACAATGAGCAACATACTTATCATGAGAAAAACATGGAAAATCAATTTAAATATTTTAGTGGCCACAACAGAATTTGAACTCCATCAGTTGTTTTTTTTCAGCAGGATGCTGGAGAAAAAGCAACATTTACCTGGTGAGCGAGTGCTCGTCCGACTTAACAAGCGCTCTCTGGTCTTGTAGGGATAGTGTAGCGTTGTGTCTAACAACTTGAAGCTCTCCTTCAGTGAATGGGACTGATAATACTCCACCAGCTCCTGTTGCACAGCCAGTCCACACAAAAACACAAAGCCTCAGCTTGGAAACAACCGTTTAGACTCTTTTTGTTTTCACTGCTCGTTTGGGTTCACGTCTCACCAGAAGGCTCTCGAACTTCTTAGCTTCTGTGATGTGAATCCAGTTGTCCTTCTCCGTGACTTTGATGTGTTTTACTTCATCGTTAAATCTGGAAAAACAAACCCAGAGGAGAGAGAAAAAAGAGGGATATTTAAATAAATCAACATGTTTGCTTTTAGTTTTAATGTGTCCCAGCTGTGGAAATATAGAGTTTCTGTATATATTATGAAGTACACTAAAAATAAAGAGCTTTTTTTTCTGTTTTTTAAAGTTAAAGCAGACTGTCAGATTTGTTTACTTTGCAGAAGAGGCTGGTCCCTATAGAGCGTTTGCACCTGTGTGGAAGCTTTGAATGCAAATGTGCAAACCTTCACCCAATTCATCACAAAACGACAGCTCCAGGAAAAGCGCAAACACGATTTATCTTTGGGATTCAGAGGAGAGGCACAAAAAAAGACTAAATATATAAAAAAGCAATTACTAAGTGGTAATTAAAAGAAGCTCTGCTAAAGCTGCTTTTTATTATTTCCTCATGAGATAAATGTTGGTTTTGTTTTAAAAAGCGTGACGTTTTCCCGCCCCGTAACGTGACTCACTTGATGCTGATGGCGAACCGCTCCGCTTCGGCCGTCCTCTCCCTGATAAGGTACGTCCCGCTACAGTGGGACTTTAAAAGGTTGTCCGCCTGCTGGCGCTCCATGTTCCCCGCAAACCTGCAGAGAAAAACAGCAAATTAAAGCTCTGACCTCTAAGACTGGAACAACTCGGTTAAGAGCTTTGTAAATACGCAACATAAAACAACCGTGTTGTCATTAATCTTTTCCTCCAGGCTCAGCCTGCTTTAAATTGAAAGCCGTGCATTAAGTTAGATGAACACTGAGCTAATTATAGGGACGGCAACCTTGGGTTAATAGCAGTGCTGAGAACACACGCTGAAGTCTTACCAAGGATATCCAAAGTAGTCGGTTTCCCGCGAGGACTGCCGGCTGGTCAACGACTGGAAGGGCTGTGGAGATAAAAGACGGCACAAATCACTGCTTTACAACTTGCTACATGGAGATGATTACCTCACAGGGAGCAGAAAAGTGGAGAACTAGGGCCTGTATAGACAGTTTGGTCAAACCCGGTAACAGGTTCTCATGCAGTGTTGGGAAAGCACTTGAGGTATGTGCTGACTATAACTTTCTGCTACTACCACACAAACTTTCAGCTTATTTTCTGTAAATTCCACTGAGCTATATCAATACTTGTGTTAGATCAGTTTGATTTTGCTAATCTACAAATGTAGTGGGCACAAAAAAATAAAGCACAACGTGTAGCGCAGGGTCAGCCCTGGCCTATTTGGTGCCAGAGGCAAGATTCTAGGTAGAGCCCCCTGTGCAATTTCTTAATCTTAATGCCAATTTTTAATAAATTCACAAATTCAACAATTCTGTCATTAATGTTATTTTTAATTTTAGAAACTACGTTGTCCAATCAAAACTGTTAATATAATTAATTTGAAACAGAAAACCAGAAGTCTGCTTCATACCTGCTGACATCATGAGGATCACCTGTTCATGTTAACCAGCAGCTGTGGAGTGAAGCAGTTCTAGGGGGGGTCCCTAGGTATACTACCCCAGAAAATTTAGTAAAAGATCTACTTAAGACTCCACTTTCAAGCTATTTGAAGAGCATTTTACTAAATATTTGGGATTATAAAACAATATAAAATCAGTATTTTATGAAGGTAGAAAACTGAAAACCAGACTTTAACCTGAACTTTATCTGAGATCAGAACTGAAACTTTCTTATGTATATATTTCCACACTGGGCAACAGTAGTTGGTCTTGACTGCAATATATACTTTTATCATGAAATATCATCTGCAGCATTTAACATCTCATGTAGGAACAAATTAGAACAAGTTCATAAACCTGAGTACCCAGTGATTATTCTGCAGAATAAATCAACTGGACTCTGATAAACTATTACAAAATATGTATTTTTAATGACTTGAACTTATGTAGCGCCTTCATCTCCCATTTATGGCGCCCCCTCGATGGATGGCACCCTGAGTGTTTGCCTACACTGCCTATGCTACGGGCCGGCTCTGGTGTACAGCCCTGTATGTTTTGATGATGATGCTCAGCTACTACCATAGCAATTTTTAGCTTAATATCTGTAGAATTGGATGAGTTATAGTCATTTTTGTCCATGTTAATTGGAAAGTCACAGGTTTGTTGTGTTGTGGTGTGCCTGCTCCACTTGGGTGTACCTCACATACTTAATGTAGAGAACAAAATAATATCATCATTGCATGGAAATAGACAAAAACGACAAAACAGAGCTTTCACTTGAACTGTTTCTTTCACTGGTGAGCATTAAAAAGCTTCAGTATCATACGTTCCTTAATGAGCTCCTGCCATGTATGAAGAACCTACCTTTGGGTCCAAGCAAGGTTTCACCCAGGTGCAGGGGAAGAAGCCACTCTTTTGTGTCTGCATCAGCTTCCCCTGCATTAAAAAGGCAGCAGAAGTTAATCAGCAGAGCTCAGAGTGTGGAAATAAGAATCCTTATATGTCTGAAGTACTAAATAGTTGGTTGAATAAATGTATGCTGTTATGAGTTATTTAAAAACACTAATCAATAAAACAACATTGAAAGTCTTGGATGTATTCTAAAAAAATGTGGCGCTTTGGTGCCCTCTAGTGGTAATATAACAAAACAATGGAAATATTCATTTGAATCCATATTAAATTTTCTTGACCAGACTTCCTCTTACACGATGCTTTCCCTAAAAAAAAAAAAAAAAAAAAAAAAAAAAAAAAAAAAGAGGAGCACATCTGTCAAGATTACTCATCAGCCTGAGCTTCACCAGCTGCAGCCTGAAGCCACTGATTCGGAGAGCAGCGCGCCCTTTGACATCACACAGAGAGATTAAATCGCAGCTCTGTCGAGGGATAACCCAGTGGAATAGCTCAGATAAATTTGTGGCATTAGAAAGTTGCCTTGAGTCACTCGGAGAGGAGCTAGCAACGATATTACTATTAAATGTCAACGATTGAGCGAAGAGACCCCACAGCGAGTAGTGTCACATGCACACTAATCATTCAATGCAGCAGACCCTCCTACAGGTCTGAAGGTAATACAGAACTATAACACAATCCCAGCAGTACTGAAGTTTAAAACCTGAGTGTAGACGTTCATAAAAACAGACTTGACTTCATCAGACTTTGATGTTATTGATCAAAATTATAAAGGAACATGGTTGTTTTATATGATGGCAACTTGTATTCCCTGTTTAAACTGATCTCACTCTCATATTTAAATTAACAGATAGTTTAAGAAACATGGATGATTTAAAGGCCTAGTGCCTTTAATGCCAGTGTTTCAAGCTAAAACCATCTCATGCTAAAAAGGGATGAGCTGCAGCTGTTTTAGTTAAACAGGCAGTTTTATCAAGTCAAATTTAAGACTTTTTGAGACCCCATTAGTTAAATTTAAGACTGGATTATAAATATAGCTGATACTTGGGGGATTATGTTGTATTACAACACAGCATTGAAAGCAGCATCAGTTGAATCCATACAGAACAACACAATGTATTTAAAGGTATTTTAGACCAAATTACACATTTTAACACATTTAAGACTTTTTAAGGTCTTATTTTCAAATACATAAATTTAAGACTTTAGGACCTTAGAAAGAGTTTAAAAGTTTTTAAAGCCTTTAAAATCTTTAGTCTTAAATTTATGCACATGAAATTAAGACCTTGTAAAGTCTTTAAATTTCATGTACATAAATTTAAGACTTTTTAAGGTTTTAGTTTCAGATAAATTTAAGACTTTTTAAAGACTTTTAAGGTCTTAATTTTAGATCAATTTAAAGCTTTTTAAGGTCTTAATTTCAGATACATGAATTTAAGACCTTAAGACTTTTAAGGTCTAAATTTTTTGTACATGAATTTAAGACTTTTTAAGACTTTTTAAGGAAGCGCAAACACGCTGATTAAACCTTTAAAGTAACCTTTTGCAGTAGTTTTTTGTTATTTAAAGGAGTATGTGTTACTAATGAATTACTCTTAGCTAATTAGCTCCATCAAATTGTGGCCCAATATCTGCAAAGTTTGTGTTTTGCTTTTATTCAGCTGGCTTTAGCAGCCATGCTAATTTGTCTAAACGTTAATCATCTGTAAATAAACAGCCAACGGTTGCATTTGTCTATTGCTCCATGACACATTATGCTGAAGTACAAACAAATGAACATGTGGGGACAGAAAGGGTCACCTGCAGGATTTTATTGGAGGCATCCCTGAACACACCCACAACTGACCCACACCATGTCCAACGTGCACAACGCGACACTCACATCAACACAAAGTTCTGCTTTTGACTGAGTAAAATAAAAGAAAATGAATTTGGACAAACTTCATTTCTTTTATTTTAGTGGCTGCAGTTCCTCAAGCTGAGGCTGCACTGCGTAGAGGCGCGTCCCCCAGGTGGTGGATCGGGGATCCCTGTTCCTGGTGTATAGGGGTGTGCCTGAATAAGCTGAAAAGTGAATAGGGTACCGCGAACCAAAAG